>JAIPUX010001232.1:83599447-83625516 GCA_020142125.1 Phrynosoma platyrhinos | reverse complement strand
GAACTCCCGAGCCGCGCCTGTTAAACTGGTCTCGAGTGGGATGTTGAAATCCCCCAAAACTAAGAGTCTGGGGGACTCCAACAACAGCTCTGAGACCAGCTGTGTCAGTTCGGTCAGGGAGTCTGCTAGATTACGGGGTGGTTGGTAGACTAGCAGAATTCCCAAACTATCCCTGGTCTTCAGGCTAAGGTACATACACTCGAAGTGAGCCGTGTTCCGGACAGGTATCCTGGTCAAAATCAGATTGTTCCTATGGACTAGAGCCACTCCACCCCGCCACCCACTTCTCCTCCCTGCTCACTGACAGAGTACCCGGCTGGGAGGGCCTGCGCCCAGGTAACAGTGCCATCCTCTCCCAGCCAGGTCTCTGTAAAGCAAGCCAGGTCACCATCCTCATCCAAAAGGAGATCATGGATGATATGAGTCTTGTTTTTTACTGACCTGGCATTGCAGAGTAGCAGAGTGAGGTTCTATGGAATGGTTGGTCTGCTCTCCAAACCATTCTGGGAAACAGAGGGAACTGAAGGCGGGATAGCTTTCAAGCAGCGATCCCACCTTCCTTTGTAACATTTGTTCAATCTGTTCCAGCCATACCTCCCATTCCCCGACACAACTCCTATAGCCGCCCCCACCTCATTCCTGGCCACGGGGGAAATAGTAGAATTTAAAGCCACTAGAGGATTGGATCATGGGTATTTAAACAAAGACAACCCCTATCCCATAGTTCAACTGATAATGCAGTCTGATGGTAAATGACCTAGTGGTTAACTACTATGGATCTTCTTTACCAACCCACATCAACCTCGAGTTCAAAGTCACAATTTGATCCACCATAGCCTCCCCAGATGTTTACAGCCTGAGATCTAGCAATGTCCTGGCAAACAGTCCTGGCTGGCGTTGGCCTCCGCTGCCAATGATGTTCCTAGGCAAGCGGGGGGGCTTTAGAGGCTTCTCCTGGCCAGGCTCTGCCCTCCAAGCCTCTGCAGGTGTCCCTTAGGAGGCAGTAGGGCAAACAGTCCTGGCTGGCATTGCCCTCCACTTCTCCGCAGCCAGTGGTTCTGTGAGGAGGAGACTAGTGGAAGATGAGCCTTGGGCTCTCTCCACTCTTACAAATCAGCTTAATGGCTGTTAGATCTGTCAGAGTATCTCCTTACACCAAAGCCTGAAGCCTCAGAGCTGCTTCACTGTACTCTTTCCACTCCCTGGAAAGCTAAAAGAGCCATTCTAAGAACGTCCATTACCTACTAAGTGGGCAAAAGCCAGGGCAGTGAGAACAAGCTTGTAAATACAAACCATATCAGCAAGAGTGATTTCTACATTGCAGAGTGTGCATGCTCTGCCAACAAATTTTCCCATTACAAATTCCTCCCCCCTTTCCTCCTCCTTCACCTTCTTTTTCCTTTCCTTATTAGTGACTATTTTTCAGCGAAAGCCCCTATAGTTTTACACAGGCTGCATCTGCATTATAGAAATAATCCAGTTTGACACTGCTTTAATTGCTGTTGTTCAGTGCTATGGAATTCAGGGATTTGCAGCTTTGTGAGACATTTAGCCTTCTCTCTCAGAGAGCCTGGTGCCACAACAAACTGGAAACCCCAGTATTCCTTAGTACTGTGTCACAGAATTGGTGTAAAACTGAATTATTTCTACAGTGTGGAAATAATCAACCATCTGTAAAAAATATGTGACCAGTGTCTCTGTGTTCTCCACTAATTATAGTACTAGTTACACAGATTATTTTATTGATTGATTTGATTGATTGAATGAATTTGTACCCCATCTTTCTCCTAAAATGGGATTATTCATATTGTGAAGAGGGATTTTTTTAAAAGTCTTATAGCAGAATGTACCTTAAAGCTTCCTTTGGTTTTTTGATATGTATATGCAAACATACATTTTTGTATACCAGCCAACTACAACCTAGCTTTCAAATCCAGAGATTCATTTCCATTAATTGGACTTCAAATGTCATGTAACTATTGAGGGATGCCAAATTAATTTTGGTTTAACTGTAATTAGCTGGATGTTCTAATGAAGGTCACATTTAAGATTGATTAGTTCATTGATTACTTAGCTAATCAAACTCATTAAATTTTAATTTTGCTTACATGTCTACCAGTGAAATAATATGTCCTGTTCCTTGTGAAAATAACCCATCAACTATAATCAACAATAGCCCATTTTGGAGGGGAAATGAATAAATTAATTATAACTTTAACAAGTAGTAATTGAGTATTTTTTTAAAAAAAAATACAGATGAAGGACATAAGTTTAACAAATCTCTCTGGGAAAATTTCAGCAATGCTCCTGCAAATTTATAAGTTTTTGTTTTTTAATGGAGTGAGGGGAATAAAGCAATGGCAAACCTCCTCTGAACAAATCAAGCATGCCTTCCAGACCACTCATATAGTTACCATGTTCTAGAAAATTATTTCTGCCCTTCGCAAATTATACTAATACGTTTGCCTGGTCCTTACTCCAGGAAGCTCAAAATTTTGCCCTCATTTTATCATCATCATAATCTTGTTAGGCATGATAGTCTGGTGAAATGAAGTTCCAAAGCAGGGGTGCACAACTGTGGAAGACTAGTGGGCTGAAATAGCCCTCCATGAGACCTTGGAGGATCACACTCCCACCACATTTGCTCTTAAGAAAATATCAGTTCCCCCCCCCCCCCATGCCACTGAAAAGCCCTGTAGGAGCATGTTTGGGGCCTTCCTGGATCCTAGAAGGCATTTTGAGGCAAACAACAATAACAGTTCAAAATTTCATTTCACTCCCTATAAATTATTTTGGGGGTGTTTCAACATTTTAAAAAAGACATTTTTGAAAAGAATTGCATCCCCCCCCTTGGAGACCACAAAAATGTCCATAGGGGTGTTATGTGGCCTACCCACCCCCTACTATAATATCTGAATATCTGAACTGGGTCCTTAACACCTTCAGTACCCAGCATTGCATAGAATTTGAGTAACTTGTAGTGACAGGATTTATCAACATCATATTGATTAAATTTATCTGGCTGGCATCCTGTTCAATATTTATGAAACAGTAAGCCAGATCTCATAACTTATGATCTCATAACTTTAAGGATTTGCATTTATGGTCATCAATGACTGAATATGATCCTGAAAACCAGAAAACAGGCTATGCTCCAACTGTAGTGTTGCAGATCAGGGCACTGAAGAATGACAACTACAGTACTCTCCTAGTCTCAGAACATGTTGAGATAAGCAGCTGCAGCAGGACCCCAGCTGCCTGTCTCAATGTGACCTGTCAATAGGGGAGTTCTGCAGTCATTGTTTCATAGGGCCCCAATCTGCAGCACCTCAGAAACTCTTTCCTTTTGGATCTGCCTGGCTTAAGAGTAGTTTTTTGGGGGGTTGGCATCAGCAGGTGCTATGACTGTGGAGCTTCATTTTCATAGCTATGTCTGATGATGCAGGATCTTGGCCATCATATTTGTCTAACAAGATGTGTGGTTTGGTCATGCTGTTTTACTTAGAGCCTAAACTTTTGGGGCTGTAATTCCCCAAATCCCACAATCAACTGGGCTGTGGCAATTGCTGTTTTAGGGTTCTAAGAGCTTACTTAAAGATTGATTGATTGAGATTCCATATTTCTCTCAATAGGCAATCCAAAGCCGCTAACAATGTAAGTTAAAACAGAATGTTTAAAATTATATGTGATACAAAAGTCTAAGAAAGTATGAGACAATCAAACCAATTAAAATATTAATATAAAATAATTTAAAACATTAAAACCTAGTCCATATTTTTAAAAAGCACACCCATGGAACATCCTTCTACCTCATCCAGAGAAAGTTTGAAGGCCAGTTTCCATATGAAGGTATTTGCTTGTCAGAAAAAAAATAGAGAGGGGGCAACTGTACCTCCTTGGAAGGAGTTCCATAGCCAGCTATTGAGAAGGCTCTGCCCTGTGTCCTCACCATACGAGTCTTTGATGGTGGTGGGACAGAGACAAAGTTACCCCCATCCCAAAGATGATAAGACTCAGGCAGGCTCACATGGGGAGTCACAGTATCTGACAGTCTGGAAGTAAGCCATATTGGGCTTTATAGGTCATGATCAGCATTTTGAAATGTGCCCACAAACAGGTTAGTAGCCAGTGAAGCTTACTGTAAGAGCTGCTCCAAAACGTAGCTTTGTAATAAGGTCAAAGTATGCAAGAAAGATTGCAGATCTTCAGAAAATTGTTTTTAAAAACATCATAGGAAAAGTGTCAAATGAACTTAATACTATATACACTTATAGTGATAGGCCTCTGGCAACACACTAATATTCAAGATTTGGTCTGGGTGTTGAGAAATACTGACAGAAGTTTTGCCACAGTAAAGCCATTCCACAGTGACAAAATGTCCAGTGAAAAGTGGTCATATATTTAATTCCTTTGATAAAGGAGAGTCAGGCAGCAATTAATCTTAGATAAAGCCTTGTTGTTGTTGTGTGACTTCAAGTAGTTTATGACGTATGGCAACCCTAAGGTGACCCTATCATGGGGTTTTCTTGGCAAGATTTGTTCAGGGGAGGTTTGCCATTGCTTTATTCTAAAGCTAAGAGCATGTGACCTGCCTAAGGTTATCCAGTAAGTTTCATGGCCTGAGATTAAAAACCAGTGAACCAATTGGCACTAGCTTCTGAGTAAATATGCATAAGACTGCAGTGTAAAAATGTAATTCTATGCAGATTTACCTGGGAGTAAGCTTCACTGAACACATTGAACTTACTTCTGAGTTACCAAACATAGGATTGACCCATAAAGAGCACAAAAGATCCAAGGAAAGATATCACTATTTGCCTTTTACAACAAGAGTATGATAAATATAAACAATGATCTGAAGAGGACCACACAATAAAGCAGTTAAAACTGAATTAAAAGAGCTAACTAAAGATATCTTAAATCATTCCTTTTATAAAACTACCTTCCTTGGGTGAAACAAACAACCTCTGTTAATTTAGTAGATCTCCTTTACTCCCTCTGTCCTTCTCACACACATGCACAAAGGATAACAACTTTTAAATTAATAGAAAAAAGGCTAAGAGAAGGAGTACTATAAAAGAGTAATAGCATTATCAATAAAAGGTAAACTGACTAAAATAGATATGAAAAGGAAAGCACTGGTCATTGGGAAAATGAGAACTGTCTTTACATAAATTCCAGAATGACAGCTTTTGGCCCTCAAGAAGCTGTGGACTATTTTAAAAGTGCTTTCTTACCAATAAGCACCTATTAGCCAGATGGTTCATGGATGGTTCTGAAAAATACCTCCTGCAGGAAAGTCTGGCAGTCATGTGAAAAATCCCTACTTTCTTGCTCACAGGAATATGGCAGCTCGTATCTCTGCCCTAGAAAAAAGGCAGGAATCAGGCATCCCTCCAGACGTTGTTGGACTGTTGAGACTCCCTAGCATTCCTCACCACTAGCTCTGTTAGCTAAGGATGCTGGGACTTGATGTCCAGCAACACTGAAAGGCCACATAATTCTCATCCCTGTCCTTATAGGTGTCACATTAAGACTATGTCGCACAGCTAGCAGATATAACAGCTGGACTGGGGTTTCCAGGTTTCAGCCAGAGATAAAATCTGGGTGTGACCCACAAGGAGCTATCTGAGGGCTTGAATACAAGTCTGTTGTGTATTACATGAAGCTAAGAGTCATTCAGGCATCCTCTTTTTTCTTTTCTTTTTTTTTCTCTTTATCCTTATTGAATGCAAACTCAGAAAATTAAGGAACACAGAATCTGTCAGGAACAAGGAAACATATAATTTACATGATCTCTCCCACTAACAAATACGTCTTTTGTTGGGCATAGAAACAATATGATAATATCTGAAATCAGAAATGTGTTTTATCCTGATGTGATAGTTCTCATTTTATTTATTATTTCTCACATTTATATCTAATCCTTCCTTCCTCTAATCCATTCTGGGCAGCATGCCCCACATTGTCATTTACTCTTACAAAATAATGCTTGAGAGATGCAAAGCTCATTGGCAGCTCTTGATTTCAGTATCAGTGGTGTGGTAAATCTGGTCTGGGTTTTAGTCCAAACATTAAAGGAAGCACCCAAAGTGCTGAGCCCTATCTCTAAAATCAGTTAAACACTTTGGATATCTCCTTTAGCACTACAGTGGCTTTAGGGAGTTTATCGCATTCACTTTTGTTAACAATCTGGGCACTGCCTGAGGACACACGTGAACAAGTGAAAATGGATTTTATCGCACTCAAAACAGTTGGCAAGCCACCCCCATGCCATCGCTTGACCACAACCCATCCCCGAGCCATGCTGAGCTAGCCGATTTTGCAAGGATGGAAGCTTTCCTGCTGAATAAAAATAGCTCTCCTCAGTCTACATTACGCTGCCAAAAAGATGAAAGGTTGGAAAACCAGGAAGAGATTCATGTATGCAATTAACATAAGCCTAGTTCTGGTGTAAATAACAAATTCTCAGGCTGGGCTTCTTAGAGGCATCCTGGTGTTCCAGTCTAAGTGGATGTGTAATGTCTTGCATCACTATTTTTACATGGCTCCAGTGGGAGAATTGGGGCTTCTGTCCCCAAAGCCGGACATTTGCCCATCCCTGATTTTGGAAGCATAAGCACATCGTATGAGAGAGTGTGTGTGTATGTGTAAAATAAATAAATGCTGCTACTTAGATACAGCACTAAGCAATCTTTTAACAACACTAGTTCATGCCACATGAATTTGTTGACTTTCAAAAATAGCTTTTTTTAAAGACTAGCAAGCAGTAAGATCCCAAGGTCAAATGCTACTAATACAAGGTCAGTAGGAAAGATACAAAGCCCAGTGGCTTGAATCCCCATGACTGATTGGTTACGTTTGACAGCTTTTGGCTTCTTGATACTGTTAGACACAGCTGAGTGTGAAATCATACATCAGGTACCCTGACTTTTTGGTACAGCTTTGTTTAATCTGCTACAGCAAAGACATCTCTGGAATCCAGATCATGCTGAGATGAAAAGGGACTTCTTAAAACAAAGTAGTTGAGAATTCAGTAATGACTAATAGAACAGAAAACACTTTTCATGCTGTGGATATACATACAAGAATCTGTGCTGAACTTAGCAGGAACAGACAGTTTTGTTTCCTCATGTTCCAGAGTCAACCAAAGAAAACAGCAGAGTCAGTTTTAACATAAAATATTTTTTAAAGTAAAATAAGACTGTGGAAATGAGAAAATAAAACAAGATGTGAAAAAGGAAAAACCAACTACAAAGTAAAATGATTTTGTTAATCAAGACAATTAGTAAAGGGTTGCAAAATATTACTCTTTAGTACTAACTACTATTAATCTGTCCTGTCCACACTGGAATTATTAATTATTAAAGAATCTGAGCAAAACTAGATGATCTGACAAATCTAAATTAGGTGATTTCAGTTCCAGACAGGAATAATCACCACTGATTGTTAACAAGTCAAATGTTGTTAGGTTTTCTAGTCATCTAATTCCTCATCTCGTCTATTAAATACATGCCCTGAAGATCCTGAAGAATAAGAATAGCCTAATGTGCCATGGCAAAAGTTATCCTGAAAAGTTAATTTCAAGATCTTCCATAATGCCATATCTTCCTGTCTGACATCCTTCACATATGTTGGTCTATAAGTCCCATCTTCTCCAGCCAGCATGGCCTATTGAGGAAGAATGATGGAAGTTTCAACTGTTGAGAAAGGCTACAATAAAATATTCTATCAGTCTGATCCTATGTATACTTATTTAGAAGAAAGATCTACTTGGTTTAACAATGTTTATTCCCAGGTAAGTATGCACAGATTCTTACCCACCTCTCCACATGGATTGAGGCATGGAACAACAACAGCAGTTTACTATACAACATACAACAGCAGTTAAAAACACACAACATCAATTTGAAAGAACAAGTAAGATGAGTACATATTAAAACAAGCAATCCATATTTTAAAATTTATAACTTAAAAATCATAATTTAAAAATTATCTGAATAGGCCTGCTGAAAGAGACTGGTCTTTAATGCTGTTTTAAATCTGGACAACATATTCAGCTGTCCAATCTCTTCCAGTCGTTCCACAGTATAGATGTGACTGAAGAAAAAGCAGCAGAAAACAAGAGACACATATCAAGATGCTCAGTAGGTGGATGATTTATTAACAAAAAACCCAATACATTTCAATCTTCATATGCTTTCAAAGGTCTTCTTCAGGGACTATTTGAAATACAACTTCAGAAATTTCTGGAGTGGAAACTCTCATATCATTTAGTAGACAAAATGGTGTGAGGTAGTCCAGTAAATGGTGTGAGCATTTCAGCTCCAGAAATCACTGAAGTCATTTGGATCCTATATGGGAGAAAAGCAAGATAAAATACAGTAATAGTTCAGCCCCTAAAGAAGGCCCTTGACAGCATATACATGCTGGAACACTTTGGAATTTTTATTAATAAATCATTCATCCATAGAGCACTTTGATACATGTGCTACTGTTTTTTTGCTACTTCCAGTTAAACTATTGCTGAATGAAAAGTCAACACTTACGAAAATAATTGATTAATTGGGTCTACTCCAGCTGGAACTAGCAATTGTTTTTAGGCCCCTAGATTCTTATTTTTTTTAAAAAAAAATGAGATTTATATGGCTACAGCCCACATTCAAAACCCATTTTTCAAAATGCCAAATAAGTAGCATGATGGTGAAAGCTAGTGCCCAAGTAATGAAAAAACATAGGCATTGCTTCTTCGTGTTTTGTACCATATCATAGTAGTGACATTCTATGGGAAAAATGGAAAGTGCAAATGCCACATTACTTCCCAAAGCCACGATGCCCTCCCTGACATGGAAAATAGCTTAATCTGCCCATTCCCTGTAACTTTGACAAGCAGTGAGTACTTGATCAAAATGCTTAAGCAACTCCCAAATGGCACTGGCAATGTATTCAATTGCCCACAGACCAAGATCTGCAGCAGCTAGTAACCATCTTTCTTGTTGGCACTGGGGTTATTTGCTTATTGGGGATTCATGTGTGGGTGTCACTTTGATGTTCAGGTTTCCAGAAGATGAAGGATCTGTTCCCTTACTCTTAGGTTAATAATTAAGTTGTAATCTTAAAAAGGCAAGTACTCACTGATCTGATTTGTAGATGAACTATAAAAGGCATTGACTGTAGTTGGACTAGTAAACCACCTGTTGAAACAGAACAAATTGGCTTTTATGACTTTATGAATAAATAGCAAACAAAGTGACAGAATAAATATTAGATCATTAACAATGACATAAGTAAAGAAAAAAATAAAGGCATTGCTTCCATATACATTTCTTATTTGTGGCACAATTCCAAACAACTATTTGTGAAGATCTTTTAAATAAATATAAATGAAGGCCATCCATCTTTGACTAATAAGAGATGACAGGATCATACTTTGGCTGACTGTTCTAAACTGTTCAGTCAGTCTAATTCCACCCAACCCAAACTCCAGGCTAAATTTTTGGTTCCTTATAAACTCCCACACCCCAGATTTTTCTTATATGTCCATCACACACTAACCCACAAATTTCCCTTCTTAGATAGTATGGGATATTATCCTCTACCCTCACTTTCAATCATATATAGACTAATACCACCATGCACTGTTTGATACCCCCCTAAGTCCCTGCTTCTTGGAAAGGCATAGTGCCATTCAGAGCCATAGCATGCATATAAGAGTGCAAGCCTTTCAGGAATGAAAGTTTTTTAAAAAATAAAAAAAACCTTGGAAGTAACAAATTAAAAGTACCTAGAATACAACATTCAATACTCAACTTTTCTACTTATTCAGACATATATTCGGAGATGAATTAATAATGAATGTATATTGCCAGATTATACAACAAGATTTTTTAAAACTGTTGTCAAGAAATCTATAATTACAAAATGTTACTTTTAAATCTTTACAGTTATGGTTAATAACTGTATTGTTACTTTCCAAAAACTCTGCTAAAAACATAATGAAAAATGGATAGTCCTTGAAAATGAAAGCTGGCATAGTATGTTCTTAAGGCATATCGGAAAGGTACTCTAATTTTATATGCAATGAACCATGACACACCCACCCACCCCCGTTGCCACAAATAAAATTAGAAAACAAAGTGAAAGTAGAGATCACAATATACAATATTCTTAGAGTGAAATCTAAGGTGGGAAACTTTACATGAGAGGAAAGCAATTTATATTCATTAGTCATTCATCTTTGTATGTTTGAATAAGTAAGAAACCTGAATGTTATTCAAATGAAACAACAAGGGACAATATCATATAAATACCTTAAATATTCATCATGAGATATCGATAGAAAATTATCAAGTTGCAGAATTTATTCAGGACTTTTATAAAGCATTACCTAATTATATTCCCCCACCCCCAATGTGTTGAAAGTTTTTCTAGTAAAATGATAAGATGTCAGATATATTTTTGTAAGATAATGGAAGCCTGAAGATGACTGACATCTATGCTGAGAAGTCAGGAGAAAATATTTAGCAGGGTTGACTGAATTCCAATTTCAGAGTCATTTATGGCAGCAGTCAAATAAAATAAAATAATTTGAAATGCAGCAACCCAGCTGCTTATAAAGAGGGGCTTTTACACAGGACAGCGCTGAATGACTTTTACTATGACCTGTCAGGACATTTTTCAGACACTGGACACTTTTATTGGAAATTTAAAATGCCATCGCACATTTCAAGTCTCTAGCATGGTCTCAACCTTTGACATCATCTCTTTATTCATATCTCCTTCTGCTGTCTCAAAGCTTTCTTTCTGCTTAACTTCTAACAGAAAGAGTTCTATCAGACTTAACAAGAAACAATTGAAGCTGTCCTCCAACCCCTTCTTGACAGTCAATTCAAATGGTTAATGGTTAAGATACTTACTGTACATACTCGATATAAATCAACCTCATATATAAGTCAAGAGCAAGTTTTGGGGCCAAAATTATAGATTTTGATTTGACCCATGGATAAGTCAAGGGTAAAACTTAGGGACAGTGACAAAGGATATAAAGGACAAAGCAAAGGAAAATGATGCCAAAGAACTCAAAAAATTCTGGCAGGCATAAATTGTTTGTGCTCATCCTAAAGGCTGGTTGGATGAGGAAGGAACTGTGGCAAACTGTGGCTGTGTGAGGGAGGCGACCAAGCACAGATAGGGATAAGAAATACACACAAGTTAAAATGGATGAATAGACAAAGCAATGAAAATGGCAACTACATTAGCAGTGATAACTTTGCCTGATTTTAACCCAGAAAAGCCAACAAATATACACAAATGTCTTATTCAAATCCTTCAAAGCTCAATTCCTCTAGACACTGCTATGATGGGAAGCACCAAAGAGCAGCCATTGCTGCCAGCTTATGTCAGCATCATAGCAGAGAGAGAGTATGAGTGCTCCCAGGATAGACTAAACTCTTATCTTTCACCATTCTACTCAAAGAAGGAGATTTTCCTTTTTTGATAAGAGTTAAAGTACAGTATCTAGACTGACCCATAGATAAGTTGACCCAGGGTTTTTGGATCCATTTTTGGCTAACATTTCTAAACTTATACATTAGTATACACTAGGCACATTAAACCAAGTGGTCAGTTGTTCTGAATGTTTATTGGTGAGCAATGTTTGTAGGGACCACATTGCAGAAATATGGGGGCTAATGGAGCACACCAGGGAATTTCAAAAGAAAACCAGCATGTGCTTTATAGACTACAGCAAAGTCTTTGATTGCATATATCATGAAAGGCTGTGGAATGCCCTTAAAGACATGGGAGTGACAACATATCTGATAGTTCTAATGAGAAATCTGTACTTAGGACAGAACACAGAGAAACAGAATGTTTCCCAGTTAGCAAAGGGGTCAGACAAGGCTGCATCTTATCACCCTACCAGTTCAACTAATATGCAGGACATATGGTAAGGAAAGCAGGCAGAAGAAGGAGGCATGCAAATAGGAGGAAGGAATATCAACATAAGATATGGAGATGATACCATAATACTAGCAGAAAACCTCCCAGATCTGGAACAATTGCTAAGGAAGATCAAGGAAGAAAGTCCAAAGGCAGGCCTACTATTGAACATAAAGAAAATAAAAATAATGACAACAGAGAATATAGACAAATTTAACCTAGACAATGAAGAAATAGTAGCAGTAAAAGAGTTCTCATGCCTGGGATCAAACATTGATAAAAACAGGGACTGCAGTCTTATGGGGATACTGACTATGAAAGAACTAGAAAAAATTATAAAATGCAAAGATACACAACTGAACACAAAAGTCAGAATGGTACATACATGGCTATTACCATGTATGGCTGTGTGAGAAAAACAGTTAAGAAAGAAGATAGGAGAAAAATCAAATCATGCGAGATGTGGTGTTGGAGAAGAGGGCTGAGGATCCTGTGAACAGCCAAAAAGATAAACAAATAGGTCCTACACCAGTTCAAGCCAGAAATCTCCCTAGAAGCCAAGAAGCTGTCGTACTTCAGACACATCATGAGAAGGCACAACTCATTGGAAAAAAACAATTATCCTAGGAAAGGTGGAGGGAAGTACAAAGAGAAGAAGGCCAACTGCTAGATGGATGGACTCTATTTGGGAGGCTGCAGGTATGAGTTTGCAAGAACTAGGCAGAGCAGTGGAGGACAGGGGAGATGTCTCATTCACAGGGTCAGCATGGGTCAAGATAGACTAGAAGGCAGTTAACAACAACAACAAATGTTTGCAATGTTTTGTACTGCTAAATGAAATAACCGAACACAGCATAGATTCCCCCCTCCTCAGCCACCCCAATTGCTTGCCTTTTTATCTTCCTAAGTATTCTGGACACATCTGGTAGAGAGTTTGTGAAAAAGAAAGTATACAGCACCCTAACACTGAGTATGTTTCTTAAGGATCAGAATAATTACCTCAGTCAGTGAGTTGGATTTATGTCCAAGCCTTTCTTAAATTAGTAAAGGGATGAGGGTTGGCCTTCCATAAGATGAGGTATATCATCCACCCCAGGTAGCAAAGTCACAGCAGGCAGCTTCACCCCCTACCCCAACTGCTTCCACAGGGACTACAATGCATGTTTGGGGGGTGGTCCTTTCCAGGCTCACTCTGCCTTAAGGTAAATGTTCCCAGAGAGAAGTGGATGGTGGGTGCATCTGTCACCTCAAGTGGACTGGTATCTTCAGATCTGTGCAAGCCAAACCATGCATCTTATGTAACTCCACAGACAGCTTCTGAGTCCCATATGACTCCTTCTGAGAGGCCTTTGCTCACAGAGAAAAATTACACAGAAGCTGCCCAAGTATTGCCCATGTATTTTGTGGCCAATGTGGATGCCCAACTGATATGCATGAATGACAGTAACAGGCCATCTTTGCTTATCATCCTACTTTAGATGATAGGATGTCTGACACAGCCACTGCAGAGGTGAGCATGGCAGCTGGAGTATATCATGCAGTGCAATGTGCTCATATAGATCCTGTCTCTAAGGACTAGGACAAGACATTTTGTTGCCTGAGGCAAAAAACAAGATGGTGGCCTTCCTTATTTTATGTACAAAAGTAGATTAGACATTGAAAATTGCTTCAGCACTAGCCAGGGAACATGCCCTCCACTGTATGCAAGCACTGAGGTGTGGCAGAGTAGGCACGTAGGTCATTTCACATATATCTCTGTCCTCAGCATCTGATTATTGATTCAGTTAGGACAAGGCCTTATAGTTTATTCATGAAGTGAGAAGAATGGAACAAACAATGGAGACAGAAGTAAACAGGTTGATATCAAATTCTGGACTAGCAAGAAAATGGTGGGTGATTGGAACTGATGCTGCTCCACAAAGCATCCTTTCTTATTTTTAAAACTGTTTATAGTGTGTGGGGGGCAGGGGGGCAGCCAGCTGAGCATGTGCATAGTTAACAGATCCTCCACTTGTTGTTATTATTTAAAAATACCACTCTTTTCTATGACAAAATCATGTTTATTCCCAAGAAAATTTGTTTATCAACAAGATGACAAAAACAAAGTCAATGTTATTCAACAGTATACAATGGAAAACTGCACATGCTTTTGATATCTGTCTACCTGTTTATCTTTCTTCTGTTCTTTTTAAATAAGTGGTGGCAGATTGTTGTTTGGTTAGCTTGGCTCTCAAATGTATGGAATGAACAAACAGTTGTAAAGGATAAAAATGGAATGAAAACATTGTTAAGTCCAGGGTCTAAAATTACTAACTATCTCCACTGCATCTGCTGTTTGACACAGTTGCCTCAGTTTGTCTAATAACAGGGTGAACTATATTCTGTGTTCTCTGAGAATAACTGCAAAACACATTATTGGGAAGTGCAAGGCTGTTTCACACAGACAAATCTTCTACAGATATATCAACAAAAGAAACAACACTGACATCTACTCATGAATGCGCTATATTTTACTGCATGTGCATGCTATAGCAGGAGTGTGGAAACTTTATCCTTCAGATATTGATGACCTAGGGTTCCCATCATGCCTCACCATTTCCCAGGCCATCCCCAATATGTTCTTTTTTGGTTACATCCTTTGTTCAAAGAAACTGAACAGATTAGTATTTTCAAAATTGGGCCAAAAGGGGTTTATGCAAATAATTTTTTTTTTAAAAAAAAAGAGAGAAAAAAAGAGGTACTCCATTAACTGGAGCCAACTTGGTGCAGTGTAGCTTGCATGTTTAAATCCACACTTGGCCACAGAGACCAGGGTTTAAATCCACACTTGGCCACAAAAACCCACTGGGCAAGTCACAATCTCTCTGCCTCAGAAGGAGGCAAAGGCAAACCTCCACTGAACAAATCTTGTCAAGGAAACCTCCTAATATGTTAACCTTTTGTTGTTGCTGTTGTTAAGTCCCCCCAAGACAGCCTCAACTCATGGCAACCCGGTGGATGTGACATCTCCAACACTTCCTATCCTCCAATGTTCTGCTCAGTCCCTGCAACCCCATGCCTGTGAGTCCACTGATCTTACTTGGGGTCTTAGGAACAGTTGGAAGTCAGATAAGAGTTTGGATTCCAGACAGTGGGGTTCTGGTGGTGAAAGCTCCAGAGTGGAAGAGGGTTAAGCTCCAGAAGAAAGGGGCCTAATGCCCATACTAAACTCCAAGTGAGGGAGTTAATAAAGAGAATATCCTAAGGGATATTAATAGCCTTAGAGACTGGTTAAGAAATAGGGGTAAAGGTACCCAAAGAATGGTTAAGAGTGTCTTGTGGGGGTAATTGAAAGTGTTCCAAGGAAAGGAGTGTTTTAGAGTATTATTATTTGTAACTGTAACCAATTATAACAAGTGCAGCAAGGCCAAGTGAAACCTTGTTACTTGTATTGTAAATAAAGTTTTGTTGTTACTTTATGAAACACTTGTCTACAGTGTGAATGAATATCCATGCTACTAAACCTTATACAAGATAGGTTATGCCAAAGAGTTTTAGAAGAGAAGGTTGGTGAAGGAGTGGCTCTTTGCATAGGCAGCTGTGGGACAAAAAGGGTCCATGGTGTGGCCATAAATGAAAGTAAAGAAAAAGTGCACATCACAGCCATAATTGATCTTCTTGTCTTCCAAGGAGAGTTCTTGCTTGATCTGTTCAAGAACCCATTGGTTTGACTTTTTGGCTGTCCATGGTATCCTAAGCACTCTTCTCTAGCACCACATCTCAAATGTATTGATTTTCTTTCTGTCTGCTTCCTTCACCCTTGCATCCGTACATGGCAATGGGTAATAATATTGCCTGCATGATTCTAACTTTAGTGCTCTGCTGTAGATCTTTGCCCTTCAGGATCTTTTCTAATTCCTTCATAGCTGCCTTACCCGTTCCTAGTCTTCTTCTTATTTCTTGATTGAAGTCTCCACTCTGGTCAATGTTTGATATTAGGTATATGAATTCTTTGACTATTTCAATTTCCTCACTGTCCAGATTGAATTTATGTATTTCCTCTGTGGTCATTTTTTTTTTCTTTATGTTCAGCATTAACCTTGTATTTGCACTTTCATCTCTGACCTTCCTCAATAACTGCTCAAGGTCTGTGATATCTTCTGCCACTATTATTATATCATCTGCATACCTCAGGCTGTTGTTGTTTCTTCCTCCTATCTGCACTCCTCCTTCTTCTGCATCTAATTCTGCTTTTCTTATGATGATGTAAAGCCAAACAAATACAAATTTCATTAATTTTTGCAGAGATACATTGTATTCTGTGTGAAACTGAACAGTCATCATTTATAGTGCATACTTCTAACTCATACTTTGCTGCTTCTTTTTTTAAAAAAGAAAAAAGTATGTGTTGAAGGCCCTCCAAAGATTAAGACTTGAAGGTTATTGCATTGCCTCAACAAAAACAGTGGTGGGTTTAATATCCAAAATATATAATTCTTTTCTTGATGATCAATTCAAAACCTGACAAGGAGTGTGAATTGCCTGGGAAACTGAACTAGACTCTTCCATTGCAGATACATATGTATATCAGTATAGGGATATATATCATTAGAAGCAGCCCCTGTATTTTCTAATGAGTTAGTGGAGTCCATAAACCTTTTTGATTTTAACAAATGGAGACACATTCTGACATTTCATGCTTGCCTCCCTATATAATTAAAGCTGGGAAATGCCTCAGAATAATTTGGCATAGAAACGGGTTTTAAACATTCTAGTTTGCTGATAAATTATGCTAAATTTCTAGCTTAACATAATGCAAGAAGCTTATATGAAAATACATATTTGTGCAGCACTAATTAAAGAGAGATACTTCTGCAGTCTGATGCCTTTTCAATATTTTACTACAGGGTTCTAGGCTGGGGCTTTACAATGTTTTATGAAGGAAAATTCTCTTGCACAAAATCCAGAATTTGCAAAGCATGAAAGAGAAGAATGAAAAAGGATACAAACAACCAGCTATTGCATATGATACTTCTGTTTATTAATATATTAGTACCTACTATGTTATATGCAGATTAAGTTCCTTTCTTTTTACAATGGGAGAGTTTACAGAAGTCAAACAATAATAGCTCCAGTACAGTGTATAAAGTCACCAAACTAGTGTTGGATTCAGACCCTTTACAGACTGCCAGAAATAATCCATTTTGAGACCACTTTAATTGTCCAGGCTCAATACTAGGGAATCATGGGAACTGTAGTGTTTTCTGAGACATTGAGCCTTCTCTGTCAGAGACTCTGGTGCCACCATAAACTACAGTTCCCATGATTCCCTAGCACTGAGCCAGGGCAGTTAAAGTGGTCTCAAGCTGGATTATTTCTGGCAGTCTGTAGACAGCATCAATCAAATTGAAACATGTTATGGGATGTATGTAATAGTAGTCACTGACACACCAAGTTAGAATATTTAAAGGTTAAAAAAACTTTTGTTTTTTTATAAAATACAGTATGGCCTTATTTAGTTCAGAAAGGTATTCAGAATCTATTAATGTCTTTTTTTAATCAGTGAAAAGAAATGAAATACAAATTATAATATGAGCCATTAATATTAGTCTGCCTTTCTCCCAGCCCTGAGACTCAAGGTGGTTTGCAAAACAAATACTAATAAAACTCCACAAAACAGGCAAAAGTCAAAATACAACCAACCTATCAATAGAATTAAAAGCAATTTAAAAACACAACGAGCAAAAACACTTGAGGAAGCTTTACAGTGCTTTGTTCTCCTCCAAGATCTGTTAAGAATTAAAATTACAGGAGCCCTGTCTCTGGCAGCTCTAGCCTCAAGAAATGGGCAGACTCATGTGGAAGAATATGGTTCTTCAAATAATCTGATTCAAACTGTATAGAACTTTATAGGTCATTAACAGGACTTTGAATTGTTACTGGAAATGGGCCAATAGCCAGTAGAACAGTTGTAATATGGGTCTTTATTATTTATTTATTATATTTATTTGTATCCCTCTCTTTTCCCAGAAGTGGGATTTGTACGCTCCCTATAACTAGTCCCAGTCCCCGTAGTTTGCCGACCCCTGGTCTAAAACTTTGAGGGCCCCTGGTGTTTTTGACCTCAGCTCCCATAATTTCTGACTGTTGCCTAAGCTGGATAAATCTTCTGGGATCTGAAGTGCAAAACTCATGGAGAACCAACGTTTTGGAATAACTGGTTAAGACTAGGGAGAACTAAGTCCATTTTTTTCATTCTGTCATGCTGCTCACTGAGCAATTTTGAGCTAGTCACATGCCCTCATCTTAATTTAACTCATATAAAATAAAAATGCATGAGGGGAAATGATATGCTCTGCCTTGAGGTCCTAATATAAATAAAAGACTATATAAAAACCTATACACCATATAAATATAAGATATATATATGTGTGTCCATATCTTGAGATCTTCAGAGAAGACCCTTCGCAGGATCCCACCACTCTTACAGGTACATCTGGTGGTAACACAGGAAAAGCATTCTCAGTGGCTGTTCTGAAGCTCCGAAGCTCCCCTCCTAGAAAGGCTAGACTGGCACCCTGTATAGCACCCTGGGTGGTTTAAATGGACAATAAATAAATATTAAATAACTAAATGTATTACATACTTATTCAAAGCAGAGCTCATAGATGTTAATGGCATTGTCTAACTTTATGCTTACGTTACATGTACAACTACTTTCTTCCTCTTTACTGGCTTGCCTTTTTTTGGGGGGGGGAAACATGCACACACAAGTAGAAAGGAAGTTCAGCCACACAAACATGAACATCGAATGGGGAAGGGGTGACATTAAGCAGCCCTTGAAGGAGGAAAATGAATTGAGATAAGCTCAATTGCATTCTACCTCATGCCGAGTTAGGGAATAATTCCCTTCCTTTCAAAGCATAGCAGTGATGGAGGATGATTCACAGGGGACAACCCTAAAGTTGCATATTTCAGGGATTATCTGCCAATTAATTTCACCTTTAGTGACATTTCCCATCATACTAAGAATCTCTTCAGGATATATTAGAGCAGCTAATAGCTACTTCCACAAAAATGAAGGATCAAGGGTGTTTATCTCCTTCATAAAGGAGCAATTTTACCCCCACTGCTTGAGAAACTCACAGAAAGCTAAATATAATGTGTTTTGCTGAACTACAGTAGAGAAGAGGCTAAAATAAAAGAGAGAGAGAAAATGAGAGATCCCGTCAGGGTTATCTCTTGAAGTTCTATTGTATGCCTGCATAATGGCTGCTGCAGCTACTGCTCGTATTTTTGTAATTTGTCACAAATCACTAGTTGTTTTTGCACTCAGTTAAGAAAAATACATCCCATTTTATCAGCAGTTAAGATCAATAGCCATATATTATATTAGCAAAGTAATCTTTTGAGTAGCACCATCCGTGTAAAAGAAGGGAGGCTTATGGAAAATCCAAGGTTTGCAAAAGTACATGCCTTTTGGGAGTGACGAGGCCAAAATAGCTTAGTGGAATGGGCTCTGTTGGAGACTGGGAGGGGAAAGAAAAGGGAGAAGGAATTGAATGGAGCATCTTAGCAGAGGGCATGGCTATTTCAAACTCTGAACAGGAAAACTCTACACTGCAACATTTGGTTGTAGGCCCCACTCATTCTCCTTTATACTAGACAATGTATAGCTTTTGTCCAAAACCTGGAATTAGTAGAATGCATGGCATTCATACCAGGTGCTACATGCATTGTAGAATGCATGACAGCATAATATTAAAGGTGGGAATGGACTACAGGAAATAAAAAACATTGTAAACTGGCAGAGGACTGGACACTGAAGGTATGTTTTCAGCAAGTACTGAATGATAATAGACCCGAGTTCAGGCAAGGATGTCCCACCATAGCTATATCTTTCCATGGTAGTAGAACTGTATGCTTCTGTAAGGCAAGCAGATATACTGATAGTAGCACTGCTACTGGTAGGGTCTTTCACATCAAACAGGCTTTTGCTGAGTAGCCTGGCTAAATATGCCAACCAGCTGCCAGGCAGCAGCAGTAGTGGGGGGGGGGGGCGTTTTACATGGTGGAAGATCTCTCATAAACAATGGCAGTGGCACTTCAGTGAGCTCAGTGCTATGTAGAATGAGGCACTCATAAACCACTTGTGAATGTTGTTGGGTGTTGTTGTTTTTTACCATGAAAACCCTGGGATAAGACAATCCAATATGAAAAAAGAGATAGTGATGGAAGATGAGACTTCCAGGTGAGAAGGCAATCAACAATCTACTGAAGAAGAGTGGAGAACAAGGACAAGTAGCACTGTCTTTAAGGAGATTATCGTACTACACCCTTAAAATGCTGGCAATCCACTTTAACTGCTCTGACTGCCTCCTGCTGCATTCTTGGACTTGTAGTTTAGGAAGGGGCATTTAGAATATTCAGCCAGAGAGCTCTTAGGCCTCGCTGAACTGCAAACTACAAAATGCAACAGGAGGCAGTCAGAGCAGTTAAAGTAGATTAGCAGCATTTTAAGAGTGTTGTGCGATAATCTGCTAATAATGAAATTGGGCTCAAACCACAAAGATGTCCAGCTGCTGATAGGTTGGAGGTGAAAGGAAAGTCTGAAACTGTACAATGCATATAATAGGAACAGAAAATGTGAAAAGCATGGCTCAGGGAAAGCTAGACAATGGATCGGTAAACAATACAGCACTTGAGATGAGTGGGTTAAAGCAGGGAAGAAAGGAACATTTTCAAGCAGATAAATATAACATTTTACTCAGGAATGAATATCTAAGAAAAATGGGGTAGCATTAATAATGAGTTGAGATGTACCAAAAGCAGCCAGAGGGTATAATGCTAAGTCTGACCAAATAATATCAATAAATCTTTAGGGGAAATTCATCAGTATGACCATAATATCAGTTTATATTCTAACTACACAAGCAGAAAGAGGAGAAATTGAAAGATTATATGCTTGAAGTCTCAAGGAAGAAATTGACTGCACACTAAACAGGACATGTTGATAATAACAGGTGAATGAAATGCCAAAATTGGAAACAGAGCAGAACCAAACATTTTTGGAGAATTTGGTCTAAGATCTATAAATGAAGAAGGAAAACTACTTATCAAATTTTGTTAGGACAAAAGTTTGTTTATTGCAAACATATTCTTCATGCAATCATGTGGATGTCACCTATAACCATTACAGAAATTAATAGACTACATAACCCAAAACAGCAGATGGAGAAACTCCATTCTCTCTGCAAAAACAAGACCAAGAGCAGATTGTGACACAGATTATGAACTGCTAATATCAAACTTCAGAGTAACACTAAAGAAATTCTCTAAACAAATCATCATGCCAAAATACAAACTGAAGAACATCCCTGAAGAATGCAAAGACCATGGAAAGAACAGATTTGTACTATTAAGCCTAATTGGCAGGGAAACAGAACTCTGGACTGAAACCAGGGACATTGGAAATTATTGCATGGCAAATCTCTGCCGGGATTCAGGCAGGTTGTAACCGTCACCAATGAATCTTATCATACTGCTACATGAACTGGGCAGAACTGGGTAGAACTGTCTAATTAACAATTTGTAAGCCAGTCTGAGAACACTTCTAAAGAGTGAGGTATAAATACAATGAACAATTGTATTTCTGGGATTACTAGGTTCTGGGATTATTAGGTTGTTATTGTATTGTATTTTATGTATTTTAATATTGTAAGATGCCCCAATTACCTTGCAAAGGGGTGGGATATAAATAAATTTTATTATTATTATTATTAGAATGTCAACTGCAATAATAATAATAATAATAATTAATAATAATAATAATAATAGTAATAATGATAATAATGTCAACAATGTTTTCCCATTCTTGAAAAGCTATCAGAGAAGCCTGGGTTGGATATGGACGGCCTACTGCCTGGGCATGGGACAGTGTGATAAGATCTGTCGGTGATGGTTACAACTCGCCTGTATCTTGGAGGAGATTTGACATGCGATAATCTGCAGGGTCAGGAAAGAATGCACAACATCACTACCTGTAACCAAAAACAATATGGAAAACAAAACAATGGCCCACAGATTGGAAATACTCCATATACATTCCACTCCCAAGAAAGGGGACACCTGGAATTGCATTAACCACTGGACCACTGTATTAATCTCTCATACAAGCAAAGTAATGTTCAACATTTCACAATGAGGACTTTAGCATATATGAAATGAGAGATGCCAGATGACCAAAAGCGTTAGGGTTAGGGATTCAGAAAACGAAAAAGTACTAGGGTTCATATTGCAGAAATATGTTGGATAATGAAGCACACAAAATAATTTCAGAAGAAAATCAGCCAATCCTTTGTAGATGGAAGAAAAACCATTAATTGGTAGATTATGAACACTATGGATCACAGAAAAGAAATGGGTGTGCCATAACATTTTCTTATCTGGATGCATAAATTATATTCAGGAGAAAAGGCCACAATTAGGACAGTGTATGGAGAAACAGAAATGTTTCCCATTGGAAGAGGTCAGACAAGGCTGCATTTTATCATCCCATTTGTTTAATTTATACACTAAACATATCCTACAGACATCTGGATTAGACTCAGAAGAAGAAGGTGTAAAAAATGGAGGAATGAACATCAACTATTTAAGATATACAGTTGACATTATTATTATTATTAGTAGTAGTAGTAGTAGTAGTAGTATTTATACCCCACTCTTTAAAAATGTTCTCAGGGCAACTTACAATTTGTTAATTAGACAGTTCTAATTAATTAACATCATACTACAACCAGAAAATAGAAAAGACTTAGAAATGACTATTTAGGAAAGTCAAGTAACAATGTGCAAAAAGGGGAATACAATTAAATATTAAGAAACTCAAAAATAGTAAACAAAGACCATTTCCTTAACTTTGAAGCAGGTTATAAGTACATAAAAATAGTCAAAGACTCTATACTTTGAATCAATCATAAATCAGAATGGAGACTACCTGAAAAGAACTAAATAAAACCTTAAAGCAGAGGTTGGCAACATTTTCTTACCTGGGGCTGATAAGGTCTTCCCCAGGTTTTCCACGGGCCGAGGTGGGGGAGGGAATGGTGCCGCGCGCGCACGCTCACTTGCGCATGTGCTGTATTTTCAGAGTACTGTGCATGCACGAGCGAGTCACAGCCGCCATTTTGGAAAACAAAATTGCAGCCACAACTCATTTGTGCATGTGCCAAGTACTGCACATGTGTAAATGAGTCACGGCCTCCATTTTGTTTTCCAAAATCGCAGCCGCGACTTGCTTACTCATGCGTAGTACTTGGCGCATGCGCAAACGAGTCACGGCCGCCACTTTGGAAAACAACCTTCAATGTCTCAGAAAAAAAATAATTCCCATGATTCCCTAGCACTAACCCTAACCCTTAAAGTAGACTCAATTTGCACTATTTCTGGCAGTCTGCAAAGGCCCTGAGTTTGCCATATGTTTTCCAGTTTTCCTATGTAAAATGTGGGAAGATATGTAGATGCACACTATGTCATAAAAATAAACCTACTTTCTTTCCATATGTGTTTCAGTTTTCATCTGTGAAATGTTAGAAGGTATATACTAGCAGAACAACCAGCAATGCTTAGACAAAGTAGGTCAATGAGTTGTGAAAGAGAGGATACAGTAGATTGTCAAACAGGCAGAAGAACAACTAGCACAAAGCATTGTATTTCAAGCCTGACTAAAATTGGGTTTCAACTAGCGGTAGAAACTTTGAATTAGTGGGAAGAAATCACCAAATACAATCCAATGTCCTTTCGGCTCATGTTTTTATATGGAGCAGATTTAAATTCTATTGAAATATCATTTTTGTTAAATTTGGAAAACCAGCTAATCCAAGTCAATTTTCTGTTCATATTTCACTGTTGTGGGAAGCAATTAACTAAGGTAATAATAGTAACTTTGCCTTTTAATGGCTTGGTTTCTTTTTGTGAAAAATTAAAAGCATAAAATCTCCAGCTGTACCATTCCAAATTGCCATAGTTGCCAGCAGAAATCCAATTCAATTACAATTCAATTATAGCTTCTTTTAAAAATGCATTAAGCTCGACACCAGCCAAAGTGAAAAAAATTTAAGTTTCATTGATTCCAATGCACAAGATTTAAGCACATGTGTAACTCTTCTACTGAAATCAATGGGGTTGAGAAGTCAAGTGTAGTTAGGTGTGTTTATGCTAGCAACATACTAATTAGAGGATGAAGCAGAAGGTCAAATGCCCACTAATACATTTCTTCATTACTCACTCTGTCTTTGGAACTTCTTTTCTCAGCCAGTAGAAATCAGACTGTGCTGCATGTTTACGGGTCTGAAGTACGTTGCCAAAATAATCCGTTTCTGAAAACTTCATCTGGGAATAGAACATAAGGTTATGCAATTCTAACCAACAGCTTCAAGGGGAAAGATCAGAGAAGAATAGCTGTAATGCTTATAAAGCAAGACATACTGAATCAAACTTTTTTTTTTCAAAAGAATTATTTGTACTACACAGCTAATTCCAGAAATATTTTTCCCATTGTGCATGCTAATACAAAGTTCCCTAAGAGGTTGCTATTAACTTGCAGATCATGATATTTTATTTTATTTTGTAAATTTTGGAAAACTGAAATGTTTCCATTAAACTAAATGGAATTTTACTGCCTGCATGATTTCTGTATAATTAAAGAATGTTACAATGGTTGCCATTTGTTTGTTTTGTTTTATAATGAAAATTATTTTCTGCCTATATAAATGACTGTAAGGCTAGAGTCTTATGCCCACTGTGGGACTTAATTCTAGAAACAAAACAAAAACATAAATCTACAAAATTGTGCTTTACACATCATAAAACTGGCAAATATTGGGATCTTAGAAGGTGGGATAATGTAAAAATGGATTCATTTTACCTGGAAATTCCAGTCAACAGGATGGTTCTGGCTAACACTTGGTCCACTGCAAAACTTTTTAAAATAAGTTTTAAAATAAGGAGGGAATTATCTTGTTTTTATGTTGTATCTTTTTATTCTTGTTCACTGCCCAGATTGGCCTGCCACAGGGCGGTATATAAATAATTATTATTATTATTATTATTATTATTATTATTATTATTATTATTATTATTATTATTATTAATTTTATAGATGCTTCCAGAATCTGGATATCTCAGATAGTACAAACATTTTAGCTGCTGTTTATGTTATGTTTATGTTATGTGAGGGCAGCTGTATTTTAAAATGCCAGCCTAGGGCCCTGCATGAGCAAAGAGTTAATAATCCTGACAAGCGTAAAATAAGCCAATGTATACATTTAAACATGAGGGGTTTACAAGCAAAAGCCCCTAGAAGATATAAAATTGATCCTCCCCAGAGTTTTGATACTCAAAGCAGCTATGTTTTTATTTATTTATTTTTCAAATTATATCCTCCAAGGGCTAATAAATATTTTATTACACTGAGGAGACAGAAAATATAACTGCTGGCAGGGTTGGTGGCTCAGAGAACTAGTAATTGGATACAATGCTGGGTCACATTTTCAGTCTCAGAGCATGCTGCTAAGGATTTCAAGTCGTTAACATCTAATTACTGCAAGTGGCCTGTTTGGAAACTTTGCACAGTCTTCAAAATGTGAAACATTCCTTCAAATAAAATTAAACTAAAATTAAAGCAAATGACACACACCTAGAGACAAAGACACACAATGTGTTTATATTTGGAATATTCCAAAAATGCCACCTACATTTCTTATATCTCAGAAACTGAGTTAAAATGTGCCAAAATGTATAATTTTAAAACAGTCTTAGCTATTTGCAAAACTATCCCCCTCACTTCTGTTACATTTTACAACACAGGAGTTTTAAAACTGCATTTCTGTTGCTTTAAAGGAAATGTGGGAAACACAAATGTTGGACAAAAAATGCTAAATATTTGTAAAACATTAAACACATAAGAATATTAAGAAGGGTTGAGTAAAAAAATTAATTTAAGCACTTAAATTCATCCTTTATATTGTGAACTCAATCCCATCTCCCAATGCCCCAAAGTACAGTGGAACCTTCACATTTCCTGGGGTTAAGAACACAAGACTTGGCTTGTATGATTCTAACTTTTGTACTGAGTTGTATATCTTTGCATT
>JAIPUX010001232.1:83586770-83599347 GCA_020142125.1 Phrynosoma platyrhinos | reverse complement strand
CCACAAATAACCCTCCCCTACATGTGGCAGCCATTTCCAGGGTGGGAGGAGTGGGGGAACAGGAGCACCCTGGAAAGTGTCCCTCAAGCCTTTTAGGAGGGCAGAAACTCAGGGAAAAGGAGCACTCCATTCCCCAATCCCTCCCATCGCTGGAAGGCTAGGAAGAAGCCTCTCCCAAGGCTTCCAGGGTTGGGAGAGGTCCAGAGAAAAGGAGTGCCCACTTCCTCTGACCCCCCCGCCAGAGGCTTTGGAGGTGCTTCTCTGAACCTTTTCAGGGGAGGGAGGGGCATGGGGAAGGGGTCTTGGGGGATGGAGGCCTTGACATCCGAATAATTGAAAGCATGAATCTCAAGGCCACAAATTTGGAGATACTACTGCAATATGTTCTGCAGCCTTGTCTGACCCCTTTGCCAATTGGGAACTATTCTGTTTCTCCATATTCTGTTCTGACAATGGCCTCCTGTCCCAAGTATAGATTCCTCTACAGGAGTTCAAATGGAACACAGTGATATAGTGTCTAGTGTTAAAGGGTCCAAGAACCTTCACCATTTTTGTGCCAGAAAAAAAGGAAAGTTCAGAGAAGACTTGAGGGGTCAAAGGTCACTAAAACAGCTTCA
Source organism: Phrynosoma platyrhinos (assembly GCA_020142125.1). NCBI lineage: Eukaryota > Metazoa > Chordata > Lepidosauria > Squamata > Phrynosomatidae > Phrynosoma > Phrynosoma platyrhinos. The sequence continues at coordinate 83,598,730 of JAIPUX010001232.1, read as the reverse complement.
GGAGCAATATGCTACCCAAGGATCATATTTCCACATTGTGTTGGGCAGCTATTCATTTGATACACCCCACTTATTTTATCACACAATTACAGTTACATAACCTGGAACTAATTAATCTGGAACTAATGAAACTTTTAACATCCAATGAAAAAACCAATATTAATCTTACCTAAAATAGACCTACTGAAATGAATAGGGCTTGTTAGTTCATATAATTGAAGATATACTGGTTTCAGTTGGTTTAATATGTGTAGAACTAATATTGAATTTCTAAGTTTAGTATTGTGTGTGTGTGTGTCTTCAAATTGTCTGCCAAACTATGGTGACCCCATTAATTTCTTAGTGTTTTCTTAGTATTGCAAAATTTAGCCAACAGAAATAGTATTGATGGATGCATTTAATATGCATATATGTTAATCCCTTTTTTAAACCAATGTATTCAATGTGATACAGTTTTGGTCTGTTTGAACTTGGAAAGAAACCAGGTTGTCTAAGGGGGGGATACAGACCGGCACTTTAGGCTGGCCTAGGGGTAGAGTTAGGGTGGGGCAACTGCACGCTGGCTGCCCCAACTCCACTCCAACTCCTCCCCGATGCCACACACCTGACCAGATGGCATCAGGGTGCCCTCTTGGTGCAGTGTACATACATGCTGTGCCAAAGGGGCACAATAGAGCTACAGCAGCAGCTCAAAGGGCGGCTTTTTGCTGCCCCAAAAAGGAGCGGCATTTGCTCATTCTTTTGGGACTGGCCAAAAGAAGGATCGAGGCCACAGTGTGTGTTTGCTGCAGCCCCAATCCACTGCTCCCAGGGGCGGCACAGAGCCACCCCTTATGGGCCATCTGCATTGGCCCTAAGTCACCTGTTTTCACCCTTCTCATTTGCAGATGTCTTTCCTATAAAAGATTTGCTGTGGCTGTTGTCTTGTTTGGCTTTATATATCTATAACTATGAAGTTTCACACTACAATGACTTGATAGGATGTGAACATAAAGCAATAAAAGGAGTGACTTATTATCACTTCCCAGCTTGGTTTAACTACCACAGACAGAACTATGGCCTCAGTGAAGACATTGTGTGTTGTATTTGGGACTACCTCACTGAAATATTTGGTGATTTAGGAGGAAGATTATGACTCAGAAAATGGATTGCAGCTGCCGTTAATTTGCTCCAGTGACACAGTTGACAGTGATCTGTGCTTTGTGTTAAAGATACGCATTGTATTGACTGCTAAACAAGCATAACTATAGACATAGTGAAGGTTTCTCTGTATGGATTAAGTAAGGCTTGAAGGACTTACTCATCATCCTCAATTTAAATTAAAAATACTTTATTCTCTTGAGTTGTGATGCTTAACAAAAGACTCATGTAAATAAATGTGGGAGATTAAGCAGAATACAAGTAATGTGCAGAGCAAGGGAAACTGTTATCGTTAAAGACATACATTTTAGAGCAGAAATGAAGCATTTAGAAAGTTAATATCCATCTATTTCTAGTGGGACCTGATATGTCAGTGTGTGAGCCATTTATGTCTTTGACAATATATCCTGAAATCATGACTCTTGAGACCAAAATTCAGTTTTGAATCAAGTCTCAATCAAACATCATTTCAGCGTAATTATTATATCATCATCATTATAATTATTGCCATCATTTTCACTAAAGTTATTTGAGTATTCTGACTAATTATCTAGAAAGCTAATATCAAATAATCATTAGGAACATCTATACTCTGTGTACACACATGTCCACTAAGTTTCAAATCAACACTAAGGCAAAAGAGACCATGGGCTCATCCTGAACGAGATAGAAAAGTGTCTGCTATTGTAATACAGCTCCTTGGATTTTGGGAATTGTCATCTCCACATTCATTTCATTCCATTCCTAAGAGATTTTGTGGATCTGCACTAGACTGTCTGTAGCTAATTTGTGGATCTGCACTAGACCTCTTCCAAAGGTTTTTTTTTTTTAAAGTGTGATTTGCTGATGTTGTGATATGATTTTGAAGGCCAATTTTCTCCATTCATTTTTAAGTGCCTCTTCATTGATGCACTATAACACTAAAAAAAAGTAATGGTGGGGGAGAGAGAGATGGATTTTGTTGTTTTCTGGTATATCTCAGAATTAAAAGGAAACCCATCTGCGAGAGTGAGGATAAAGTCATATCCAAAGCAGAAAATGTCTCAGATGCTGCAATGGAGTATAAAGGTAAAAAGGTAACTAAAGGTCAACAGGTGCCATGATGATTGTGCAAAATTGGGAGGTGCTGGGTCACAGGAAGATGATGACACATCAGCAGGAAGCAGAATCATAATGCATCAATAATGCACAGCCATGGTACACATGTCACAGGAAACTGTGTGACACACCAGTTGGGGGTTGGACTAAACTCTTAAGCAGAGAGTGTGTATACAAGGGAGGTTCTGCCACTGTACATGTGTTTGGGTTGTTATTGTCAGATGATGGTGGAACATTTTGTCAGATAGTGTAAGATATTGTAAATATTGCAACTAAGAATAAAGCCTCTTAGAGAGAACTCAGCTGTTGTGTGAGACAGTTTGGTGGAAGGAGAATTTCTTCAACCTGCACCACTTCCAGAGAATCCAGTGGAGTTTGTTTCTTAGCAGCCTCACTTCTGCATGCATGTACTTCGGGTCCCACATGCATCAACATAAAGTTGAAAGCTGAGGCTGAGAATTTCCAGGAAAAAGTCCAAAATAGCAGAAATATAATTTGGATATTTTTAACAAGCTGAGAATTGCAATGGCTATTACAACTTTCCAAGATATTTGCCTCATTTGGAGGAGTCCATAGTCTCACAGATGACATTGATGATACAAAAATTAAAAAGCTTGTACTAGTATATTGTTGTCTGAAGCATGTGCAGGTTGGGTCTCCCTTATTCAGAATTCCAAAATACTCCAAAATCCATAATTTTCTACACGGTGACTGAGATGGTGACAGCTTTGGTGCTTTCTGATGGTACCCAAACTTTGTTTCATACACAAAATTGTTAAAAATATTTTGTATAAAATTACTTGCAGGTTATATACCCCATTAACAAGACATCTCATTATGTATATATACATATTCCAAAATCCCCCCCCCCCCATCTAAAATTCCAGACACTTGGTCCCACACATTTGGATAAGGGGTACTCAGTCTGTAATATATACTGCTTCTGCGGGTCATGGAGAGAAATAAGAAACTATTCCGAGCAGTAATACTTTCTGTACTGAATGGCTACTTAAGAGGAAAACATTACTTAGATCATCACTACTCAAAGTGTTGGCTGCCAGTTTGTGAACCATCAGCTACCAGTCAATGGCAAGTTTCCAGGAAAGAGGCAAAAAGTATTAACCATGGCATAAATATGATACTTGTCCCTGGCACATTAGAGGGGAAAATTGCTGGCCACCCACGTCAGATAACCTGAAAAGTACTAAATAAATTAATGTGATTAAATTATATAGTTTGGTACACACACCTTTTGGAGTTGTGGTTTTCAAATAATCTTGCTCAAACACCTTTTAAGCCCATTTCAGCTTAAGAATTGGCAAACCCCATCTCTTGAGCATTCCCTGCCTAAGAAAACCTTATGAAAGTCATAGTGTTGGCAGAAGTTGATAGGCCACTTAAATGCACATACACACACAATCTCATACTGTACCACATTTATGGCAGTGAATTCTTCCTTTTAGAGCATTTGCTTCAGGAAAGGAGGAAGGAATAGTTCCAGCAAATGAAAGTGAAAGAGATGGATGAAGACAGAGAAGAGAGAGGAGCTGAATATAGAAGTAGCTGTACAGTGGAAGTGGAAACAACTTAGGGCCTCTGCAGACTGGCCCAAAGGGCCAACCTGGGGATGGAGTTGGGGCAGGGCAGCCGCACGCAGACCACCCAACCCCATGCTGACGCCATCCTGACGCTGTGCACCGTTACGAGGCACCAACTCTTAGGGTAGCCTTTTGCTGCCCCTAAAAGGAGCGGCATTTTGGCACTCTATTTGGGGCAGCAAAAGGGACGATCAGGGCCACAGTGTGGGGTTGCCGCAGCCCAGATCCGCCACTTCCCAGGGTGACCCAGAGCCGCCCATCTGCAGAGGCCCTCTCATTCTTCCCCTTCCTCTGCTAGAATTTAAGAGATCCTTTACGGTATGTTGTGAGGAAGACCAGCTGGTGGAATTTCTTGTGGCACATGGGAGGTAGGGCAGAATATCTACATGTACATAGAAAGTTAATGCTGGCTGTCTACTCTAGAAATTATTTGAGATGCATTGTGAAGAAGATGGACATTACATTGGGGTGGTCAAACTTTAGCCCTCCAGCTGTTGTTGAGTGCATCTCTCTTCAGCCTTAGTCAGCATTGCCAATGGTGCGAATCAACTGGACACTTCAATCCAATAACATCTGGAAGTCCACACTTTGCTAACCCCAGTAATGAGGGAGATGCTGGGGTTAGCAAAGTGTGGACTTCCAGATGTTATTGGATTGAAGTGTTCACTTGATTCGCACCATTGGCAATGCTGACTAAGGCTGAAGAGAGATGCACTCAACAACAGCTGGAGGGCTAAAGTTTGACCACCCCATTTGACCACCCCACACATTCTACTGCCAAAAAAGGTTACAGCCAAAGTATGAACCTAGACAGAGGCAAGAAAAAAAGGTATGCGAGCAAGGAGACAATTCAGTCATGAAATGATGATTTGGGAGAGCATATGTAGACATTCACCAAGCAGAACATCAGTTGCAGTCCCTAACTGAAGTATATAACTGACTAAATTGAGGCACTGCCCTGGCTCAGTGCTAGGGAATCATGGAAACTGTATTTTTTTCTGGGACATTGAGCCTTCTCTGTGAGACAGCTCTGGTGCCACAATAAATTACAGTTCCCATGATTCCCTAGCACTGAGCCAGGGAAGTGCCTCAATTTAATGTGCACTATTTCTGGCAGTCTGCTTAGGCCCTAATAGTGTTAGAGGTTTTACAAAACTATTTTTTCTTTCCCTTCAACTCAGCCTTTAAAATAACCTACATTTTGAACCTCTACAAGACATGGATCTATTTTAATTATTTTGTTTGTTCTGCTTGTGCTTCCTATATGGATATCATCATTGCAAGTAACTATAAATATAATACAAACAACACTTACTGTTTTGATGCCTTCCATAATATAGGTATCATTTGTTATAAATTCAGGGTAACCCACTTTCGCCAAAACAGCTTTTGCCTTTGGAAAGAAACAGAAACATGATGGTGACAATTATATTCATTTAAACCATGAGGTGATCTTATCTGTGGATCACAGAAGCCCTGTGCAGATGTTCACTTATATTTTCTTACACATCCATGGCAACTACAGAGCATCTGGAGATGTGTCATACTTTGCAGAGGACAGTCCCATATTTGAAGGGTAATCCAATCAAAGTCCAATTTAAAAATAAAGAATCATATTAAAGGAGAGTAGGGACCAGCAATGAGCAGACTAAGCTAACATGCAGGTCACCTGCCAAGCTTGGAACAATTGGGTTTTGGACTGTTTTCAGACTACAACACCCAGAATCTTCCAGAATCATAAAGATGTTTTTCCCCCAAGTTTTGACTAGCCAGTTGTCTCAAATGTGGTGAGAGGTATTATATTTTATTTTAAACAAAGTAATTATTTTTAAATTTGCACCAATATATATAACCTGTTATGTGCCTTCAAGCCATTTCTGACTTACAGTGACCTGAAGGTGAATGTGGCATTTTATTGGCAAGAGTTGTTCAGATGATATGCACCACTGCCTTCCTCAGGCTTGAAAAAGCGTGACTTGCCCAAGGTCACCTAGTATGTTTCCACGGCTGACCAGAGTCCTAGGCTGCATCTGCACCACAGAAATAATGCAGTTGACACTGCTTTAACTGTCATGCTACATCCTCTGGAATCCTGGGGTTTGTAGCTTGTTGTGGCAACAGTACTCTCTGAGAGAGGCAGCTAAATATCTCACAAAATTAGAAATCCTAGAATTCCATAGCATTTAGCCATGTCAATTAAAGCAGTGTCAACTGCATTATTTCTGCACTGCAGATGCAGCCCTAGTCCACCACTCAAACCACTACATCACACTGGTTCTGTAAACAATTTAGCTTAGCACATGCACATTTTGTACAGGTCTATTTACCTTTTGTCCTTTTTTAGTAATGCATCATTCACTGCCCTAATGTGGAAGCAGGCACTGATCCCTTAGCACACATACAGTCTAATCTGCCCACCAAAACTTGAAATATTCCCACAGAGGTATACTGTATATGTGGACATTGGGAATTCAACAGGGACAATGCCTGTGGCTGCAGTATTGAGCCAGTTCCAACACTACTATTAGGCAAAGTAAGCTAGGACTCAGTCAACAAGTCTGCGCATTAGGAAAGGCATAACATTGTTAATGAATTGATTTATTATTATAGTAGATTTTTAGCAGTAGGGACACAAAATATGTTTGCATTTTGTCTCGACTGCAAAATAACTTCGCCAGCTGGGTACAAAGGCTATGCATGTTGACTGTTGGAGGGCACTCTGGGAGCAAAACATTTTCGGTTAAGCCTTCCTGGCCCTAGGTTTTTCTTTCTCACCTGAAATTAAAATCTTCTACCTGTGAAATTACAATTAATTGCAACACAGATAATTAAGATGTGACAAAGTGAAGAATACAAATGGGGAATTAACAGCAGGAACAGATGAACTCTTAAGCAAGAAAGATCCCATTGTCATGCAAATGTCCTCAGTGACAGAAAAACAAAGAAAGACAAATGGTGCACAGATGAAAATAAAAAGCAAAACAAATGCTAGCAGAATAGAATAGCTGTACTTTCATTGCAATCCCAATTGAACTCAATGGGTCTTACTTTTGAGAAGTCAAAGAAACATAGGAAGCTGCCTATTTTATACTGAGTCAGGCCATTGGTCCATCTAGCCCAGGGGTAGGCAACCTGTCCCCTTTAAGGGCCGAGGGACTTCAGCTCCCAGAATCCCAGGAGCTATTGGCCAACATGGGACTATTGGCCAACATGGCTGAGGCTTCTGGGAGCTGAAGTCCCTCGGCCCTTAAAGGGGACAGGTTGCCTACCCCTGATCTAGCCCAATACATCCAAATGTGGCAGGTGGTGGCCCACCAACATTCAGGCAGACTTCTTTCTGAGCCATGTTAACCAGGCCTGATGCTGCTTAGCTTCACAAATGAGATGAGATTCAGTGTCTTTAGGGTAATGTAAGGAGTACACTTTTGCCATTGCCTTCCTCTTAGGCTTGAGAGAATGTAACCCACCCAAGGTCACCTAGTGGGTTTCCATGGCTGAGCAGGGATTTGAACTTTAACTGCCAGAATCTTAGTCCAGTATTGGGCTAGATGGACCAATGGTCTGACTCAGTATAAGGCAACTGCCTAGGAGATGCTGGAAGTTTTGGTCCAAAATAGTAGGATTTTCAATCTCTACATGAACTGTGTGCACAACATAAAATGTAGAAGAACTGATTCCATGTTATCCATTTGCATTTCTTTGTAATTCATAAAGAAATGTATAAATGGAAAGCAGTCTTCAGATAGGCAACAGCTGTTCGAGTTGAAAGAATGTCTTTTAGCCTAAATCTGATTGTTAATTCCAGCCAGAAGAGATCCAGTGAATCAAAGGAATGTATAAAGGTGTCAAATTACCAAATCCTTGTTGTTTCCCTTTCTCTACTATATTTGGATTTGGGCTACTAACAACTAGATTTAGCATTCTGAAAATATCTAGGATCTTTTAACATCTTTATCATTTATGTTGACATTAGGCCAATTTGAAAAGTCAAATCCTGGATTAATACACCAATATAGATGGGGATTTGTTCCCCTTTGCTCCTCCCTTCATGAACAGACATATTCTCTTCCTCCCTACACCCTGCCAAGAAACATGACCTACAAAGATCATGACAGAGCATATGTTTTTCTCATTTAATAAAATGGAACTTACTTTCAAGTTGCTTTTTTAAAAAATACATAGGAAAGGATGGGAATGTATGTGTTTATCTGTATCTGTTAGATCCAAGCTCCAAACTTACCAAGCACCCTCAAAGTGTGTGATCCTGAAGAAGAGTGTGGGTGAAAAGCAGAAGAGGTGGCAAAGGGGAAGCCAAAAAGGAAATGAAAGCCAAGAAATTTTAGCAGAATTGGAGCTAGTTGTTTTGGAGCCAAAACATTTGTTTAAACCTATGTCCTCTTGTCTACTCTGAAGTAGTGAAGAGGAAGAAAACATTCCACTTAAATATCAAAGTGGTTACCATAGTCTGGCTGTGCACTACGTGAGCAACAACAAACATGCTTTTACAAAGAGATTCAGTGAGATTTACTTCTGACTAGACAGGAGGAGGAGGGCAGGAGTTTAGATATATTATTCTTTTGGATCCAAACTAATGGCTGCAAATCTCACCAAGCTTGTGACACACTGAAGCAGGTTGGGGTGGAAAACAGAATAGTGGGAAAGAGAGAGGTCAAGAGTGGTCATTCTTCTTTAATTGCTCCCCAATCCCACCTCTTCAGTTCCTTCCCAGCTACTCTTCTGCTGACTACAGAACAACATGATACATTTCCTCTGATCCTAATTCCCTTTTTTTCCCCTTGTAGTTAAAGCACTAAAACAGCTGAGGAAAGGGGAGAGGGTGACTGTACAACTAGGATCGTCCCATGCTTTTTGTTTTATTAATTATCATTCCCACAAAATTGCTTTGAATATCATGGAAAGGGTCTTTAACTTTTTTTTCTCCCCTGGCCTACCTCTGTCTCTGTCCAGAATCATGGAAAAGTTACTACTATTGGCCATGCAATCTGGAGAATTTGGGGGATTACAGTCCACATTTTTTGCTCATAGGGTTAGAGTGGATGGAATGCGGGTCCCAGTGCAGAGAGGAAAGAGTTAAAGATCTTATTCACAGTACTACTGGCTGAGTCCTAATATATATATACACACACACACACACACATATATATATCCTGAAAAACTAGTTGTGGGCCTTCAAATCATTTCCAGTTTATGGCAACCCTAAGGCAAGGTTCTTTTAGCAAGGGTTCTTTTCCTCCATTTATATGAAGTCTTCAATTTGCTCCCCTGATTCTGCTGCAGTTACTATTTATTTTTTTATTTGTATTACCATTTTAAGCATATTTCAATTTACCATTGTTTAATAGCATTTTAAGGGGAGTGGGATTGTGGGATTGTGGGATATGAAATGTATATGTATATGTAAGCTGCCCCAGGTTGTGTTATGCAGAGGGGTGGGATAAAAATAAATATTATTGTTATTATTATTGTTGTTGTTGTTGTTGTTGTTGTTATTAGGGTTAAAGGTTTGGGGAAAGGTACATGCTAATGAAGACTTACATCACATTCTAATGAGGTTGACTAGCTTGACAACATCACAGCTGATGTAGATGCCAGCTGATCAATCAGCTGGCCACAACTTCCAATAAGAGATTTTAAAAGGTCTCTGGAGACCATACAATTTGGAGTCCTCTTTTGTTCTAGTCTGAGGGTAGATCCCTCTCCAGGATGCTGGTCAAGCTAGGCAATGGAGGCCAGCTCCCAGCATCCAGAAACATCAAGGACTACATATTCCATCTGATTATGAGTAGTTTAGAAACATAGTGTAATTAGGCCTTTTTTGGATTTCTTTTCTTGGCTTGACTGAAATGAATGTTATTTCTGTAACTTAGGGCCTAAGCAGACTGCCAGAAATAGTGCACACTAAATTGAGGCACTGCCCTGGCTCAGTGCTAGGGAATCATGGGAACTGTAATTTATTGTGGCACCGGAGCTCTCTGACAGAGAAGGCTCAATGTATCAGAAAAAAATACAATTCCCATGACTCCCTAGCACTGAGCCAGGGCAGTGCCTCAATTTAATGTGCACTATTTCTGGCAGTCTGCTTAGGCCTTTATTTTTTGTGCCTACAAGGCAAGGAGACCTTGTATGAGGGATATCTAGTTTGTTATGGAACCCTGCAGTTAGACTAAAATTTATTTTCTTTTAAAAGTACCTTGGCTTCTATCACACTCTTTTCATGCGCCTTTAGCTCACTTGCTGCTTGCTAAGGTAGCAAGGGTGAGAACTACAAATCCCTTTTACAAAGTCCTAGTGTGTTGTGAGGAGAAAAGTTATTTCATTTTCTAGGTGTTGGCAGTGTGGTTTGGATGGTGTTGAGGGGTCCCTTTAGCTCAGCAGGAGTGGAAATGGTGACCTAGTAGATCAAAAACTAAATGATCTTTTCTGGGCAGAAGAGCCAAAACAGAGTGACTGTGTTGGCTGCTGAACAGAAAGTTCCTAACACACCCCTATAGAGCTGCACTGACATAGGTGCACTTATACTCCCATGTGAAGGTGTGCTCTTTCTGGGAAGAAGTGGGGGGAAAGCAGCTGCTTTTTTTTCTTTTTTTTTTTTTGAAGCAGTTTTTCCCCCCCATAAGATGGCTAGAGGGTGCTTTCTGGTTGGCTTCAAAGTGTCTGTCATCTAAACGCTCCGCCTTGAAGCTGGCCTAAAACCTGCTTATTTTGCCCACCTGTTTTGCCCCTAGGTTTAGCCCTTAGCACTCCTAATCAATAACTGGTTGTTTCATCTGAAGTTCCTTTGAAACTATGCTTTTGCAGCAAAGGATTGTCAAGCTAGCAATGAATTAGCGTTATGTTCAAAGCAGAATAAATAGGTCTTTATCTAAACTCTTGCTATACAGCATTACATTTTATTATTACCAATTAAGATGTGGCACATATATCACTTTACAAAAAAAATCTGACTCTACTGTGACAATACTTCTGGAATAATCTACAAAAACACTGAAAATCTAATGAATGCATATGATCTATCTATCTTTATTTTTAAGGTCTAGTTTTTATATCTGAACTTCTTTAAGAAAAACTGAAAGACCACTGGGAAAAATTAGCATAAAATCCCATTTGAAAGCCAGAATCTTTCGTAGCAATGTAATTGAGCATTTAATTGCAACAATGAATTTACTCTTTATGTATGTGTCTGTGTTCTCATTTTTCATGGAAAGTAGGCTATCAGAATACCATCTGCTAGAAATGCAGCATACATATTACTGTTGGTTCCAAACATGGGAATAAGGGAAAAGAAGCTGAAAATCTTCATCCAATTCATCATGTACATCTTCGGTCCTGCAGAGAGAGTGGGGAGCCAATTTGCACCCCTAAGTCACACCTCTAGTGGGACACCAATACATTTCTCAACATAAAAGAAGTGATGTCATGTCACTTTTGGCTTATTTGTTTGTTTGCATGTTTGTTTGTTTGTTTGCTTGCTTGCTTGCTTGTTTTGGGAAGCATTTTGAATGGCTCTGGATGAGTGAGGGGAGTAGACTGCCACATTTTGATTGGTTTTACATTGATTTGGCTGGAATTGAGGTGACAAATCACCCCAAAATCAACAGGATTTTTTTTAATGTTGTAAGACTTCAAGTGCTGCAAAAGTAGAGCTCACATTTTTCTCACCTCTGCTATACATACTCCACTTTAAACAAAATAGCACTCATGTTCACTAATGTGTCAAAAGGACACTGTCTGAAAATGTCTACTATAAAAGTAGTAGTACAACTGGAACTAGATCTTAGGATAGTGAAAATGAGCAATCCTCCTCCTCCATGACTACTCAGAGACCAGCAGTTGTGGGGGACAATGGGTAACAGGCCTAGCAAAAGCACCTGGTACAACATAAGCATCCCAGGACTAACTCTATTCATTGTTCTTATTTTTAAAAGAAACATTGGAGTATGGCAGTATATGGGTAAGATTTTACTTGTATTCTTTTAGCTTTTCATATTCATAATTCTTTTAGCTTTACATTTTCAACAACAAAATATTCTTATTCCCAAGAAAGCATTTATAACAATAAAAGCAAACACCATATTGTTCCTGAAGTTATGAGATTGCTATAAC
>JAIPUX010001232.1:83551442-83572912 GCA_020142125.1 Phrynosoma platyrhinos | reverse complement strand
GACATCACTTCCGGAGGGGAGGGGTTTGTAAATTTGTTGATATTATTGATTACTTATTGTCACGTGTGGTAAGGACCACCCATTTTGGGGGGTTACACCTTCACTTACACACGTGACAAATTTGTTAATGTTTACTGCCTTGTAAATAGACCCTGTACAGCTAAATAAAAGTTGTGGCCTTTTTAAACCCAAAAAGAGGTGCCTCGTGTCCTTTGTGCCAGTGCAAAAGCAGTATTATTTATCACAAAGATGACCCAGGACTTATTTTTCCCCCAAAGAAACATCAGTAAATTACTATTTTACAGCAGACCTATGACAATACTACATTAACATAGTCTCAGCCTTGGGTTACCTCCATCACCTTTCTGTGCAGAATGCTTATTATGGAACACATCATTCAAGAGAGTTTTGCTGATGGAGCAGGCTGTTATCAATGCCTCTCATGTGAGGAAAAGGAAAGCCCGTTAAAAAGTATGTTTTCCACATTCAGCATCTTTTCTACTATGCTACAGGGTGACTAAGAGCTGGGGCAAGCTGAGAATTATTGATGAAATAAGTTCACAACCAGCTAACAAAATATGCTACAGACATGTTAGGGACACAATGGCATAGGCATTCCAAAGCTACAGGTGGTTAAATACTGTAGTTATTTAAGTGAAAAATCAAGAAACAAGGTCATTCGATCAATTGATTATATTTCTTTAACTGATCCTGGACTTTCATTACAAGTCTAATCATTTTTAAAAAATTGAAACTGGCTTTGCAATACAGATTGTGCTCATGGTGTCTATCAACTTTAAAATGTAATATAAAATTATAAATCTAAACACAATGTTGGAAGATATTTGCATTCTTCCCCTCCCCCCTTAGATAGACGGGGATTCCTACTTGCAAGCTCCTCCCCCCCCCTTCAAACTAACCATATTACTTAGGTCACTCTTTCTTTGGACTAACAGATTTTCTCTCAAGATTCTCAACTGAGCTGTTCCCATCTTCCTGCTCTCTAAAGATGGTGATATCTTTTTCTCTTTACCTAAACCATAATAGTTAGATTAGGATATAGTTTTTAAATGTAAATATAGATTAAAGCCATTAAAGCTACATGTTTGTTTTTTATTCATTCTCAATTCTTAGGGAAGCATAGTAAGGCAAAGTCACTCTTCTGCTACTCTACTAATTTAAAGCCAGACTCTAACAAGCTTGGCTTTCATATTTAGATTTTTGTTTCCTTTAAAAAGGCTGAAGCCTTGGGAAACTTGAATTACCCCACATATAAGGGCATATCAGTTAAAAATTCACTAATAAAAAAGGAATAAATAGCATCTCCTAGTCTGAACTACTTTAGCAAAACTTAAAACCCCAAAGCCTACCGTAGAAAACATATTTGCCTCCTGGCAGAACAATTAGCATGGCCTCCTCTAGCATGGGATTCCAGAGCTCTTTCTTCTCTTCTTCCTTTGAGGATGAAAGGATCCAAAAGACTGGGAAATGTAGGCAGGTTCATATGTGGGAAAACATAGTCTTTCAAATAGATTGGTCCTAAGTCATGTGTAGTTCATAATTAGCTTTTTGAACTGTGTCCAGAAATGGGGATAGACAGTGAAATTTTTATAGCAAGGAGCTTACACTTCCTATAAGGAGGCCTGATCAATAGTCTGGTTGCAGTATTCTGGACCATCTGTTTTCCAAGCCATTCCTCAGTAGAGACACACATTGTTTTCTCTCTGACAGTTGGCTCATTCAGATTTGCAAATGAATTCCATGCCACCACTGAAACCAGGAGGTCCAGAACTAAGGACTGAATTTCTGTTTAAACCTGAACTGTAAATCTGAGTGGAACTCCATCAAAGGAAGTGTAACCCCATCAAAGAACCCCAGGCCAGATGAGAGAGGGAGAGAGCGGGGGGGGGGGGGGTAAGGAAGAGGAAAAGAGGCAGCACCACTGCCCAGCTTCTCTTGCCTATCTGCCTGCCTACCTGCCTTCCCACCCCCCACCCCACCGTCCTGTGACTGGTGAGAATGGAGAGGTGTGTGTGGGGAAATCACCAAGGCCCACCAGGAGGGAGAGAGGCACAGAAGGAGGAGCCGTCCAGTGGTGCAGCTTCCCTCCATCCCTCCTTCACTGCCTTGCATGCAAAAAAGGTGAGGTTGGATTCTGGCCAGCAGCAGCAGCCATGGATCACAGGTAAGTGAAACTGTGGATACCAGTCCTGCAGATATGGAGGTCATACTGTACATGGAAAGGAAAGACAAAGTTGGGTATCATCAGAGCTCCAAACCCACAGAGCACTGAGCTCCAAACTCTGGACAACTTTTCCCAGTGGTTTTGTGGATATTTTAAACAGCATGGGTGGGGGGGGGGAGCAATACAGAACTTTTCTACTTTCCATGCAGAAATACAACTTTGGAACATGACTACTTATTTGATGAAAAGAAATTTCCCATGTTTGCATGCAACATAGTCTGAGGACAGGCCAACACTGGCATGACAAAGTAAAACAAGCCTTGTTTTTTCATTGTTGTTAACTGCTATCAAGTTGGCTTTGACTTATGGTGACCCCTTGAATGAGAGATCTCCAATCACCCTATCATCAACAGCCATGGTCAGGTCTTGCAGACTCAGGGCTGTGGCTTCCTTGATTGAGTCTTGAGTAATGCAGTCTTCTTCTTTTCCTACTGCTTTCTTATGTGACAGAATTTAAAGGCTGATTTTGAGGCACTTAAAAAAGAATTGCTATTGCTGGCTTTATCACATTAGGCCCAAAGACCTTTGATCATCTCTTTTGAGAGGAGTGTTCCACATATGCATGATGTTAACATTGTTAACATGGAAGGGAAATCAGAGGTATGCTGTAGCCATTTGCATTCTCATTACAGATTGATATAAACCAATGCTAATTTAATCCCTATATACAAAAACACCTTTGCATGGAAAAGATTAATAATGTCATATACTTGAAATCTTAAAAAGTAAATAAAATATTATTTGCAGGGGGGAAAATGAAATGTATAAAAGCAAAAAGATGGGCACCGGTCATTCTGAGCTATGTACAATTATGGAAGCAGCTTGAGCTCCACCCAGAGAATTGTGTGAGAACTGCAGTTCAGCTAGAAAACAAGGTCTTGAACCTTATATTTTCATTCAGAGCTTGGAAATAATACTTTTTTAAAATCTACAGCCCTCAATCCCCAGCCAACTCTGCTTTTATTTGCATGTAGGAGTACATTACTAGGCATTTCCAACTGTATGTAGAATGTCTATTTCTGTTTAAAACAACTTTTACTAAATCTAAATATCAGCTAAAATGCCTAGCTTTGGATTAGTAGATACTGAGAAAGGTCTAGATGAAAATCTTCCAACCGTCCTGATTTGGCAGTCCCAACTAATCTTTAGCTGCTTTTAAAATATCCCAGTTCCTCTCTCTTCATCCCACTTCCTTCGTTGTCTTCAGTTTACTTAATTGCCGCAAACTAAGTTCAAAGTGCAACATTGGTTTGCATTCAGTTAACCTAGTGGAGGGAGAGGAGGGGATGAAAACTTGCCCGTCCCGGGAGACCCAGACAAAAGCAAACCACTGCCACCTCTCCTAACATGTCAACTTTTTCATTTATAACTTCTGTCATCTTGACCACACTATTTTGCTTAAATATGTACATCCCAGTTTTCAGCTATGAAACATGTACAATATGACTCCCCCATATCCACCAGACTGGTACCCACAGTTTGACTTGTTGTTGTTGTTGTGTGCTGTCAAGTTGTTTCTGACTTATGGTAACCCTAAGGTGAACCTATCATGGGGTTTTCTTAGCAAGTTTCTACTCACATCTAAAATAATATATTCTCTCCAGACATCTTCTAGGTCCTCCAGAGTAATTCTCTGGTATGGTTCCAGCAGACATTGACAATAGAGTTGTGCTGGTGAACTTAGAAATGTCTAGAGAGGTGTTTTCTGTAGGATTCTCTAGGTCCTCCAGCATGACTGTCACATATTTCAATAAGATTCGCTCTTATCCACTGTTTTGCATTTCCATGGTAAATCTAGGAACATATCCCAGCCAATATGATGGTCATACTGTAGATGCAAAGTAACAATGTCAGTGTGAACAAAGAAAACAACAGTCTATTTTCATTCCATATCACTTTTGTATACGGTCTTTAATAGATCCATTTTACTGTCTTCCTATGCTCACCTATATTTTCATCTTTGAGTACACGTGCACATGCACACACACACAATCATATTTAAATATTCTTTTTAGCACCTCTTTTCTCTCACAATGCTGAAATTCGTTTTTTTTCCAAATGTACAAAGGTCAGGTTTTCAAAATACAGCAGATGCCAAAATGTTTCTAATTCTAAATTGTGTGTCAGCATATATTAAGTTTGTATCTACACATTTGCCTATGATCAGGTCATTTTCTAACATTTTGTGACCTCTTCAAGTTTTTAACAGAAAGGATTTTCCTGTAAACACGGGGAAAGCTCACACTCACCATTCTGAGTTTTGGAAATTTTCTTTTTTAGACTATAATCCCCAGAGTTTTGCAGAGTTAGCAACCCCTGGCTGTCTATACTCCCTAATTGTTAGAATGCATGGTGACTTCCTCTTTGCTTGTTTTACTACCCCGGGGCTGCTCTATTATAGCAACAGCAACTACATTTCTATACTGCTTGGCAGTGAACTAGCACTCCTTAAGTGGTTTATAATGTGTACACCAATTGCCCCCAACAAGCTGGGTACCCATTTTACCGACCAATGAAAGGATGGAAGGCTGAGTGGACCCTGGAGCCCTGCCTGGGATTGAATTCACAACCTTGTGGCTGCAGTACTAGCATTTAACCACTGCGCCATCAGGGCTCACTTCAGCCATTTTTCTTTTTCTAAGTCTCCCCTCAATAAGAACCTATGTTTGACTATCCACAACTAATGTGTGTTTTACAAAGAAAACTAAGCTTTTTCTTAGGTTTTGCCAGGGAGCTAAAATTATAATCATCTTGAGCTGGAGCCGGCAGGTAATGTCATGGGCCTTCTGTCTTCAGTCAAGCCCAACTTTCTCCTCCATTTATTTCCTATGTTTCCTAGTCTGATGTTTCCTTTTCTAAGTAAGATTGCAGGCCACCTCGAACTGATGTCATTATCACATTTCTCAGGCATTTATCTGTAGCCACAGAAACTACAGCCATTAGCATAAAAGCACAACCTCCAAACCATGTTCCTGAATTTTATTCCTTATTTTATTCAGAACTTCTACCATTCAAACTGTTCCACTTCTCATTAGGTCTTTTCATTTTGAATAAGTTCTTGAAAATGATGCACAATTTAACTGTGTTCAGTGAATTCCATTTTGTCATCAACATTATCTAAAAGCTCTGCAGTTTACTTTTTGCAGCACTGAGGGGAAGAAAGGAAGAATCAAATTCTGCCTGTTTTCATCTGAGCACAGCATGGGAAATGACTCAGCTGCAGCCTTCATGCCAGTTCCCTCACAGAGGGCATTTGCCAATCAGATGCTACCCAATCACTTCTACAAATAAGGTGAAGAGGCCATTTCTTTTCCTCTGCCTCTGTGTACGCATGTATTTTTTAAAGTGTCATTCTACGTTCTGCTTGGCATTTGGATGAGCTTCCCCTGAGAGCTTAAAATGGAGGATTACAATAACACAGTTCCAAGAATCCTCAGGTATCTGTGAACAGGCCACATACCTGTTGTTTTCTAAGGTCACACAACATACTGAAAATGTTATGTTTTAGGTCTGAAATGGCACGTTCTTTTGGAACCACAGCTGAGACATTGTGTGTGTGTGAATGCAGTCTTGCATAGAGGAGCCCATGCATGTGTAAATATGGCATGGCACAGAAAAAGCTAAACCTTGATCCCCCACCCTGACACACCACCTACCTATTTCCTCCTACAAGAGGTGAAAAAAAGAAACCCCATGAGTCACTGTCATAGAATCATAGAATCATAGAGTTGGAAGAGACCACAAGGGCCATCCAGTCCAACCCCCTGCCATGCAGGAACTCCCAATGAAAGCATCCCTGACAGATGGCCATCCAGCCTGCCTTCTTTCCTGCACCAGTAGTAATGCGCAAGTGAGGTGATGCAGAGCTTTTCACATGTTAGATCTCATTGCAAGTAAGACTTGCAAGTCCTATTTGTTATACTTCAACAGAAGAAATAACAACAACCAAAGTATATCTGCTTTTGCCATTACTTATAACAAATGATTCATAAATATTTGAAGCTCGTAATTTCCAAGCAGCAAATGTTGCCCACCAAAGCCATGGCATATTCCTTGAACATGCCTAGAGCTGATTTTAAAGCAAGGAGTTGGAGGGCAACATTTCCCCTCCCCAATGGACCAAAGATGGCTGCTGTGTTCTCGCCACTGATTATTTTTTTAAAATGTTGAGGGATGGGGAGGCAAAAAATATCTTCCTATTTGGAAAAAGACTGCACTTGAGACACATATGTAGACACACACATACACACACACACAGAGCCAGGGAGGATGTGGCAATACTGTCCCGCCCACTCCTCTAGGGATTATATGAAAGCATTTTGGACGTGATAAAACTGAAAGCTGCTGGGGACTCTGGAGGCCTCCAAAACTGCCTTGGTTGGGCCACACTTTTGCCCATCCCACTTTAAAGGAAATACTTTATTTCAGAAAACAGCAAATGTAACTCATACCACTCTGTCAATTAGCAGCTTTGTCCACAGAACCAAAAGTATGGACACCAGAACCTGAAGAATGAAGATGAGCCTGGGATAAATATTTGCTATAAGTTACAATGCAGCAGATAGCAGGGATGGGTAATATGTGTCGCTCCAGAGATTGTTGCACTCTAGCCCATGCCAATTTTAGCCAGCATAGGTAATCATGAGAATAGTTAGCAGTTGCAGTCCAGCAAGCTGGGGGGGGGGGGGCAGATGTTCCCTGTCCCATCTTGGAGGTTTGCACATATTTTGTTCTTTACATAATTCTCTTTGCTCCCTTTGCTTCACCTATGCATGAATAATTACCTGTATAGCATGATTCTCTTCACACTGGTGTAGGTTGACAGTAGCGCTGACTAGTGAAAGACTGTATCTCTCCATACAAACCTTCCAGAGTTCTAAGAACTTCAGGGGAAGGTTGAATTGAACAACTCAAACACAGGCTTCATTCTTGCCTCCATCACAGGTTCACTTGATAAGGACACAAGAGAGAACCTTCTCCATGGCTGCTCCCACCATCTGGAACTCCCTCCTTCTTTCCTTTTGCTGGCAGGCAAAGAGCTTTTTGTTTAATCTGGCTTTTAATGTGTAGATAGGGGACCTTCTTCTTGGGACATTTTTTAAAATCTTTTTCAATTTTGTAACATTTTAAAATGATTTTATACTGTTTTATATGGTGGTTTTAATTGTTTTTAAAATTTCTTTTTTTAATTTAAATTTATTTATTATTAAAAACAGTTAACAATACAACAACAAAAAAAACCAACACTATACACTTATAAACTAACCAAAAAAAGCATAGTAACAAAAAAATCATCGGTCTATAGCAGAACCGAAAATAGAAAAAGAAAGAAAAAGAAAAAAGAAAAAAAGAAAATAGAAAAAACCAAAGAAAGAAAAGTTGACTTCCTGAGTCCTTAGCCAAGTCATCAGTCAAAAATATGTTTAACACCTCCTGTCCTAATTACAGATAAACCAAGATTTTTTACAATCTGTTCGTATAAACTTGTACATATACCATTATTATTACAGAATAAAAAGAAGGTGTATTGTCTGAATTTTTTAAAATAACTGTACAATTTATATATTATCCCAATACACAACGTAAAGATCATGTTACTTGGTCCTCTATTGTATTTTTACTCAACAGCAATTTCTTTCTATTGGAAATAAAGTTTATAATCGGTTGCCATTGTTTTTAAAATTTCAATGTGAGGTTTTTTTAATTTACTAGGTCTGGGAACCACCTTGGGTCCCACTCTGGCTGCATCCACACTGCAGAAATAATCTTGTTTGACATCACTTTAACTGCTATGACTCAATGGAGATTGCACTAACATTTAACCTGACTGCACTCAATAATCTCCAATGCTATGGAATTCTGGAAATTGTAGTTTTGTGAGATACTGCCCTAATGGCACAGTGGTTAAACGCCAGTACTGCAGCCACTCATTCACAGCTGTCTCTCTGACCAGCTGGGAGGCCAGGGGAGGCAGGACTTCCCTGATTGATGGGTTGGCCTATTTGGATTGGCCTATTTAAGGCCATGTGGCTAGACACGCATGCCATTCCAGCTGGGTTTTCCCCATCCTCCCACCACAAGGGTCATGTGTGCTGTCACAACTTTTCAGAGGCAGTAGCATGGGTATGGCTTTCTGTGCTGCAGAGCACAGAATTGGGAGTCCCAAGGGTGCTGGGAGTGTTGAGGTGTTGCCATTGCAGGGGCAACTCCTGATCAGCATCCCCTGGTGACAAAAGGGGCAAAGATGTGAATGTGTGATCAATTGCTTACCCCACTTTTTTTATCATTCCAAGGCCCAGCCGTTGGTTCATCAATCCACAGGGGTTGGTCAATGTCAGATCCAGACCCATGAATTAAGGCCAACCCTATCTGTCAGCTGTACTCAATAAAGTTGTGGCTTTTTTTCCTTCTAATGGTGTGTCATGGTGTTTCCTTATCACAACACCTCCCCTTCCCCTGTTGTACCTGTTTTATATTGCCACAGGAGCCCTGCTGGACTGGGAGAAGCAATATATAAAATGTTATGAATGAATTAATGAATGAATTTGCCTTCAACCAGTAATGAAAATGAGAACCCAAGTAACATAGTAACAGTGCAACCCTTTAAAAAAAGACCTATCCAAATATATTTAACACATTTTAGAGAGTGAGATCCAAATGTTAAGTAAAATGGATAACGACATCCAGAACTCTATGATCACCAAAGCATTATAGGGCGTCAGCCCACTAATTTAAAAATCAGTTTCAAGACCAAATTAATATATAATTGTTCTGGCATCATGGAATAATACCCTTCCCAGCTAAGCTTATTTATCTATTATAACTTGGTTGTGTGTGAAACCAAATGTCAAAGAGCCAGTGAAGTGAACAATAGAGATTAAACCAAAAACAATATAAAAGAGTTCACAGACTTGTTAGCAGCAAAAAAAAAAAAATCATCTTTTTGAGCAAATTGTTAGTCAGTGTCCATTAATCTTAAAAAAAAAAAAACCTAAATATTTCAAAATGTTTTTACCTTCTCAATAGCTTTTGTTTTGGTTTCTGAATCCATCCAAGTATTTTCATTTTCCAACATGTCCATAAAGGCCCAACGAATCCCTTCAGTCAATTCTGCCATCTGCAACAAATATCACATCTGATAAGAACTTAGTGATGTGCTGCATTTTCAATCAATCCAGCAAAAGAGCTGTGCAGGAAAAAAGCAGGTTTGTGGATTGTGTAGATGAAGATGTGTATACAGATGTGCATTCCCATTTGCATCATGTTATTCACTTGGTCCTCTATTGCCACTAACTGTACAAAAATGAAGTGCAGTTATTGGAGATTATGAACTTCCTGTTCATCATCTTTACCCCAAACCTTCTTCTTTAGGTTAGGAGTGGGCAGAGTTTGGAGTAAAGATGAACAGGAAGTTCATAACCTCCAACAATTTAACTTCATTAGTGGCAGTAGAGGAACCCTTATGAGCTGCATGCAGCCTGTAGACCACACAATTCCTACCCTTGCCTTAGGTGCTAAAGGACACGAAGGACATGATGGAAAAAATCTGTCTAAGGTAAGATAGCTGTAAAAGATTCTCTTACATAGATCTAAAGGGAATTGAGCAAGTTTGCTATTGATAGACTGTACCCTAAATATCAATTTAAAATGTGAAAAGATGTCTGGAAAACAATACTGTATATGTGACAATGTAATAAGCTGCAGGTCACCTCCCTGAATGACACTATTGATATTGACCTAAGTAGGAAAAGAAACTCCTTATCTAAATGAGCAAAGGGAATTGTAGCATCTCATTTTAATGATCCATTGCTGTCCTTTTAATATCATCTCATTTTGGTACAATATGGAAGTCAGTACAGATTTAGCATTAAATATGACCAAGCATTCAACAGTCAGAAGTAAACTGCATCCCAGGGAATAAGGTAACTTGGAGAATATTGATGATAGAGCACTGTTTCAATTAACTTAGTGCACTAATGAGGTGAACTCCCTGTACTTGGAGGTTGCCAGTTCATATTCCAGCTCTACAATTGGACCCTGGTGTATATTCTTGTTTTTATGCACCAGCTGTAGCAGTAGGGGTGGGAGGAGGAATCTATTCATACCATCAAGAGTTTTTATCAAAATTGCTCAGGCATAGCCAAATGAAATGCTGCCTAGACTGTAGGTCAAAAACAGTGCTATATTTAGATACAAATAATATCTCTTTGATAAAAGAAGGGAGAGAGAAAGACCACCAGGGCATGAGCCCATCAGTGACTAAATCTTAGAACAAAATTAGAACTTCCCATAATTCATTGTCTGGTGTGGGCCTTCTTCTGCTGGCCAAATTGGCAGAAGGAGATTGTTTGACAGTGTGTTTCTCCACAGGGGGCAAATGTGTCAGAAATTTGTGGCATGAATTGCTGTAGTCCTCAGGGTGTTTTACAATATATCTAAACAATAGTCCCAGGCTTCTTTCTAGCAATTCCTGGTACCAACTGCAGCACAATACTATTTATTATTTATTGCTTTGGTTTATATCCTGCCTTTCTCCATACAGGATTCAAGGCAGCCACCCATAAATGGGCTTCCTATTCCCACTATTGAGTGGGCTATTTTCTAACTCTGAGACATGTCAGAACAAAATGTAACCTTTGCTCCTTTCTCATTTATTTAGAGGTGGGTCATTACTGCATCACTGAAATGATACTTCTGCATGATAGCATTATAACTCTTACTTTAGAGGGGAAAGTTTGCCCTTCTAACTATAGGATGAGCTCAGCAAATGACACCCCGATTGTTTAAAAAAAACTTTGGAAAAGCTCTGGCACAAATCCAAGAAATTGGAATTAACAGTCCTTCCCAAAAAAAGAGTGAATCTACAGGTGACAAAAACCGGAAACACCAAGTGCTATGTCACAAGAAATCACACTTCTTTAGACCAGTCTGGAATAACCCAGCGTCTACATAGATGAAAAATAGGCCTGAATGGGGAACACAGGATCAATGAACAGAAGAGGCTACTTTAAAATGAGAAATCAACTTAGCACACAGATCACAATCCATGTCTACATGAATGTCAGTCCCAATGACTTCACAAGGATTTACACTCAAATAATGTATACACAGGATTGCATTCTAAGTGTGCAATCCTATGCACTTACTGAGTAAATCTGCACAGGAGCAGGTATTTTTATCACTGATGAAATATTTCCAACATTCAAAAAACAAGATTTGTTTGTTATTTTTAAAATAGTCCTGAGGGATAGTTATGAAATATGAAATTCTGCTCTTCAATAAAGCTATGTCAGGAAGAGGCTATAGTTAAGTAGCCAAGCACGTGCTGTGTGTGTGTTCCCAGGATCAGCCACTGGCATCTCCTGTTAAAAGGCCTCACGTGACAAGGATCACTGCCAGCTTCAAGAGCAGATACTGAAATAAAAGAACCAATGATTTGAAAGAGGTTCTATTCTGATAATACATCAAAAATTGTCTTGTATACGCCCCAAAAAAAACTTTCTTTGAGCAAATGGTCTATTTAAAAAAAAAAGGATTGATACAAAAGAGTTGGTCTCACTACTAGTTGCTGTCTCACAGAGCTCACACAAGTAGACTCTGTATGTGGCATTTTTGAGTTCTGTGGAATTTATATCACTTGTTATAAGCTTCTGCATGAATGAATGTAAAATCCCAAACTATTTGGTACACTAACCTTTCAGACTGTTTTTGTGCATTTCTAGTGCCTATAGGTGAAAGAACCTCTAACAGAAGCTCAAGTAGTGACTCTAAGGAGCTTATCCCATTAACATAAAACTCGATATCACCCTAACGGATGCAGCTGGAATGCTGGATGGAGAGGAAAATTATCACTCTGTAATTCACTGCCGATTCTGCCAGGCAACTGCATCCCAGGTCCCAGCCATGCTCAGCCGGCCTGTTTTCAAAGTCAGAAGCTTTCTGTTTTTGAAAAAAGGTCGACTGAATATGGCTGGGACCTGGGATGCAGTCACCCATTGGAATCGGCAGCAAATTACAGTGCGATAATTCCCGTCTCTATCCAGAGTCCTAGCTGCATCCTGTTAGGGTGATATCGGGTTTTATATTAATGCAATAAGTTCCTAAGACTCAAGCAGCAAAACCACTATAACTACTTCTGAGTAAACTCTGTAAATATACATGAACCAGATATTCCAAAAATAGTTGCAATTACATTATTTTACAAGATGGGTATGATAGCCATTAATCTGATCTGCATGAATGACTGAAGCATTCCTGAGAACTCAGCAAGATGTGTCAATGGTTGTTAACAAAGTAATTTAAATTTTCTGCTTGGCTTTTTGCTTTAAACTTTAGCCATCAATCCATACATTCAACTGGATAGTAAGAAGAACTGGGTTTTTCACTGGTTTTAAAGGACACA
The DNA here is from genome assembly GCA_020142125.1 of Phrynosoma platyrhinos. Classification (NCBI taxonomy): domain Eukaryota; kingdom Metazoa; phylum Chordata; class Lepidosauria; order Squamata; family Phrynosomatidae; genus Phrynosoma; species Phrynosoma platyrhinos. The sequence goes on along the minus strand of JAIPUX010001232.1, from coordinate 83,560,265 downwards.
TTTTCTGTGGAATCCTCCCAACCCTTTCACACTACACAATTATTGTGCTGTGATTCCACTTTAACTGCCATGGCATCAACTGGCAGAATCCCAGGATTTGCAGTTTATGGAGGGGAATTTGGGATTCTCATCCAAGATCTCCAGTAGGTAATGATAAAGGTAGTCTCTTGACATGGATGTCTAGTCGTAACTGACCATAGCGGGTGGTGCTCATCTCCATTTCTAAGCCAAAGAGCCAGTGTTGTCTGAAGACTGCTCTGGTGGTCATGTGGCCAGCGTGACTGCACCAAATGCTGTTACCTTCCCACCAAAATGGTACCTATTTATCTACTTGCATTTGCATGCTTTCGAACTGCTAGGTTGGAAGAAGCTGGGACTAGTGACAGGGGCTTACCTCATCATGTGGTACTAGGCCTCAAACTGCCAACCTTCCAGTCTTCCAATTGTCATAACTGGTGTCTTAACCACTAAGCCACTGCATCCCAAGATCTTCTCTACTAAACTACAAGCCACAGGATTCTATAGGATGTGGCCACAATAACAGCCTCACAGCAGGTGCTGTACTGTTGTGTGTTAGCCTTCTTGTAATCCCAAGTAAGAGTGAGTAGATCGGGTGGGGGGACGGAAATTAAGACCCTTTAATCTTATAAAAGATCTACTGAGATGAAAACTTCTAGAACATTGACATCTTTGGACTCCCATTGAGCAAATTGTTCTGGGGACTGTCAATTATGAGCATCTGCACTTCACAATCTACCAGTATGTGACTACTTGGGGATAATCCATCATGCCCTTTTATGATGGTTTACAGTTATGATAGACACAAATTTCAAAAGCACCAAAGCATGTCAGAACATACCATTTCCCTTTTGTCTTCTTGGAAGTGTAGATCAACAAACATTCTTCCAGTGACGTATGGAAGAGCACTTTCCACAAAGTTTACACATTTATCCCATTGAGGTAGTAAGGAACTTGTCCCTTGGATCACCTGGTTTGATAAAACATTGATAAAACTATTGATAAACTGTGTGTTTCCTTATAAAAATCCTATCCCTATCACTGCTATGTACAATATTTCTTGCACAATTACTACCCATAAGGACTTTCAAACTTAACTTTCCATTCTGATAGTTTTCAGCTATTTTAAATAACTTTCCAGCTATCCAGCATAGATGTAAACTAGATGTCAGGAAATCTGCCATTAATTTTGATATTGCTTTAAAAAAATTTAAAAGCAGCAATAATGCAAGGGATAGCAAATCAGATTAGGCCAACAGGATTGAGAGATGAGGGATAAGCCCCTCCAAAACAGAACACCTCCTAAAAATGCTGACTGTCTATGATGTACTTGCATTTTTTGTTCCATGTGGTAAATAGTAGCTGTTGCTGGCAGTGCAACTGGCATAAAAAAAGTGTCAGTCCTTTATTTATCCATCACTGCCATAATGAATCAATCAAGAGCCAGAAAAGTTAGATTTGGACTACAGCTTCCAGAATCCTCCAGCCAGCATGGCTAGCCTGGGGGGTTTCAGGAAGCTCTAATCCAAGAAAGTAAAGGGTGAAACAGACAGCCCCAAAGCTGTGGCTTCCTGGCAACTTGAAGCCATGATGTATGCATGCTGCATGCCCAACACCACCCCCAAGCTGGTGGTGAGTGGCATCACGGCATTCTGGCAGTGCAACATTTGCATGGGCCATGCCACAAAAATACCAAAAAGCTGCTGCCATGGCAGAAAAGCTGGCTTTTTGCTGGCTCAAAAAGAAGCAGCTTTCTGCTTTTTTTGTTTTGTTTTTGTTTTGTTTTGTTTTTAGCTGGCAAATAGGCAGATTGGGGCCATGGCATGCGGTTGCCATAGCCCTGATCTCAAAGCTCAAAGAGAAAGCATCATGCCACTCCTTCAGGGCAGTCTGTTCTACGCCTAAGAAAGTAATAAGAAAGTACGCTTCCAAATTATATTATCTTCTCCCCCCAGCTCTTTTTAACTTTAAAAACACAACTAATTATATCATATGCATATTCCAGCCCAGGCAAACCTTTTGATAATTTTTCAATAATGTCAGAATTCATATTGACCAATCAAATGGGATAGGACAGAATAAAACAGAGCAGATTTTAGGAATATTGATACTATTTGCATTGTGAGAGGAAAATAAATAATTCAAGTCATTACAAAATTGTTCTCTCCATGTCTCATGTACTAACCACTAAAGAATGAAAAATCACACCTTCATGGAAAGGAGATACTGGAAAAAAAGGGAGAAAGATTGGATGCACAAAAGGCTAATCTCTTAATTTCCTGCAGGCAGGGAAGTGACATTTATTATTCAAATCTGTGTCAGGATTTGAATCCTGGTGACCTGAGAAAGATTAGGATGGCGATAGTCTTTGACCTCTCTTTAAAAGTTTTGATTCAGGCAGGCTAGCTAGAATTATAGTAATTCATGGAGCCTTGTTAACAATTTCTGTCAGTAGCTTTATATGCAGAATGTGACACTCTCATATTGAAATCTCAAACTTACCCTTGAAAACTCTAGCCACCTATATTGAAAACGACGGCTGAGGTTAAATATTCTTGAATAAACCATTCTCCATACCAGATAGTTGGCAATAGTCCTGTCAAAGCAGACACATCTTTATGTCAGACAGTTAAACCTCATGTGGCCTAATGTACAGCTGATTGATAACTATAAATTAATGCATAAATAGTTTTCTTTTCCAGATCAGTATGCTGCTTGCTATAACAGCAGTTTTCCCCTGAAAATTAATATGCAGTGACCAAACCAACTAAAATGTACTAGATGCTGCTTGCTATAACAGCAGTTTTCCCCTGAAAATTAATATGCAGTGACCAAACCAACTAAAATGTACTAGATGGAAGAAAAAGCATGATTTGGGATGTGGCTGAATGAAGATAAGGAAAACTGAGAGAACATGAGACAACAGTTTAAGACACCAGTATGGAAAACTGGAGCCAGTGTGGTACAGTGATTTGAGCCTGGAGACCAGTGTTCCAATCCCAGCTTGGCCATGTAAACCCACTGGTTGACCTTGGGCAAGTCACACTCTCTCAACCTCAGAGGATGGCAATGGCAAAGCCTCTCTGAAATACTTGTCAATAATACCCCATAATAGGTTTGCCTTAAGGTCACCGTAAGTCGGAAATGACTTGAAGGCACACAACAACAAATGGAAAACTGAAATGAGCAGCAACTATAAAATACTACACTATTGCTTCCAACCAATACCTTTGTTTCTGTATATGAAGCTGCCAAGCAATAGACAACACCCAATACAAATTAAAAATGATTAAGGAACTCAGATTGCACAATCCAAACTAAGCTTGTCTTCAAAAAAATACCCTCTGTGAGATGTCACATTGTTGTCTCTGACCCCACTGCTATATTGGAACATTCATCCCACTTTGTGTCCACCCTAAATTAAAAACACAAACACAGTACACAGGATAGAGGGTCTGCAGCACCTGAGACTATGGTTGTTGCCCTCAAGTTGCACTGAGGAATAAGCTGCTAAAATGGGTCTATTTGAAAATTAGTACAAATAATGGCCAACAGATTGGAAGTGATCAACATACATCCCCATCCACAAAAAGGGAGACACAAGAGACTGCAGTAAACTATAGGAGCATAGCACTGATCTCCCACGCAAGCAAAATCATGCTCAAAATTCTGCAACATAGACTCCAGCCATACATGGAAAGAGAAATCCCAGAGGTCCAAGCAGGTTTCAGGAAAGGAAGAGGCACTAAGGACCACATTGCAAATATACGATGGCTGATGGAGCATACCAGGGAATTCCAAAGGAAAATTAGCATGTGCTTTATAGACTATAGCAAAGCCTTTGACTGCATAAATCATGAAAGGCTATGGGACGCCCTTAAAGACATGGAAGTGTCAACACATCTGATAGTCCTGATAAGGAATCTGTACTCAGGACAAGAAACTATTGTCAGACCAGAACACGGAGAAACAAAATGGTTCCTGATGGGCAAAGGGGTCAGACAAAGCTGGATCCTTTCACCCTATCTGTTCAACTTGTATGCAGAACATATTATAAGAAAAGCAGGCTTGGACACAGAAGAAGGAGGAATGAAAATAGGAGAAAGGAATATCAACAATCTAAGATATGCAGATGACACCATAGTACAGCAGAAAACCTCACAGACCTAAAACACCTACTAAGGAAGATCAAAGAAGAAAGTGCTAAGGCAGGATTATGTTGAACAGAAAGAAAACAAAAATAATGACCACCGAGGACCAACCTAGACAATGAAGAAATAGAAATAGTAAAAGTTCCCATATCTGACATTGATAGAAATGGGGACTGCAGTCAGGAAATCAGAAGAAGATTAAGAATGGGGAGGGTGGCTATGAAAGAACTAGAAAAAAATCTAAAATGCAAAGGATGAGCTGGATGTTAATTTGAAGATAACTAATACCACATGTTCTCTGGACAAAGTATGTAAGCATATCTTTTAACAACTAAACTTAGAGGTTTCTTGTGAAATTGCTATAACTGCTGTTAATATGTGCCTGCATGGGATGCTGATAGGAAATTTGAACAAGCAAATTTGATGTCTTAATTAATATTTGATCAGTAAGAAAATATGATAGAAGAATTTGTATCCATTATTGAACAAATCAACAGTAAAGATGATAAGACCATAGTTTGTTACAAAATGCCCAGTTCTCAAAAAAGAATAAAACACTTTACCAAGTTTTGTAAATTTCACACACTGAAGTCTAGACAAAACAAAATGGTTGTTAAAATTGGTATGGTTAAAATTATGATTACACATTGATATATGGGGTTGCTACAGGTCATCTACTTGTTTTTTCCCTGATCCACATCAGTTTTAGAATGTGACACAAGAGATAATTTAGAAGGCTAAAGTATGGAAAAGTCTGACAGTATTCTAACTTTTTCTATTAGTTGCTTACTGGTATTTGACTGTAATTGTGCAAACCATTATGGCACTCTACAGAATAAGAAAAAAAATGTCTGATAAAATGCAAATATTTGAAAAGTGTGCAAAGAAAAAATTGAGGTCTACTTCCACTATCATAGAGGTAAGAAGGTATGCGGTATGCCCTAGTTTAACACAAAACTAGAGATATGCAGAAATTGAATTATTTTGGAAGAGGGTTTTTTTTTTGTTTTTTTTTTTTGTTCCTAGCCATGAGACCATCAGAGAAGGGGCCAAGAAAACCCCAAGAACAAGTAATAACAACAATTATCAATATCATCATGGCGGGGGGCGGCGGCGGTGGCAGGACTGGCCTAGGGCTGGTCCAAAGGCCTCGAGGGGCCGCATCCGACCCCCAGGCCTTAGGTTGCCTACCCCTGCACTATACCATGCTGGCTCCTATTCCCATGTACTGTCTATGAAACAATTGCAGACTTTTTTGTTGTTCTTGTGTGTCTTCAAGTCCTTTCCGAATTGTAGCGACCCTAAGGCAACCTTATCATGGGGTTTTCTTGGCATGTTTCTTCAAATGGGGGTTGCCATTACCATCTTTTCAGGCAGGGTCACTTACTTGGCCACAAATTGTACATACCCCAGGATGCATCCCCTAGTATATTGGCAGTCCTTCCCCCCAACACTTTCTCATTTCCCCCCAACCATCTCACAGCCAGGAGATGGAAATAATTTTTAAAGCAGCATTTTAATCTGGACTATTTTTTAAAAAAGTAAGGTCCAAAACACACTACAGAAATAAATGCTGTTAAGTGATAGTTTTTCTGCTAAGTACCTGCATGCCATAAGTATTTGAATTAAAATTACCATATTGAAATCAAATCTGTTTTTTTTTTAATTATTTGGTGTGCATTGGAAGAGGGCTAGTCTTATATGGCAAGTATATCCCCAACTCTGTATTTTAACTAGAAAAGTTGGGGGTCGACTTATATGCCCAGTCGTCTTATACGCCGGAAAATATGGTGACTCCTACAAATGAGATCAACCTGCTTTTAAAATTCTAGGGAGATTTGTCATTAATTATAAAAAAATCTAGCACTGACAAATTAAATGGGAGGTAGGAAGAAAAGTTGGTATATTGCTGCTTCCACACACTCTGAAAAAAATGTTTTTAATATTTTTGTGTAATACTATGAATAGATGTAGTGATACTGAAGCTTCAAGTATATCACTCTAGACTACAAAAGCAGGATCACTTCTACATCCTATAGTACTGCAGAGGCCATGATGTAACGTCTAAAATGACAGATGCTAGGCTTAAAATCCTGGCAGGCAAATGTCTACTCTGGAAGATCTGTTCTCTACTCCTGTGTGAAATATGCTGATAGAGGGAAAGAAATACTATGGCCATATGATGCAAAACCTCTCTTTTAATTCTGATTAATTCACACAAATGTATGGAACTGAATCTTGATCTCAGTGCTAATCTGTGCCCTGTGACAATTGGGCCAATACACAGTATCTTCATTCTTCAAGCAAAAGCAATAGCAAGTACATTTCTATACTGTTTATCAGTGCACTTAAGCACTCCCTAAGTGGTTTACAATGTGTAAGCTAACTGCGCCCAAAAAGCTGGGTGCTCATTTTAGCGACCTTGAAAGGATGCAAGGCTGAGTCAACCCTGAACCCCTGGTGGGTTGCAGTACAGGCATTTAACCACTGTGCCACTAGAGCTCCTGAAATGTTCATTTGCTATGTTCCTTACATAATTCTTCATGACAGCTGTATGAACCATATGTGTTTTATGGAAAACATTTTGAATTATCCAATGGTGTCCCTGAGGCAGGTTCACTCACTGTGTGGGGGGGAGTGAACTGCCTCCCCCTCCCCCTCACCACCCACTGCTGCAGTCCTCCCTAAAAAGGCCTTCGGAGTCAGGTGTAGCTGCTGCCATGCATCTGATGGATGCATCTGTGGAAGTAGACTGAAGTCTATGAAAGCTCATGCTGCCAATTTTTTTTTCTGTTAGTCTCAAAGACGCTACAAGATCTCTTACGCACTGACTGTACAGACTAACATGGCTATATCTTCAAATTCTAGGTATAACTAAGCTAGGGTTAGATGTGGAATATGACCCTGTGTTGTTTTTGTGTGCCTTCAAGTCATTTCCAACTTATGATGACCTAAGGCAAACCTACTATGGTTTTTCTGGGTCTTAGAGTGTGTGACTCACCCAAGATCACTCAGTGAGGTTCCATGGCCAAGCAAGAAATCGAACCCTCATCTCCAGAGTCATAGACCAACACTGAAATCACTACACTATGCTGGCTTTCCATGACTCTGTACCTCTATGTAATCTGTAATGTCACAAAGGTGGAACTTATTTAGGATCATGGGCTACGACTTAAGACATTACATTCATTCATGCCCTTGAACAATTAATGGGAGGGTGTGAGGAGAAGGGGAAACAGACTTGACTGCACTATCTCTTCATTACTAAAGTCAGGGGTGTAGCTACAAGGGGCACAAATGAAAGAGTTCTGACAGTTCAGAAGCCTGAGCTAGTGTTGACTGTCACTGGGTATGAGTTTTAGAGACCCTATCAACCTTAGAACAACTGCACTAGTTTCCAATTTGCTTCTGAGCTCAACCCAAGTTGTTGGTTTTGACCTACAAAGCCCTAAACAGCTTACAGGATATCTGAAAAACTGCTTCTTCCTAAAGGGGCAGGCCCCAAAATGACATCATCAGTGGAGAACCTTTTATGTATCTCACCACCCTGTGAGGTTTGTTGGTGGTTATATGCAACTGGGCTTTCTCTGTAGCATCACCCCAACTGTGTAATTTCCTCCCAAGAGAAGTCAAACTGGCTTCCCCCACTCCGGCTTTGAATTTTCAGCAGACTGCATTGTTTCACTTAGCCTTCAGTGCTTAAATTCATGGGTGGCTGCTCTGGTTGATTTAACTGTCTGTGGTTTTAATATATTTTAAGGAGTATATTTAGTCTATTTTTAAAAGTTTTTTCTTCATTTAATTAATGTTTTTATTCACCTTGTTGAGTTGAGGTGATACATAAAAGTTCTAATCAAAGAAACAAATAAATAAAAAAATCATTCTTGTTAAGATACAAGCAATAATATAGTGAAAAGATCTGAGCACTTAAGCATCATAAATCCCTAAGTATTAGGGAAAAGATATATTCATTCTTGTCAGATAGCTCTGACAGGGAGACAGCACCTGTGTGTATTCTACTCCATATGCTTTAACAGAAAAAATAGGAGCAAATGAGGCCACCCAACTTACCACACCACCCCGGCAATCCCCGAAGAAGCATTGGGACAGGCTGTGGGGTTCTGATTGGCTGCTTGGGCCTGGGAGGGCAGTGCTTTCCACACCAGGCTGGGACTGTATCTCCAGGCATGCACCAGGGGTTGAGGTGCCGCCCCACTGGCTGGCGCCAGGGCGAAGAACTGGCAGGATTGGTCAGGAGGTGAAAAGGGTGAGACTTCCAGGCCTCCACTTTGGAGATTGGCTGCTGGGCCTATTTAATGCCATGCAGCATCAGTGGCTAGCGCCATTCTTTCTAAACACTCAGCCAGCGTGGATCAAGAGTCAGCTAGCGGGCCAGTTTGGAAGCAGTGGTGGAGAGGCAAATTTGCCAATGGTCAAATCAATCCACTGGGAGGCCCAGCACCACAGGATAGCTGGCCAGAAGTTGGGCAAGCCACTAGGAGGCCCGACACTTGCAAAGCCTACAGAAAGGGCACACTCTCTCTCTGTTGGGTTCAGGGAGGCCAAGGGCTTCCTGAATGTGCATGTGGGGCAGGACCTGGAGGCCCTGTGGCAGCAAGACTCCCAAGGGACCCAGGATAGGCCTCCAAGAGGT
>JAIPUX010001232.1:83523598-83551342 GCA_020142125.1 Phrynosoma platyrhinos | reverse complement strand
GCTTCTGTCAGAGAGGGCTTTAATCTTTGTTGCAAATATTTACAAAGAAATGCACAGAGTGTCAGACATCCATCTTGAATACAGAGTAACAAAGTGCTTTGCCAACCACCAACCACAACTAACCAACAACGGAGATTCTGACTCTCTCCCATATATAGATGGTCCTCTTGAGAACATGTGACAGCCATGCACTAATGAAAACTGCCTGGTTTTATCCCAGTGCCTGTTGCATCAGGTCTCCCATGATGCACAGCTTGCCAAGTGCTGACTCATTCACCTGCCACTTGAACTATAGTAAACCTGTTACTATTGCTCCAGTTCCTTTCAGTGGCCACATCCATGTCATTTTCCAGACCAGGGTGCCACATGGTGCCCTCTGATCACCCATTACCTGAATGACTTTCTCTTCATTCATGAGGCCAGAGGCAATGGCTGCACCAAGCTTCTATCCACTTTCCAGACCCTGGCTTTTCAGTTTTCTCTAAAGATGCTAGCCATAGATGCTGGCGAAACGTCAGAAAGAAACTCTTCTAGAACATGGCCACACAGCCCGAAAAAAACCCACAAAAAACCTGGCATAAAAGTTTGGTGTCCCTTTAGTGGCAGGAAAGACTGAGGACCCTTCCACTTTCCTCACGTACCTTGGAATCCAGCTAGATTTAGTGCCAGGGATCTCCCACTTGCCTGAGGACAAGCTCCAGATCCTTTGCTCCATGATCCAAGCCACCCTTTCCGCTCAAAAAGCAATGGTTAAAGAAATCCAGGCCATTTGGGGACATCTCAATTTCGTTGACAGGGTGGTGTCCCCAGGCAGTGTTTTATGCTCAGCTAGCAAGAATCACAGTGGGTGTCAAGGCGCCTGACCACCATATCCACCTTACCAAGAGTATCAAACAGGACATCACCTTGTGGGAGGGTTTCCTCAAACAATATAATGGGGTCTCCCTGTGGTAGCCTCCTTAGGACTTGGGGCAAGGCTTTATGGTCCATTCAGATGCCACTGGGAACTTGGGTTCTGGTGTCTTTTTTCATGGACACTGGTGTGCCCAACAATGGCCTGCCCACTGGGCTCAGAGTGGGATCCTCCAAGACCTCACTTTTTTGGAATTTTTTCCTATCATGGTGGTGGTCCATATCTGGGACAGTGCCTTTGCCAACAAGGCAGTCTGTTTTTGGTATGACAATCAATCAGTAGTAAGTATTGTTAACCACCAAACCTCCAAGTCTGAGGAGCTCATGCTCCTGGTTCGCAATTTTGTTTTGTTGTGCCTCTACAATAATATCTCTTTCAAGGTTTGTTTCATGTCTGGCCTTGAAAATAACATTGCAGACTCTCTTTCACATTTCCAGGAGGCCAGGTTCCAGCAATTGGTGCCTGGAGTGGACCCCCTGCCCATGCCCTTCCCAGAGGAACTGTGGGAAGTTGGAAACTTGCTGTGAAACAGGGTATCTTGTATTTGCTAGCCCCTGCTACCCTCAGATACTACAGGAGAACAGTGTCCAAACTTTATGCCTTCTTTGGGATGACTAGCCTTCAGGCCCATTGGCTGGTATGAATCCACACCATACTCCAATTTTTGGTCTGGTTGAGAGAGTCTGCAATCGCCCCCCTTCCCCCCCCCCCCAGACCATGTCAGTCCATTTGGCTGACATCTCCTTTTCCAAAGCCAGGGATTTCTGAGATCCTTGTTCTTCCTTCCTGATCAGAAGGGTTTAGGAGGGCTGGAGAAACATGTCCAGGGGTAGGGTGGATGGCAGATGGCCCATCTGTTTCACGGTGCTTGTCAGCTCACCAGGCAGCTTGAGCGGGTCTGCAATTCCAGAGCCGAAGCCCATCTATTCAGGACAGCCTGTGTCACTGCCTTCCTTGGGGCATTAAGGGTGGGTGAGCTCGTTCCTTCCTTCCAGAGGGAGGATGTTTCTTTTGTGAGCAACCCTGTTTGTCTAGTTCTTCACAGATCAAAGTGCAACCAGCTGAGCAAAGGGTCCTCCATTGTGCTGAGAAGGCTGCACAACTGCTGCCTGTGCCCTGTAAGGACTTTGTGCAGATACATGGCATCCTGCCCACAGATGCACAGCCTGCTCTTCACCCATGAGGATGGCACCCCATTCACACGGTTCCAACTGGTGCTGGTTCTTTGGTCTTGCTGAGCTCCAGGCTCCCAGTGGACTTTGGGGGTCATTCATTCTGCATTGGGGCTGCCACAACTGCGGTGGGATGTGGGTTGCTAGTAGACTCTATAAAAAAAGATGGGCAGATGGAAATCTGAGGCTTGAGGATTTTGCGGGGGACTCCTGTCCAAGGATAAGATGCAGCTTTCAGGGATTGGCGGAAGGTGGGCATTTAGTGTGCAGCCCCACCTTTAGTGGCAGTAGCATCAGTCTCAGAATTGGTGGGGAGTGGTTTCCAGTGCTGTGGTGTACTAGATCGGGCGTCCATCGGAGACCCAGGGGTGCTGAGAGCTTGCAATGTTGCCATTGTGGGGGCAATACCAGATCAGCAGCTGATTGGCTCTTGGGCCTGGGAGGGTGGTGCTTCCAGCCAAGGGCTAGGGCTACATCTCCAGGCCTGCACTGGGGGCAGAGGCACTGCCCCATTGGATGGTGTGGGGTGGAGAAGCAATGGGATTGGTCAGGGGGCTGGAAGGGATGAGACTTCCAGGCCTCCACATTGGGAATTGGTTGCTGGGCCTATTTAAGGCCACATGGCATCAGTGGCTGGCCCCATTCTTTCTCAGCTCTCTCCACCCACCGACCCTCTATTCGGAGATGGGGATGTGATGTCACAACTTTGTCTGAGGGAGGTAACAAGGATCTGTTGGGGCGTGGTTTCCGGTGCTGCAGAGCACAGGATCAGGAGTCCATTGTGGACACAGGAGTGTTGAGAGCTTGTGGTATTCGATCAACAAGGGGTTAGTCAATGCCAGATCCAGACCCCATGCATTTCAGGCCAACCCTGCGTGTCAGCTGTATTCAATAAAGTTGTGGCCTTTTTCCACACACAAAAAGGGTGTTTGTGATTATTCCTTTGTGACACTTCCTTTTCCACGGAAACAACACTTTTAAATGCCTTCTGATAGCTTGTCTTTGTCATTAAATTACTTTTGAGCTACAGGGGGCCTAGACTATTTCATTGTTTGTGCAGCCTATTAGTCACAGACGGGATGCACACATTAAAAAAGCCACGCGGCATCACTGGTCTTCAATACAAGGCAAGCCAGAGGTTGCATGCTTGAGTGTTCCACTAAAAAAAAATCTTCCATACTGGGGAAACTAGCACCACATGAAAATTTGATGATGGTGGGTAAGGTATTTTTGACATGTGTGAGCCTTCAAACATAATATTTTCTATCTGAATTCTAGCCTGGTGCAGTCTTTGGAGAGGTATCTGTGACTCATTCATATTCTGAAGAAATGGAATTCTTGGCCTTAATAGACTCTTGGACTTTGCTGACTTTGTAGTTCTCTGTCTCTAACTTCCTATTTGGGTACACATATTAATAACAAAAGCTTCCTTCTTGCATTGTGACAAATTGGATAGAAATCTATCACTTTGTCCTCCCTCATGGAATTCTGTTAACAATCTAATCCTACTTTGCACCCCCTCTGGTTATATCTCGTTTAATTCAAGTGATTATTACCTTGCTGTCCTAGCACTGTTAGAGTCAAAGTTGAAAAGAACCAAAGAAGAAAATAACCTTACGCCCTGAAGCTCTATCAGTCCCCAGCTCCTTTTTCCCCAATTTACCTACGTATTTCAAGATGCCCGAAGCAGAGAAACACTACCTTGTGGCAAGATGCCAGCAAAGCAGTATGTTTGAGAGTGGGCATAAAGAAAGAGGATAGAACAGCCCCTGAAACCATAAAAGTGCTACATGAAAACAATAACTATGCCCATGATTATTACAAGCTATTATCTGTGATAACCTGAATAAAAATAGTCACAATGAGACAAGGAAAAGACAACAAAAGGCATGTATTCCCCTGGCCTGATGTCATCCTATTTAGACAATGGACGCCAACAGCCCCAAGCTGGGGACAGACAAATCAGATGCCATTCTGGAAAATCCATCCTGACCCTGGTCCAACTGGCATTTAGTGTGATCTTTAAAAACTGGGTCTTTGCAATGGAGTTTCCCAGAAATTCCACCATGCAACCTCTTACCTGCCACCACCATTCTACTTGAAGGCCCTAGTTGCAGAAGGTCAGGTCAGAAGGTGGCCTCTGACCAAGTGAATGAGGCCAGATGTGTAGTTTCTGCCCATATGGACCATGGCTGAGGCCTGCAAATAGAACAGCAGCAGGTGAGGTGGTGGCAGCTCCATGATGCAGTAGTAGGTGAATGTCTCAACACCCACCCATTGCTGTGCTGGACCAGATAGGTGCCAGGGGCAGTTATAGACCAGGTCTTCAGACAGGAAATGATGGGGTTGGCCTGTTGCATCCTGCCTGTGCATTCAGTGCCCATGAGTAAGTATACATAGAAGAGAGCAACAAAATATTTTTTCATACTGTAGGAATGGATCTTCACCAATAAGTACATTTGCTTCTGCATTTTGGGCCCTTCTGCCAAACCAGCCCATTCTGTGACTATTATCATGAAGGATTGTATTTTGATTTTGCTGCCACTGGTATTTGCAAAATTCAAAGACAGGAATTATGCTAAAATAACAGCAATTCAACATGAACAAGTAAAACTGATTCTTCTCTCAATCAGATCCTTACGAAGACCTCCACAAGTTCCATTTATATGATTTGGGGTCCATTATAAAACCTCAGTGGTGAGTTCAATGAAGAAACAATTCTTTTCTGCCTCAATTTCATCAGTACAATCTCAACCAGAGCAGTTGTGTCTATTACATTGTAGACCTCAAAAAGCTGAGGAGGACCCCTCAGAAATAAACTGTGATGAATTTGCCAAATATTTTGCAGAGAAAATTGCTTGGATTTGTTCTGACTTGTATTCCATGTTGAAGGTAGAGTGTGGTGATGTAATCAGAATATGAACTTGTACAACTTTGATGAATGAGTTTCAGTTTGTTCAATGTGATGATATGAGTAAGGTGCTTGGAGAAGTCAAGGAAACTATCTGTCTTTCTGAATGGTGTCCCTCCTGTATCCATGCTGTGTCAGAGCCATGTCCATTAGAAATGCCAGAAGAGGGGTGGCCAATTGGATGATGCTTCTTTGAAAGAGGGCTTCATTTCAGCCCCTCTAAGAGAGACTATTGTAAGACCATTGTTGAAGAGATCACACCACCACTTTTTAAAGTAATGTCTTCAAGTGGAGGTAGGAGAGCTCCAGGCTTTCTTAAATGAAACAGATTATCTGGATCTATTCCAGTCTTGAGTCAGGCCTGATTACAGGACAGAAACTGTCTTGATCACCTTGGTGGATGACCAGGAAGTGGACAGAAGAAATAGGTCTCTTTTAGTTCTGCTGGACTCCTCAGTAGATACCATCAAGCGTGGTATGGCTTGTCTGGGCTGTTTAGCTGATATTGTTCTTGGAGGCACTGTGCTGCAGTAGTTCCAGTCCCTTTTGGTAGGCCTTCCCAGAAGTAGTGCTAGGGGGAGTTGTGCCCCAGCCACATCGACAAATGCCTATGCAGCCCCACAGGAAGCAATACTGTCCCCTATGCTTTTCAGCATCTAAATGGAGCCACTATATGAAGTCTGGATGAAATGGTGGTTCATGCTTTAATTATCTCCCAATTAGATGGTTGTAATGTGCTATACAGGGAGCTGCCTTTGAAAAGTATTTGAAAGTTACAGCTAGTGCAAAAGGAAGTAGCCATACTTTTGGCTGGTGTGTGTTATACTGACTTCCAAAAATTTGCTTCCAGTGTCAATTCAGATGTTATCTTGATCAATAAAGCCATAAACATTTTAAAGCCAGGATATCTGAAAGGCCACCTCCTCTCATATAAACCTGCCCTATATCCTAAATCCTTAAAGGAGGCTCTGTTGTATGTCTTACTGCCTACCACAGTAGGGTGGTGGGTACGCATAACAGCACTTTCTCTGTAGCACCACCCCAACTGTAGAACTACCTCCCAGGGGAGAGCATGTTGGCTCCATCCCTTCTGAGTTTCCAGTGACCAATTTCTTAAAATTAGGAGTGGCTCTTCTGTCTGTTTTTAGCTATATTTAACTGTTTGTTTTTAAAGAAGAATTTTCATTTGTTTTACTTGCTTTTAGTCATGTATACAGTGCTTCCAATGATTTTAGCCAACATACCTCACCTCAGGGGCCCTTGTAGGTTAAGAAGTGATAAGCAAATGCTATAATTCATTCATTCATTCATTCCTGGGAAGGGAAGTGAGAAATCCTTACTTTTTCCTTTCGCCTTCCAGGATCCTGAATAAATCTTTGAAGTACTGAGGAACACGGACAATCACATTTTCTGAAGCATCTATATCCTTAAGGTC
This sequence comes from Phrynosoma platyrhinos, assembly GCA_020142125.1. Taxonomy (NCBI): domain Eukaryota; kingdom Metazoa; phylum Chordata; class Lepidosauria; order Squamata; family Phrynosomatidae; genus Phrynosoma; species Phrynosoma platyrhinos. The sequence goes on along the minus strand of JAIPUX010001232.1, from coordinate 83,544,911 downwards.
AGGATAGAGCTTGGTATCAATCACCTTCTTGATATAGGCCAGCCAGTCAAACTGAAAGAAATAGAAAGGCTCAGCTCCTGGCTCTTATAGGTAGAAAACACTCATGGAATTAATTGCTTACCATTACTTCAATGACTTAAAAGTTTTGATTAATTTCAGAACTGAAATTCACTGCACAACAGCACAAAATATTTTGAAACTTTAAAAAATGCAGCTGTATTTAAAATAATAATAATGAACACCTGTTTCTACTAATTTCAATTTAAATTGCCATCTTATACATGTCTGAAGCACCTTTCATTTTGAAAAGGTAATTACACAATCCAATCAGGCATTAATGCAGTCATTTTCCAATTAACTTCAACCAACCTGTGGGATCATGGTGGTAAGTTCTGATACATTCATTTTGTTGTACATAGATTCACTGGTTCGATTCTCATGTGGAATCATTATCTGCAAAACATAAACGCAAACAAATATTGGCTTCCCTATAAAATGCATTCTGATTTTGTTAATACCCACAGATTTGTTAATCCCTCCTTTTCAGAGGCAGCAAGCTATACATAGCAATAAGTTACCTGCTGATTTCAAGAAAATAATGTTTAGAATTTCCATGCATGTAGCACAATGAATGTCACTTGCATCCATACAAACACTTTTCGAATATGAAATGACAGCACTTGGAAAAGTTATTTTTCATAGTACAACCCCCTCCCCAGGATCCATTACCCAGCATAGCCAGTTGTAGTCCAAAGGGGTTTATAAAAACTGTAATCCAGAAAGGAACATTTCCAAGATCTGTTAAATTAGGGTTAAATTGATACACCCAGTTTGATAGCCATTCTGATCTGGCTTACACACTTACACTACATACACAAGCTTGAATAAACATGAGTGAAATAACTGTTAATCCCAGTTCAGCTCTCCTTGTCCTGCATGGCTGGAAGACTTTCACAAAGTATAGTTTTACTTTCCATCCATCCCAGCAAGTTAAGCATGAACCAGAAGTTATATACAGTTAATTGATTTCTTTTTAACTTATGTTGTTTGTATTCCCCACCTCAGTCCATGGGGAAAGGCAGGTAAGAAATAATAATAATAATAATAATAATAATAATAATAATAATAATAATAATATGGGCCCTTGGTATCTGCTAGAGTTTGTTTCTAGGACTGTCCCGTGAATACCAAAATTTGTGTATGTTCCCATTAAATACAATGCTTTTTGAAATTTATATATTTTGGAAATATTTTTAAGTTGTGGATAGCTGAATCCATGGATAAATTATCTATGAATATGGTGGGCCAACTGTAGTTTAAAATAAACACTGAGTAGAATAATCAAATCATAGAGTTGGAAGAGACCAGACAGGCCATCTCTTCTTCTCAAAAGGGTATCCAAGCCATTTTGAATCAGATTTTGGGAGAATTTTTTTTCTGGATTTTTTCTGGGTAATCATACTTTAAGGATCAATTTTAAAATTTTAAAATAATATTCTAACAAATAAACAAATAATCAAACAAAACTAACAAACGTCACATCATACAAACAAAAATTCAAATATACCATAAACATCAATATACAAACATGCATATATATAATACAATATGTTGCCAGTTCAAATAAAACTATTTTAATAAATAAATAAATAATAGTTGTGGGCAGTGGTATTTGCTAAAGCTTCACATATCATCCAATGAACTACAGTCGCCCCTCCATTCTCATGGACTTGAAGTCCATGGATTTGCATATTCACAGAGGGGCAACCTCCATTAAAATCAATGGGGTGCGCCTTTGCGGGCATGCCCCATTCAAGCCTATGAGGCTTGAATATTGGTGAATCTCCATTTTGGGGCGGGGCAGTCTGGAATAGAATCCCCTGGAAAACAGAGGGCCAACTGTATATGGGTTGGTAATACTGATAAACTAGTGGAGGAGAAGCCTATTGTATTGTGAATTACATTAATATAACAAAAGTATAGGATAGCTGATATTGTTTAGTAAGGTCTTTAGCAAGATACTGAAATTTGCTTTAAATGCTGAATTGAAGTTCTGGTCTTCCTCCATTTGCTCATTAAATCTTCTGGAAAAAAAATCTCCTGCAGAAATTATGCTGCTAAGGGAATTTCATGGATATACATCTTTTGACCCTTGGAATACAGTTAGATATCCTGCAGTTCTTGAATTTTAGCTAGGCATTCTCATTTATATCTATTTAAAAAATTCTGTTCTATCTCAAGGATGCTACACACTACACTGGTATCATTAAAATAAAACAAAAAACCAAGGTGCAAAAAAAGGAAGGAAGGAAGGAAGGAAGGAAGGAAGGAAGGAAGGAAGGAAGGAAGGAAGGAAGGAAGGAGAAAACATCTGACTGAATAAAACTGGTATTTTATGACAGACATACAAAATGAGCAGAACCCAAATGAAAAATAGCTAGAATGGGGAGTGTTCACTTTCCATCATTAAAGTGGACAAAGTTCTATAAAACTACATGTGGCCCCCGTCATTGTCTCTCAGAACCCAATGGTCCCCAGAATATTTTTAAAAAATATCTTAGATGTTTATTGCCAAACTTCATTTAAATGCCTAAAAACACATGAAAAACAAAAAAGCATGGCCCAATCCACTTGGCCAGCTTGAAATATGCTCCTGGCCCTGTGGAGCAACCCATCCCTGAGCTAAAGAAATCAAAAATTCTTATGAGAAGCAATTTACTTTTGGCTGGAGATGGCCAGACAGAAGGGAAGCACACATTTTCTTCACCTTTTTACTCAAGGACTAACAGGAAGAGGACCTTTTTACTCAAGGACTGACAGCAGAAGTACCAATGCAGAACAGTTAATTTGGGAATACTCTCTCTTTCTCTCTCTCTCTCTCTCTCTCTCTCTCTCCTGACCAGAAATCTTGGGAATGACTACTGCTGAATGAAGAATTAAAACAAAGATTCTTCCTTCATCAGTGCCAATTGCCACAAATGCAGCCGTAATCCCACATTCAGAAGGGCACTAACCTCAGCTATTTTGATCTCCAGCTTAAGTATAGATTTCATGTCCAACTCTGCACGTGAAGCATTGGCACCCAAAAGCACCGCTGTGTCAACCATGAACTGGAACAGAGCATCTCTGTACTGTAGTGGAATAAGAAAGCATTATCACCAACTATGGTCCTAAGCTAATTAATATACACACAAACCCTTGTCTGACTGTACATTGAATAGCATAAAGATAACACAAAATCATCTTATTCTCATCTTTAATTGGAGTTGTCTAGCTTCTGCTCAACCTTGTATCATTCGTAAATGATTGCAAAAGAGGTCCACAGCAGGAAACTACTGATCATAATACAACTACATTAAGTAGTGACCACATTCTAAATAAGGCAGGGAGCCAAATAAGGCAGGGACCACATTCCAATTAAGGCAGGGATCACTGTCCTGTTCACATAAAATCAGGAGTGGACAACTTTGGCAAGTCTGGGGGTTGATACCCTGGCTGCAGACTGCACACTCTCTAAAATGTGGTGTTAATAATTATTTGAAAAGCGCAGGAAATAATCACTTCAGTTTTCAGGAGGAAATGAAGAAAAGCCCATATACTAAAGCAAAGCCCTTCAGATTACTTTAATTCACTGCTTCTTAAACTGTCTCTTGTGAGAGACAGAAAATTAAATTTCCAGTGTGCCAGAAATTGGTACACATATTTGTGGCTACAATTGTTACTTTCTTTACTGGAACCTCTCCAGAGCTCATGCAAGATTATCACATCTAATAGAAAATACCATTGCAAATGTTACTTATTTGAAACACAAAGTAAAGTTAGACTACTTCTTGATCTGAGGGTTAGCTACAGACACATATGCTTGCATACATTAATGCACACTACAGACCTCTCCATCCATCTGGGGGGATCCCATTATCACAAGCTCCAGTTTCCTTACACCTTAGATCAGGGACCATCAACCTATGGCCCGGGGGCCGATTAAGGCCCTGGTCCCTCGACTTATTGGCCCAGGCCGAAGGTTGCCGCTGCCACCGCTGCGCCACCACCGCGGCGCATTTTTGCCGCTCTGCAGCCGCGCTCGCCACGACCGCCATTTTGGAAATCAAAATGGCGGTTGCGACACGTTTGTGCATGAGCAGTACTCTTGCGCATGCGCAAACGCGTCACGGCCGCCATTTTGATTTCCAAAATGGCGGCAGCGACATGCGCCGTGGCGGCGGCGGCCACAGCGGCAGCATGTGCGGGGGGTCATGTGCGGTGGCGGAGGGCGCATGCGTGCCGCCATTTCCCCCCCCTCAGCCCAGCCGAGACCTGGGCTACGGGAGACTGGCCCAGGTCTTAAAAAGGTTGCCTTCCCCTGCCTTAGATAGCTGTTGAAAAGGTGCATTGCAACAGTGTACGGGTTTATTTAGAAGGGTCTGGGAGGGTCCAGGAACCATATATTGCCCTTCCCTGCATTAAATGGGCAAGACTGGGTTGGAAAGAGCAGCTGGGAGCTGAGCATGAATAGAAGGGATGGGATAAAAGGTATATAGTAGGAAAGTCATTTCCACAGTCATGGTTCAGAAGGTTCATATCATTGTCCTAATTATTAATAACATTAAACAAACACAGGAGAGGAAATTCTGGACATAGAAATTGCTATCAGGCTTTGCTTAGTAAACAACTTATATTGATTTATGGGTAAATAATACTTACAGCTTTTGCTTCTGTGGTGTTCTCCAAGTAGTCCTCCCTTGCTGATAGAGACAGAGATGCTTGGTCTAGCTATTAAAACAGTATTTGATACAGGGGCATTATTACTATTTTACACATTAGCAAGACTACTTGGGTTGAAATTCTATAGTCAGTTTCTAAGGAGTAAGAATTTAGGGGCTAGAATCCTATTGTTTGCACCAACCAGAGTAGAACCATCAAATCAATAGGTTTTACATAATTCCCATTCATTGATAGATCCAATGGCGCTTCTTGTACTAACAGTCAAGGAGATATGTATGGGAGTAGTCTACAGTTTGGGAGAAAAATGACACATAAAAAAGCTTTTAAAAAAAACAAACAAAAGTATTTACCATCATTAACAATAAAAATAATTAAAAGGCACTTCCTAAGGTTTAATTACATGACATTTGCATTAAAAGACTACATTTTGCTTTCTTGAGGAAACCAGAATATGTAGGACATTTTGGAGTTTAAGAAATCTACATCAATTTTTCCCTCACTCTCTCCCCCCTTCCCCAAAAATGAAAAGGTCTCACAGCACAACTAAACTGAGGAATTTGTTTCATCCTTCCAGGTACTTTGTGTATATCAGATAAGTGTAAATCAAATTAGAGAGGAGTTTAAATTACCCTAAGGTTTACAGGTACATATATTCCCTCCGACTTTCAGTGATTTACATACATGCATATTAATAGCTCATTCCATGGTAACGTTATTGAAAATGGTGATAAAAGATTGATAGTTCCTATCAACCAAGTTAGCTGGAGGGCAGAGTTTGATGTTTTTTAAAAAGCATCAAACACCACATGTTTTAGAATATGTGTTTGCATATATGGTAAGGGAAGGAATTATTCATTCCAGCTATATGTAATTATCTCACCTGATGTTAAACTGAGCCATCCTAATGTAGAGAGATCTTGTAACATCTTTGAGACTAAAGCCCTGTACAGACTGGCCAAAAGGGCACGACGGCTCTGCCCCAGCACTGCCGTCATGCTGTGCATCCCACCACATGGCAGACAGCATCAGGGCACTCCCTTGGTACAGCGTTCAGACACACTGTGCCAAAGGAGTGCGGAAAAGCCACAGCCACGGCAGCAGCAAGGGCAACTTTTTGCCGCTCTAAAAAAGAGCAGCATTTGCCACCTTTTTTTAGAGCTGCAAAGTGCTGGACTGGGAGCATGGCGTGCAGTTGCCGTGGCCCCAATCCAGCAAGGATGCCCTAACTGAAAGAAAGAAGTTGGCAGCATGAGCTTTCATAGACTTCAGTCTACTTCCTCAAATGCAGGTCTACGAAAGCTCATGCTGCCAACTTCTTTCTTTCAGTTAGTCTCAAAGGTGCTACAAGATCTGTCTACATACTGAGCCATCCTAAGTTTAATACCATCTCAGGGATGTAGATCATTTCCCAAAAGACAGAACTAAACCTACGCTGTCACAACATCTGGTCACACACACACACACACACACACATATACACACATACGCTTCTGTTCAGAGCTGCCACCAATTCCCACTCACTGTTTGACAATTTTAACAGGACATACAGTGGCTTAAATCTGGAGTACTAGATGTTAGTAACATTGTAGAAAGTTACATCCCAACTACGTGGCTTCCTTAACCATACCTTTATGATGTGTTCATTAGACATCTTATCATCAGAAGACACATACATTCGGATGAAAACAGAACTGCTATACTGGCCACGAAGAGCAGCCAGTGTCTGAAGCATGCTGAATTTCCTTTCTGACCACAGTCCTTCAGGCCCAATGTTTGATTCCAGCACAGGCCAGCGGAATGGAGAATGTTTCAACATGCTTAAAAGTGGTTTTGCATCAGCCTTCTCTATCTTATCTGGAGGGGAAAAACCAAGTCAACTTAAGACAACTCTTAGCTAAACAAACAGTAGCTATTACATGTGTGTGTGTGTCATATGTGCATAGATTTTCCTAATAAGGCATGATATTTGGCATTTGAGGCTGCATCTGCACTGCAGAATTAATGCAGTTTGAAATTGCTTTAATTGCCATGGTGCAATGCTATGGAAATCTGGGATTTGTAGTTTTGTGAGATATTTAACCTTCTCTGTCAAAGAGCTCTGATGCCACAACAAATTACAGGTTTCCCTTGTCTGGAACCATGATAGTTAAAGCAGTGCCAAACTGCATTAATTCTGCAGTGTGGCAAGAGCCTGAGGGTGCATCTACAGTGTATAAATAATGCAATTTAATTGCCATGGCTCCATCTTAAAGAATCCTGAAATTTGTAGTTTTGTGAGGCACCAGGACTCTTTGGCAGTGGTTTGAGTGTAAATAGAAATTCATTTCAGAGCTGCTTACTGCTCTGTTTCTCCAAAGCAATGGAAAGTGTTTGTTTTAAAATACACCATGGTTGCTATACCTTTAGGTGGCAACCTATAACCCTGGAAATAAAAATTTACTTACACTCATTCATACAAGAAGAATAAAGTATCTTTGCTTTCTGTACAGCTTCACTGTCCCTCCTTTTGCTGAGAGGTTTCTCAAGGAGAGCTGTGAAATTAAAAGAGGAGAGAAAACATGTCTTCTTCAACTGCTCTGGAATTTTATTGTCAGCAATAAAAAGTCAACATATCACAAACAGAGAAGATGCTGCCCCTTTCCAAATGAACATGAATTCTTGGGAACCTCACATTTGGAACCTAGGAAGGCTGACCTTGGTCTTCAATGTGGAGCTTCAGGAAATGTCAGATTAGTACAGAAAGCCTTTCCAAATGCCCAGGGGAAACTGTGATTCTCACAGTTGGTTGTCCTGCAACCAATATTATGTCATCGCCTAAAATCACAATGGTTGGCCTTTTCAATGATGGCATCTATCCTTTGAAACATTCTCCCTTTTATTCAAGAGGTATAAATTTTGTTATGTTTAACACCTTTTTAAAATGTAATTAGGTATACAAGTTTTGTTGGCTAGGAATTTTTCTCACTTATGTTTGCATATTGTTGTTTACATGCTCTTGATATTTCTAATGCATTATTTTTAAACTGCTTTTAAATTGTTTCAAAATTATTTTTAGAGAAACACCCACATATGAGTTTTTAAAGAGGCAGCCCTGCTACTCTATTTCAGCATGAAAAGGGAAAAAAGGAGTGAGAAGCTTTGGGGGAAGTATCTAATAGAACTTTTGAGACTAATTTATTTCAACATGCAATTATCAGTGCAAATCTTCAGAAGCACTCATGGAATGCTATATGAAAGCCACAGGTATTTAAACACAAGAGATTTGTGCACTCTCTTTTAATGCGCCTTATCCCTGATGGGATAAAGGTACATTTATTTTTAAAACAGGTTTTATCATATTCACCCATGAGTGGGCGAATGTATTCCGTATGCAGGCCGGATGCTAGCTGGGCTTATTCTTTAGCTTTTCAAGAACAGATTTTCCTGTTCTTGAAAGGGCATGGGATAAGCCCAGCTGGCATCCTGGCTGTAAACAGGGTGCATTCACCTACCCACAGGCATATGCGATATAACCTATTTTAAAAATAAATGCACATTTATCCCATCAGGGATAAGGCACATTAAAAGTGAGTGCGCCAATCTCCAAAATTATATATTGGAGGGAGTGGGACACAATGTACCAGGATACCGAAAATGCAGATTATGACCCTATCTATAAATCTCCAAAAACATGCTTTTCTTTTTTTTTCTTACCCCCCTTTATATATATATATATATATATATATATATATATATATATACACACACACACACACACTAACTGCTTAGAGATTTTATTTTATTAAACAGTGTATAAATATCATAAATAAATCAAAGCAGAGAGTCACATTCTCTGTTCTTGAAATATCATCCTTTACTTTTGATAAGGGCAGAGGCATTGGTCTGCAACAACAAAGGACACATGTTGAATGTCTCACTCTTCCTTATTATTTAACACAAGTTACCGTAGATATGCACTGAGATGATGCATTGTAAAATGCCCTAATTCAGGACTTCAGCCAGCCAACTACTCTCTTCTTTGGTGCTCCTTTCAACTTCTACTCCCCCAACCCATTTTTCCATTCCCCTTGCTTCACCAAAGTTAAAAGCCTTTTTTGATCACTGAGCTTACCTAATCTTCATGGGGCTGTCTTGCAATTCCCTCTTTTGGTTATTTCCCCCTAAAGAGTTTTTCTTCATCTGCATAATGTGGGTGCTGCTGTGGTTGCTGATTCCTTCCTCTTGTGCAATTCATACTCAATAATGAATTTAATAGTAGCATCTGTACCATATTATCCATCTATTTGCACTGTTGCTGGTGCTTTTCCCTGTTGTTCTGGAATAAGAACTAATATGTCACAATACCTTGAAGACACCAGATCCCCTATGATCATGGAAGCTAAGCAAGGTCAGGTTTGGTTAGTGTTTGGAAGGAAGACTGCCATGGAATATCAGTTGTTGTAAAATATATTCAGATAAATGCAGTGGCAAACTGCCATTCTTCACCTAATAAAATTCTATGAAATTCATGGGGTCATGATAAGTTGACAGGTTAATTGAAGGTATATACTTCACTTTTTATAAGATCTTCAAAATTTAGTCTTAAGTATAGAAAGCACTAAAGGTTGTTTTTTCCCTCTTCACATGAGAGAGCAAAGCCATTTTTGCTTTCATCTGTTTGTAATGCAAATACAAAGCCTACATTGGCCAGAATATTTGTTTGCATTACCAATGGCTCACTTTTGCATTTTCAAGCAGTAGGTATTATCATCAAGAGAGGCTCAAAGGAGAATGAAGACAGACAGACATGATCACTGCTCTTGCTGAGAACTAATGTTTTGATTATGTTGCAGGATAACTATTCACAGATACATACCCTTGGCCCTTGTAATTAATTGTTGTTGCTTTTGTTGTCATTGTTCTACAGACTTTATGTGTCTCATTGTAAAAACTCAATAAAAATTTAATTAGGAAAAAAAAAGAATGCTGAAAAAATAAGGGAAGGAAAGGAGGAAGCTAGTGCTTTTTAAATGATTTTTTAAAGCCAAAATAGAGAGAGCACATTGAAATGCATTCTAAGCCAAAGGAAGCATATCAGATTTCCTGTAATTAACCATAATTCATGGACTCCCTATGGAAATACAAGGCTGGATCAGGCAATGCTAAATCTATGCTTAAGGAACACATTGCTTTTTCCTCATTCTCTTACTACTACTTTAGAATTCTCTCACATTCAGAGCCATAGAGCAAAGGCTAGTTTTGTGCAAGATCTTATTGTGCTCCTACATAATGCTTTGCCAGAGCTGGTTGCACCTGTCTGTACCTTGCAGAGATCCTTACTGGTATATCTGGATTCATATCCTGCTTGAATCCTAGGATTCTGCATAACTTGAGACAGTTACTTTTTTTAGAATACAACTCTGTATTCTCCCAAGCCAGCATGGTCACTCTGGAGCAGATGGGTTCTTACCTAGGATGTCTAGCATGATGACTACAATTCAGAAGCCAAATATAAAGTTTGTATGCAAAGGATGCCAGTTTCTATCCCTGACATTCTTTGCATGCAAAGAATCAAGTTTAAAAAATGCTTATGAAAAAGATTATGGGTGAAGAACTGCTGCTACTAGTAACAACAGATGATAATGGATTATATCAGGGTTAGACAACTGTGGCAAGTCCAAAGACCTCTTTTGGGCTCCATGAACCTCCAATGGCCACATGGGTTGCTGAAAAATAAAATGAAAAACCTCAAATGGAAAAAAGTCCACTTCTGGTTCTCAAAAAATGTATATGTGTTTGTACCTATTTAAAAAGTAAATTATTGCACCAGGATACTTCCAGGACCAGCAATTCCCTCTAGTCATGAAGAAAAAGTCATCTGGGGAGTTTGGAGATGCTAAAGGCCACAAAATATCCTTGGGGCCACGGTGGCCTCAGGGCTACAATTTCCTCTTTGGCTTAGATATACAAGCAGTCTGAATTGCTATAAAAGAATTTTTACATGCCTATTTGGTTCCATATAGCACACATTTGTATGCTGTTTTTGTATATTGTAGATGCTATTCAACTCTAATTCCATCAGCTCTAATCAAGCTGTGTGAGGGCTGATGGGTTTTGCAGTTCAACAACATCTGGAAAGAGAACGGTTCCCCAACAGTGGTGCAGGAATTAAGAGTATTAAAGTAGGAGCGGGGAAACCTAAGTTGAAATTTCTGATGCAAAGTTTGCTGGTGGTTTTGTAACTATCTGTGGGATCCCACCGATTCATAGGGTTATCATGATAGTAAGAAGTAAGAAACTCAAGGTAGACATACATCTACCCTGAGTTTCTCAGAAGATGGGTAGTGTCTGGAGCCCCATGGAACAATGTAATGGTTGTCTTGGTAATGAATATGTTTTATTCAGCAGCAATTAAAGATTTTGAGACAGTTTTACCCTCCATACACTATTACATGAAAACAAGTTCCATTAAACACAATAGGACTTTCTTCTGAGTAAACACACACAGGTTTGTTGTACATGGTGTAAAAAACAACACATAAAAAAGCTTATATGACACTTAAAAATAAGCTTGTACTACTGATTACAAAGGCAATAAACTAGAGCAGACTAAAAGCCCTTTCACGTTTTACAATTATAGCACTTTGATACAGCTTTAATTGACATGTCTTTGCCCTAGAAAATCATGGGACAGTGACAGTGGTAGGCATGAAACAGGGAGGGAGTTATGTAGAATAGAACAACAGAAAAGTCTAACTGGGAAAGTGCATGTGTGTGAGAGAGACATACAAGCACACATATTATCTATATGTCTACATTAAACCATGCATGGAGAGAGAAATCCCAGAGATTTAAGTTGGATTCAGGAAAGGAAGAGGTACCAGGGACCACACTGCAAAAATACGATGGCTAATGGAGCACACCAGGGAATTCCAAAAGAAAATCAGCATGTGCTTTGTAGACTATAACAAAGCTTTTGATTGCATAGATCATGAAAGGCTATGGAATGCTCTTAAAGACATGGGAATGCCAACACATTTCATAACCCTGATGAGGAACCTGTACTCAGGACAGGAGGCTACTGTCAGAACAGAACACAGAAAAACAGAATGGCTCCCAATTGGCAAAGGGATCAGAGAACATATTATAAGAAAAGCAGGCTTAGACACAGAAGAAGGAGGAGTGAAAATAGGAGGGAGGAATATCAACAATCTAAGATATGCAGATGACACCATAGTACTAGCAGAAAACTTCACAGACGTGGAACACCTACTAAGGAAGATCAAAGAAGAAAGTGCAAAGGTGTCATGACCAGCCAGGCTGAGGACAAGGAGGACGATGAGGCTGAGCCAGGCCCTAGCTTTGCTCTGCCAGCTCCAGCAGAGTCAGCTAAGCCAGCTCCAGCAGAGCCTGTGACTCAGCAGCCCAGCCTCCCTCCAGTAGAGGTTCCAGGCCTGGGAGACGTAGGGCCTAAACAGACTGCCAGAAATAGTGCACATTAAATTGAGGCACTGCCCTGGCTCAGTGCTAGGGAATCATGGGAACTGTAATTTATTGTGGCACCAGAGCTCTCTGACAGAGAAGGTTCAATGCCTCAGAAAAAAATACAATTCCCATGATTCCCTAGCACTGAGCCAGGGCAGTGCCTCAATTTAATGTGCACTATTTCTGGCAGTCTGCTTAGGCCCATAGAGGAGCAGGATGAGGAGGTACCTACCTTCAGCAAGAGAAGGACAGAAGGAGGTTAGATGAGAAATGCTCAGCAATCACCAAACAGCTGTGGGCCAGTATAAACAGCTGTGAGACTCTGAGCTTCTTCATCAGAGTCTATCTGTGTTCCCTGGCAAAAGCATCTTACTCTGACTCCCTTCTTGCCTGAAACCTTGCCTTCTAGATCCTGTATTAACCTGAAACTCTTGACCCTGGACTGGACTCACTGATCTGCTATCCAGAACCCTTGACCTTGGACTGAACTCACTGACCTGCTCTCTGGACCCCTGGACCCTTGGCTTGCCCCCTGATTTTGCTCTATTGGACAGGTACTGTGCTCTTAGAATTGCCTTCGTGCTGCTGCAAAGTCTTGTATTTGTGTGCCTCATCCTTATCAACAGTTTTGTTGGCTGCTTTCCCATACAAAAGAACATGAAAGAACTAGAAAATATTTTAAAATGTAAAGATATACAACTCAGCACAAAAGTTAGAATCATGCAAGCCATCATATTCCCTATTACTATGTATGAATGTGAGAGCTGGACAGTTAAGAAAAATAATAGGAAGTAAATCAATTCATTTGAGATGTGGTCCTGGAGAAGAGTGCTGAGGATCCCATGGACAGCCACAAGAACAAACAAATAGGTCCCAGAGCAGATCAAACCGGAAACTTCCCTGGAAGCCAAGATGACCAAACTGAGGTTGTCATACTTTGGACACATCATGAGAAGGGAAGAGTGGGGAAAAAAGCAGAGCAGTGGAAAACAGAGAGTCTTGGAGATGTCTCATCCATAGGGTCACCATGAGTCAAGATCAACTCAAGGACAGTTAACATCAACCACTACTACATTAAAAGAAATCATAAATGTAATTTGTATTGTTTGATTTCTTTCATCACTGCCTTCATTCCCCCAGACCTTTTCAAAAAGATCCTCTAAGGGTTTCCCTAGCCTTGTTTTGACCTAATTATCAGCAACACACTCCAGTGAAGAGGAGCGAGATTGTCTCTGAACAGGATTTACATCCAACTTGTAATATGAAATGGAAGCAGCAGGTGCCAAAGGCAGTTGTTAACTGTGCTCCCAGGCAGTGGAAAGCCATAACTTGCCTCATTAAGGAAGTCTCATCTGTGCACTCAAAAAGCAGGTTCAAGGTGTTCGCACTATCTCTTAAGCCTCCCAAATGCTTTAAATTGCTTTAGTGCATATAAATCAGTTACTTGTGCCAGAAAAGGTAAAGAGGCAAAGAGGCTTATGTAGATAGTGTCTTTCTTTTGACCTATCTCAGCAGAAAGAACCTCATTAAATTATACCCCAAGTCCCCCCTCCCTCTCTGTCCCTGGCATATGCACAAAATAGTATTAAACAATGATTCATGTAGAGCACAAAACGTTAACTGTTAAAAGAAGACTTAGGGCCTTTACAGACTGCCAGAAATAATGCAGCTTGAGGCCACTTTAACTGTTCTGGCTCAGTGTTAGGGAATCATGGGAATTGTATTTTTTTCTGGGACATTGAGCCTTCTCTGTCAGAGAGCTCTGGTGCCACAATAAACGACAGTCTCCATGATTCCTTAGCATTAAGCCAGGACAGTTAAAGTGGCCTCAAGCCGCATTATTTCTGGCAGTCTGTAAAGGCCCTTACTTAGTTAGAACACAAAATTCATTCCTTGTCTAGATCAATGTCAATGTAAGATCTACCTACATTAAAAGGACATCACACAAGATGTACATGGAATACTATTGTGCAGGAACCCATGCCAGATAGTGGATTAACACAAGAGGCGAGAGCTGGGAAATGTACCTTCAAATTCCTATCCAGTTGGTAAAGTCCTAGTCCAGTTTCTCTCCACCTTCCCCCTGTCAATCTTGCACATATATCTCTATGTCCTAGGTGTTTTCATGATATCATGGAGGGACCTTACACACACTTTTCTGACTGAACTACTGGAAGGAAAGGAAAGATGCAAATGTTTTTTAAAAAAAAACACGCCTTATCTTGACAACCAATTTTCTCTTCATTATGTCTATCAGCATAAACAAAGGGTATTAAACCATTTCTGCAGCTACCATTGCTCTATTCCAAATTGTTGGATTTTTTAAAAAAATTGCCTTTGGTACTCTAGGATAAGGGTGGGGAGAAGCAGGCTGGGGGATGATTTGAAGAAGGCCTCTATCCTGTGATTCTGATCATCTTCCTGCAAAGCAGCATCAGGATTCATTTACACAACTCTTTGAATATAACATATAAGTATACCAGGAATGAGGCTGCTTTTGGACTTTAGCTCCCACAATCCTTTCCCATTTGGCCATGGTCTGATAGGAGCTGTAGGCCAAAACATCTGGAAGCCAAAACTGTTCTCACATGAGTTAAGTTCACTTACAATCAGCAATTCATTTATCCTAAAATGTCAACAGTTTGTTCATCCTAAGAGTAAACATCAATCATATCCTGTTATAATGATATACAACCTGCAATGGAACTTTGTACTCCTACAGATTTTCCTTTTTTAAAAAAGAAATCTATTTTAAAGCTGACTAATTATACCCTTCTGGTTATGTTTTACCTTTAATCTTATTTCCTATTTCTAGATCCTGCCACTTTCCCAGCCTACAGACAGACACAGTTTCACTTTGGTTTTTGTATCCGTCAGTTTGCTCCCCCCCCACAATCCTTGATGCCCATTTTATTAAAATATATATATTGTATTTAATTTGTGGAGAAAAAATATTAACATCCCACTTGCCAAAATTCAGAGCTGATGTATGGTTATGAGTGTAACAAATCTTTATCAAGATGTGTGAAACTGAACTGCCATCTACAATGGGTTAAGCCAGAACTGTTCACAAAGTGCTTCTGTCTTTTGTAGACCAATATTTAGCACATGTTGTGAAGACATCACCAGTGTTTCGTTGTTTTTCTTCTTGGTGCCCTCCTACAGTTGTCAGCCTTCTTTAAGTATCATTTAATCCTGTTGGCTGTGGTGACCCAGGTGAGCTTGGCTATGAAGCATGTGAGACATTCATGAATCAAGAGATGCCATCGCCAAAACCACATGTTGACCTAATTCCATTAGGAGTTAAATGCCAGCATCTGCAAATGACGTAGAGAACAGGAAGTGCCAAGAAAGAAGGGGAAACTGACACTGAGGCAAAGCAGCTGTAGCAGAAGTCAAGAGAACAGATGTTGAAAAGCAATGTTAAATAAGAGGAGGGTTTTTTTGTTTGTTTTTTTGTATGTGTACAGTTACGTCTTAATTTTCATGGAGGATCCATTCTGGACCACCACCACCCGCAAAAACAGAAAACTGCAAATATTCACGGCCCATAGGTTTGCCCCATTTTATCCCCCTCCATTTGCCGCCTGTGAATGGGCAAGGGATGTGGACTTGAAGTCTGCAAAAAGGGAGGGGCAACTGTAATCTGTTCAGTTAAGCCAATTGTGTTCTTTTCACTCAAAGATCACTTCAGAGAATATTTGGTGGATCCGTTTACCTCCAAGCCATTCTGCACAGTATACTGCCATAGCCTATTTGTGTATTGTTCTTGTTGTGTGCCTTCATGTTGTTTCTGACTTAGGCAAACCTAAGGCCTAATGGGGGTTTTCTTGGCAAGATTTGTTCAGAGGAGGTTTTCCATTACCTTCCCCTGAGTCTGAGAGCATGTGACTTGCCCAAGGTCACTCAGTACATTTCATGGCTGAGCAGGGGAAAAAACTCTGTTTTCCAGAGTCATAATCCAGCATTCAAACTATTGCACCACACTGGCTCTACACATACACATACTTCCTTGAAATACAAAATAAGAACATGGTAGATGATTCTCCTGGTTCTAGGATAAAGAGTCCACTGGGCAAGGAGTACCTTTGGTGCCCCAATTAATTTTACAAGGTGTCAACTTTTGCTTATAGTGTTGCATTTCTTGCATTCTTCCAACTGCATCTCCCAGCTTTTCCTCCCTCCTTGCCTCACCTGATTCTACCACTATTCCCTCGCTTGAATCTTTTTTCACCTTATGCCTTTCTCTTATTACACCTACCTACTTCACCTCTTAACATTTTTGAGTCCTTTCCCCTTCCTTGCTTCACCTCACTCCCTCACTATGCCTTCTTCCTTTGCTTCCTGTGTGTCACACCCTCACTTCCCTCCCTTTCTCCTCACTTTGTGCTGCCACACTTCTCTTCTTTTGCACCCTACACCCATCAGTTAAACATCTTACCCTCCTCCCTTCCCATCAGCTTGCTTCACCTTGTCCTTGTGCCATGCTTCCCTCTCTTGCAACTAAACCTGCAACACTCTCTTCCTGCCTCTGGCTTTTTGAAGTGAAAATAGAGGTGATGCCACTCCTACAAGACAAGGAGCAGGAGGAAATGGAACTAAAGCAAGGAGATGACAGCATGGCCAGTAGTGGAGGAGACAGGAAAGATAGAGTGGAAAGAAGGAGCAGTAATGGGGTCTTTTCCTACCTCTTCAGGTAGTGGGAGAACCCTATTACTCCTCATAAAATGGAACTTGATTTCTATATCTGAACATCTAACAAAATGTATAACACTGTTATATTAAGAAAGTGATTAAAAATAACAGATTCCATGGAATATTAAATACTAATAATTGTATTTAACTTTTACCCTGCTTTGTTGCATACCTCCCTTATTTCAAAGGCTCCATTTCTTTCTGTGCACTCTTTTCAATGAACTATGCAAAAGTGACCTCAGCTAGACTTTCCTCTAAAAGTTTGACTTTCCTGCCAAATTGTAACATTGACCCAGGGAATTGGAAATTGGAACTGAGAGAGAACAGGTCACAAATGTCAATCATAAATTATGAGATTTCACTCACTGACTAAATTTACTCAGTGGGGAAGGCTTGTTTCTCACAAAGCAAATAGGAAGAAGAATGACTGCATATTTTGCCTCATAATTCCACTCCTATAATGGATAGAGGTGTGCTTTTTTAATGAAAGCTTGGAATTTGGTCCAGATAATGGTCTAAATGGGCACTGAGTGGCATGTTGCCTATCATTTTCATCATCATCATCATCATCATCATCATCATTATCATCATCAGCATCAGCATCAGCATCCCACTTTTCCCAAAAAATTGGGACTCAAAGTGGCTCACAATTTAAAAGAATAATACAATTAAAACATAAAAAGTATGCATTAAAATAGAATTAAGCAATTATAGTATTAAAATACATAACACATTAAAAGAATGAAATGCAATTTACAAAGAAAAAATATCTTCAAAACAAAATCAAAACAGTCAAACATGCCCTAATCTGTTCTTTTAAAACAATATGTTTTAAAAGCCTGTCTGAATAAAAAGGTCTTAGCCTACCAATGGAAGAACAAGAAGAAGGAGACCATTCTAGCCTCCCTAGGAAGGGAGTTTCAGAATCTAGGAGCAGAATCTAGGAGCAGATCTTTAAGAGACCAGCTGAGCTTGTGATGGTGGTAAGACTGAGGGACTCTGTAGACGGCGCATTGCACATGGCGAGCCCTCTGACGATGTCCTTCCGGTGCATCATTTTTACACGCTGCGGCAGAAGAGGTGCAAAAGAGCCGCATAGTGGCTCTTGCGGCGCCCTTTCTGAGGCTTGGGAAAGGAGCGCTATTTTGGCATTCCCTTCCCAGTCGCCAAAAGGGTGGATTAGGGCCGAGGCATGGGGCAGCCTCAACCCCAATCCTCCACTTCCAGGGCGGCCCATGGCTGCCCATCTGCATCCCCCCTCAGAGAAGGGCCTCTCCTGATAATCTCAGAGCTCCAGCTGGCTCATACTGGGAAACCTAGAAAATAGATGGAATCTAGCTGACATGGCAGTCCTACTGGCCCTATATCAAGATCTGTATGGGAAGTTCTTTTCACAAAGCCTCTTAGTGGTTGTAGGACAACTAAAGAACAACTAGTGGAAGCACCTTCTCCAGTGGAAGCACCTTCTCCATTGTGGAACCTTGCTTGTGGAACATCCACCCAAAGGAAATAAAGAACTAGTAGCTATTGTGGCAACAGGCCTAAACTTTTTGGTTGACCAGGCACCTGGTCAGTCTGTCTTGTAGCTGTTAGGTTCTTTTTTACAATATCTTCTTGGTTTTTATTTTAATTTGTTTTAATTTATTTTTATTTGAACCCCAAAACTGCTTTGCTCATGTAATCTGATGAGCTTGTATAACATTCAATCTTTCTTTATACAAAATATTAATTTTTCATATCCTAACCAGACACTGTTATCGATAATTCAAATACAGTTACAAAGCCTGCCCAGTTAATCAACAACAAAAGCCAAAGTCAAGCCACTAGTGTTTCAGTCTAAAAGAAAATATGCTTTGATGGAGGTCCATGGGCAAAGTCCATTTCTGAAGTAAACATAATACAGTGCTCCCACCCCATATACGGGCTTGCCATCCATGGTTTTAAGCTTATGTGGAGGCAAGCTCCAGATATTAAAATAGTGCGCGCACCCACAGTGCACACACAGCGCTCAGCCATTGAAACAAATGGGACTTGAGGTCCTGAGGTTTTTTCTCTCATGCAGAGTCCAGAACAGATCCCCCACATATACTAGTCAGTCATGCAATCATTTATTATATTTGACTAAAATCAATTACAACTCCAGGAGATAAAAACCATAATAAAATCCAATAAAAGAAAGAAACACATACCTATACATATACTTCTACATTTATATCCATAGAAACATCATATTAGTGAGTCCCCTGCACTCTATAGCAATATCTTTCAAATCGGCAGCAAATATACTTTTCACAGCTTTAGCAAATAAGGCTGTTTTAACATACAGATCACAGTCTGAAAGTAACCAGCATACTTTCATATAAGAGCTTCCCCCTTGCATGGAAGCAAAGATCTGACCCAATAATCACTCCCTGGGACTTTGATAAAGCTGGCAATAAAGTAAATAGTATGAGATGTCTTCTGCTTCACCCACTCCACAGATGCAAAGCCTTAGGTTTCTCAGGATTTTTCTGTATCTACTGTCCAAGACAGCTGTTGGCATAGGTTGAAAATGTAATACTGTAAATGCCATTCTCAGAGGGGCAAATGTAAGCATTTCTAAATATTGAGCTCTTATATTACAGTTGTCCCTCTGTATTTGTGAGGGTTGGGGCGGAGGACCCTCGTGAATATGGAAAAATTGCAAATAACTGAAAGGCCTCTCACACCTTCCCTCTCAGGCTTCTGAAAGCCCAGCGAGGCCAGCTAGGGCTTGGGAGAGGGCAGAGAAACTTTGATTTCAACAAATGGTACTAGTGGGGAAATTTTGAAGGTTTGATGAAAGCTAAGGCCTGCTGATTATCACACTTATAAATCCAGTCCCTCGGCTTGTTTTTAACTCCAGGAAAAAAAATCTGTTGAAAGATTTCTAGAAGTTAATAAGTCTTGGACTAGGTTAGCCCAGCCACCTTTCTCCAATTGTTTGCCTAAACAGAGCTTGGTCGTCTGACATGTCCAATATCCTCTTATAACATGAAAGTGCTGCCATCTCAGCCCTAGCTTTTACAGATACCAGCCCTGTCTCTGTCCGGAGAAATGGGGCTGGAGTCCCTGGAGGTACTGCCAACAGGCACCTCAAGAACTTATTTTGACAGATCTCTATGTCCTGTAAGTTATTATGATTAATCACCCAAATCTCAATGTCATATTGCATGTGAGCAGCTACCTTCTGTAAGAACACTTTTAGTGCTGGGATTACTAACCTGTTACCTTTAGAATAGAAAAAATTCAGAATGGCATGGGCTGACTGCTGTGCTGTTATTTTGATATTTTGTATCTGTCAATGTCCCAGGACTCCATGAGCCTGTATTTTTTTTCCTTCCTGGAGAATTTTGCCAACATGTGAGAGACACACTACCTTATTTTCTGGAGTATAAGACTACTTTTTAACCTGCAAAATCTGGGGTTAAAGTGGGGGGTCGTCTTATACGCCAGGTATAAGGAGGTTCATGGTAGGTTTGCCTTAGTGTCATCATAAGTTGGAAATGACTTGAAGGTGCACAGCAATAACAACAACAGTTTTGGAAGTCATACTCTTCCCAAACTCTATATTTTAACTGGAAAAGTGGGGGGTCGTCTTATACGCCGAAAAATACGGTACCAATTTCCCAATAATTGTTGATTTTTCCCTATTCGCCTTGCATACGAGATCTCTCCAAATTCAAATACTATTTCATTCAACCTTGGATTGGATCAATTGGATTATCTAAAATGATCACAAGATTGTCAGCTAATGCTCTAATTTTGTATTGCTATTCTTTTACTTTAAGTCCTCTTATTTCCTCTTCTTTTTTAATAATTCCAATCAATATTTCTATACCTAACAAAAATATTAATGGGGACAATGGGCATCCCTGCCTTGTTCCTTTCTCTATAGTAAAGCTCTTTTATTTTTTCCCATTTATGATAAATTGGGTCCTCTGTTCACAATAGGTTGAATCAGTTTAACTTTGTAATTTATAGTTCTGTTTAGTTTTGCATGTGGGTACCTTGGAAATTGTAGTTCAAGGGTGTACTAGAGCTCCCTAGCAGATAATTCTGTGTACCTCCCCAAACCAGAGATATTAGGATTCCTTACACTGGAACCATGACACCTAAAGTGATATGAAATACATAACTGTGCAGGACAAAAACACCTTAAATCTGTTAGCAGAAGCTCAGGCAAAACATGCAGTCACTATTCTCACTAATTCTTTTTCAAGAAACAAACCTACACATGTTCTTTTACATTATGTCCCTTCAACAAAGAATTTAACTAATGATGAATGTGTCCAGAACATAAATCCTTGTAGATAAAAGACCTAACTACCAAGTCTGGAAAGACAAATAGGACGTTATCACACAAGGGCCAAAAAGTGATAATAAAGTGGAAATGAGGCATTCCGAAAATAAA
>JAIPUX010001232.1:83494392-83511129 GCA_020142125.1 Phrynosoma platyrhinos | reverse complement strand
GGAGGTCCCCCTTGGAGAGCTGGCGCTCCAAGGAGGTCCTCCTTGGAGTGCAGGCCCCGCCCAGCGTAGGGTAATGACGGGGAAATGCACCACAATACTTATTTGGTGATCAGACTTACAGTAAATGCGAAATGATTCCCGTCGTGCAATTGCAATTCTTCAAGAAACCGAAATTCAAAAGATCTCGGTTCTTTCCACTTTCTGTCGGGGTTCTGTGCGATGTCGTGTGGAAACACAGGAAAATAATACATATTAGGTCGGGATTTCGTTTGGATTCTGTTTGGATTGGGCCCCGTGTGATAACGTCCTATGAAAGTATGAGCTCTCATAGACTTGAATCTACTTCCTTAGATGAATGAGGAAGTAAGCTCAGTCTATGAAAGCTCATGCTATACCCCTTTTCTATCAGTTAGTCTCAAATATGCTACAAGATTCTTTTGCATTCTGTTTTCCAGACTAATATGGCCATGTCTATGAAATCTAGAAATAGTTCACCTGGATCTTAATCTTACTGGGATTAGTTCAGTTTTATACAATTTGATTTAAGCACATCCGCTTCTATATACACTTCAGAAGTAAATTAATAGCACTTCCTCTCTCTAAGAAGGAGGGGAGAGACTGGTTCTAAATGACTGAAAGATTTGAATTAGACCCAATCTACACTGTAGAAATAATACAGTTTGACACCGCTTTAAATGTCAGGGAGCTAGGGTGCCACAACAAACTACAAATCTCAGAATTCCATAGCATTGAGTCATGGCAGTTAAAGTGGTATTAAACTGCATTATTTCTGCAGTGTAAATCCACTCTTAGGGGCGAAACAGATGGCCCCAATGGAGCTGCTTGCCCCCAACCTGGCATTTTTCCAGTGCAAAAAGAAGCAGCAGAAAGCCATTCCTTTTTGCGCTGGGAAAAAGGTGCCTTTGATGCCACAGTGGCGGCTTTTCAGTGCTCCAGTGGTACATGGAGTCTAAACACCGCACTGCTGGAGCGTTGCAATGCTGCTGCCATCTGGTCAGCAGGCAGCTTCACAGCATCCTCCTAGTGTCTTTGGGGCATGCGTTGTGCATACACCATGCCCCCAAGCCAGTGGGAAGCCAGCTTTTTTGCCAGTCTGCTTACCCCTTAGTTGCCAAAGTTATCCAACATGGTTTAATGGACTCATCCTAGTTTCCACAAGGGCTTGAACCTAATAGTACTGAAAAGCTTGAACATATATTAATTGAACCTAATAAAGCTGCTATTACTCTTGGATTACATTTTTTTCTTAAATGTCCAACTAGCCATTGTCAACATTTTGTCTCATTTGAATACCAGCAATTTTCTTAATGTTGACAGATGTCGTAAGCACACTTGTGCATTTTTCATGTACAAGTTTCCTGTGCAATGTAGGCTCAATTTTTGAGGAACAAGAGTAGGCAGAACTTGAAAAAAAAGTCATTTTATTGGACTACAACTCTGAGTTTCCCTGCCAGGAAAAGCTCTTTAAACTGCAGGAAGATAACATTCTATCATCTACAAAAGAGACTTGATTTTAAAGAGTTAAATGTTTTTCAGTCGTGAGGCACTACTACATAATCTGGCTTCTATTCATCTTTTGTCTAGTGTACTACCTGAAGTTAATTTCTTGTTTTTTTAGCTAAGAAACCACTTTACTTATACTGTCTCTCTTGAAAGAGAACCTGTGTGTTCTGATTAGTGCTACAAATCCAAATAATTGCTAGCTTTTATATATCCAGAGAAAGAGTATCTATTACTTTTTTCTCTTAGTGGCTTTCAGTCCAACCTGAGATTTCTTTTATACTTAGACTCATCTAACAAAGCCTGTATAATGCATTTTCTGCCCATCTTATACATGTCCAGGAAAAACAAATTCTCTATCTCTGCCATCTTTAACATCCAGTCTGAAGAAAAATTATGTGGAACTTAAAAGCTTATTCAGTACTTGAAAACTTAAATTATGAAGCACTCAAAAGCTTATTCGATACTCCCACTATGATTTAAAGCAAATTGCTGAACGGGTTATATGACTGTCATTCTCACTTGAAACCAGTTCCAATCCTACTGTGCTCAGATGCAATTGTGTTGAAGCAAGGCAAACACACAAAAAATACTGTTTCCTGATACTAGTTTTTTTGGATGTTCTTTTGAAAAGAATTGATTCCGAAGTGTGTTCAACAAGTGGGAACAATAGATCTGAATTGGATCATACTGGAGCGGAGGGACTAATGGCAGAGGGGCATTTACCATCCCTCCTCAATCTTTGGGAAATCAGCCACCACCACCACCCCAGCACTGCCTTTGTGCTTGTGGTGTCTATGGGTGCATTATATATGTGATCCATTGTATTTGCAACTGCTTGCAATTATGGGCAGACTGCAGCTCAACCAGGCAAGTAGTTGCAAAACCAATGGATTGCATATATATATATGGTTCCCAAGCCGGGCTGCTCAAAGGGGAAATAGTGTGCTCTTTAACACAGAGTGAAGGCAAATCGCGAACCAGTTTAAATGTAAGTGGGAATGAGCCCTTTGTGATGTTTTGCTAGTCATAACTTCTGGAAGTATAGAAATGTGCAAATATATATATCAACAGGGGACAACAAAAATAACCTAAGGTTCTCTGGTATACACCCTTTCGTCTGTTCTGAGCTATTGCCTCCTTGACTATATACAATTGCCATTTTCACGGACTTGAAGTCCATGTCCCTCACCCACTCGTGGGCAGCAGAGGGGGGGGAAATGGGGTGCATGCCTGTGGCACGTGTCTTCAGGTGCGCATCACCATTCAATCCTATGGGGCTTAAATATTTGCAGTTTTCCATTTTCGCAGGGGAGTCTGAAATGGATCCCCCACAAAAATAGAGGGCCAACTGTATAGATTGATATTCTTATGTCTGATTTCAGTTCCTTACACGCATCCTCATCAGCAATTCCATCCTCTGTCCATAAGGCCTCCTCCTTCTCTATCCATCATATATGTAATTCCTTCAGTAATCTCTTCACTTAAGATGATCTTTGCAACTAATTCCACAAAGCCAATCACCTTCCACACAAAGCCTACACTAATAAATGTACTGACTTACTATTTTGGATTTTTAAACATTTTTAACGTATTAAAATAGTCAATTCTTAAAAGATCTAGCCAATCAATGAGACTGGAATAGCACAGGGTAGGGCACTAACAATGGCCAACCCTAGTGGGTCACACAGAAATCCTGTGAGATCTGCATGTAGTCTGTGAGCCACCCATATACACATTAATATGGGAATAAATATTTCTCATAAATGCTCTGTGAAAGATCCAGGATATTTAGTGTTCTTGCAGTTCTCAATAGCCTCCTATGTAGTTCTGTGGTTTTTGAATGAAAGGACAAATTTATTGCTTCCTGAATAGCCATATGGAAAATAGTTGCATACAATTTGTTTCACAGACTAAGGAGGAAGGGACATTTAAGTATTTGCTGTCTGGTCAAAGTCCAACCAGATGATAAACATTTATCTAGTGATTCAAGTTAATCAAGTATATTTGGTTATTCGAAGTTATTTCCATAATTCACAAAGACATACAACCCTACACTTAAATAATAGCTGTTCCCAGATGTTTTGAAAAGGTCATGAATCAGAAATCTACACATTTACACTTTTTCCCTTGACCGCTGGCTAATAAACATTCACTGTCTGAAACATGTAAGTTGGTAATCTCTTCTGCAAAAAAGAAGAAGAAGAGAAGGAGGAAGAAGACAATTAGTAGCTAAGACCCATGTAGACCTATGACTAGATCTCTGCTACAAAGATAATTTTAACAGATAACAGCTGTGAGAGGTATGGGGAATATGGATCATCAGGATTACATCCCTTGAGGAGCCATACTAACCTTTTCTACAGCATCATATTATAAACTTGTTAGGGTTAGAGAGTAACTGAAAGGGGCATTTACTTTGACAATTGTGACACCTAAGTGACACACAAACCTCTTTGAAGCACCCTGCTAAATTCAGTGAACAAGGAAGGGTTTAAATGTGGCTTTTTAAGACTCATCCAAGGATTATGATTATTATCATCTTAATTTTGTTAAAAAATGGGGACATCGTCATCATCATAAATTAGAATAGCTAATTATTTTCTGCCCTTTCAGAGTACATAAAATAATGTTGTCTAAGGATAGGGCAAGATCTGAAAAGAAAGGTGTCTTGATAGAAGAACATTCCAGAGATACTGGACCACCCTCATTTGTGGGTGACAGCTGCCATCCTCCCTGCACACACACACAGTGTTGTGAAATGATGATATATCATTCTTGTAGTATCTTTCCAAACAGATGCCCACAGAGACCTTCTTCAGTATCTGCAATGCTCTTTGCCATTCCTGATTCCCATCCCTAAAAAACCCATATATTTTATTTATTGGTGCATGCAGGAGGGCAGCTGCCATGGATGGTGAGGAAAAAAGGGATTGTTTTGGCTGTGCTCTCTCTGTGTATGTTGCCTAGGTTGTTGTGGAGCTGTGTGTGCATATGTTAGTTGATTTATTCCTTTGTTTTTGTAAGGCATCTTTTTGATTGTGTACTGAGAAGGGCTCTTGGCATTAAGTAGTAGATTGCAGATGCATGCTCAGGGTGCAGGACCAGAACAACTGAGACAGTATGCAGAATTCCATGACTGTGAGGACAGAGCTGGAGCTGGAACTTGGGAGCCTGAGATTGTTCCTGGATTCATGCAGAGGTGCACTGTAAGGTCAGGGAGGAGGGAAAGGCAAGATCTTGCTGACCCAAACAAATAGTCAGCCAACATTTTTGGACAGAGTGAAAGGCAAGTAGTTGTGACCTTCAGCAGAACTCTGGTTGGCACTGAAACCTTAGGCATTTGTGCACTGCAGAACTAACTAAGATCCATGAAAGGTCATGCTAAAATAAATACATTAGTCTTAAAGGTACTACTAGATCTCTTCCTGCCCGCCCGCTCCCGCCCATATTTCTCTCTTTATGCTGTGACAAACTAACAAAGTTATCACTCTGAAAATTTTTAAAGATATCCCTACAGTGTCCCCCTAGAATAAAATAGGAACAAAGATGATGATTAAGTAAGCACGGGGACCTGATTAGAAGGATTGGTAATACTGTATGTAGGTTCTTGTGAGATCATTGAAGTAACTCAATTCAAATAGTTTGCTGTTTGCAATTATAGCCTTTCCCCAATAATTACATTACAACTACTGCATATTATATTATGATTGTAACTTAACAAGGATGAATATCACTCCTTTGACAGTGAAGAGGTAACGTTTAAGGTTATTTTTATCATTAGAGGCTTTACAGTGGTCACTCCTATAGTTAGCCCACCAGCAGCACAGGAAAGCTGTATCTGCCATCACATGTTCCCTAGAACATGATATGCAGAACCATACTGTCTCTGATACAGCCACTCTGACCAGTAGACAGTAAATTAGTGGTGGGCAAAGTGAGGTCTGTGTAGCAATAGCAGCTTCATTTATATACTGCTTCATACTGTGCTATGCAGTCTCTAAGCAGTTTACAACTGTAAGCTAATTGCTCCCAAAAAGCTGGGTACTCATTTTAGCGACCTCAGAAGGATGCAAGCATGAGTCAAGCCTGAGACCTGGCTGGTATTGAACTCGCAACCTTGTAGTTTATGAGTGAGTGGCTGCAATACAGGCATTTAATCACTGCATCACCGGGACTCCTTGGCATGTACCACACGCATCCCCCCATGGCTGCTCCTGGGGACCTCCGGAGCCCCAAGGGGTAAAAAAACAAATTAATTACAAAAAATAAACTATGTTTTTTATCCAAAATGCCCCAAAATTATATTTAGGGGCTGTACTGGTCATTTCCACTACATTTGAGCTATCCTAAAGCCACTAAGGCAGGTGTAGGCAACCTGTCCCCTTTAAGGGCCGAGGGACTTCAGCTCCCAGAAGCCTCAGCCATGTTGGCCAATAGTCCCATGTTGGCCAATCGCTTCTGGGATTTTGGGAGCTGAAGTCCCTCAGCCCTTAAAGGGGACAGGTTGCCTACCTCTGCACTAAGGGGATAAAATGAAATTTTACCAATCAAAATCAAAAAAGAATTCTGCCTCAAACTGCCCTCTAGAGGTCCAGGAAGTCCCCAAAACATACCACATATCCCATAGAGAATGTTTGGGGTAAAAAAAATGGGAGCAGGAGCTCCTGAAGGGGTAATGCAGTCCTCTCACCTCCCACAGTTGTCCACACCTGCAGCAAGTGGTGGAACAGACCTATCACATGGTTTTAGTGATGCCTCATGCTGCTGTCTTTTGCTCTACTGTGGGTCCTTAAGTGACAATGACATGGGTGGAAGAAGAGTGTATTTTGAACCAGAAATCAGTGGCTTAAAGTATTTGATTATTTTCTTAGAAAAGAAACTAAAAAGCAGCTAATCTGGTGACCTTTGAGAAATGAGAAATCAAGTTGCTTTTTAAAAAATTATAACCATGCTTGTAATTGTTTGGGTAGTCTTGAAGATCTAAGTGTAATCAATTACTTTTTTAAAGTATCTTTCCAAAATCAAATAAACAGAATCAAAATGTTGTTTTGCTCTTTGTCTTCAGACCCACAAGAGGTCAAACCAATGTATCAGTTTACCATTGGAAGGGTGTTGCTTGATTCAGCTGCTTCCTTAGGCACCTCTGTCCCACTATCTAGTTCCAAAAATATATTGTAGACAGTCTGTGTAAACATTGCATCCAAGCCTAGAACAATGCCATTCTGCATCTGCAGTTAGTAATGTTTGGACAGTTCTTGTTCTCAAACTGTTGCAGCTAATATCTATTTTCCATAGTAAATTGCTTTCTATTGTATTATTATTAAAACCGTATGTAGGTTCTCTTATTCATGAATAAAATATCCTGTAGTCTGAAATGGGGGGGGGAGTCCCTGAGTGAATTCAAATTAAAATATATAAGCATTTGCCAGAGCAGAGAACAGTTGTTAGTTTTTATGATGGCTAAGTGTAATACACTTTCTGTTCCTTTTTAATTAAATTACCAGAATAATGTTTATTTGCAGCCCTTTTCTTGCCAGTCTAGAACTGAAGGGTGTACTCCAGGTAGAAAATATATTATGAGAGCATCCCTGACAACAGTAACAAAAAAAGGCCAGCTATCATCAAAGAAATCTAGATTCCACTTCATGTTAGTGTGCCCAAGAGACAACTCATAGACATTTCAGAAAGCATGTATTCCTCAGTGTAACAGAACCATTCCACTAGTTTAGTAACTTTTGTAACAACACTAAACCATTTCTGATATGTTCCATCAAAGAAATATATTTTATTTTAGCTTACTTCATATTTATCTACTATGTTGTGCCTCTGTGCAAGCAGTAAATTCAATTTGGATGTTTTCACATTACATCATTATAATGCTTTGATACCATTTTAACTGTCATAGTTACATCCTTTGGAATCCTAGCATTTGCAGATTGGTGGCAAAGGATTCAAAATTCTTCACCAGAGAGCTCTAGTGCTTCACCAAACTGCAAACTCTCAGGATTCTGTAGAAAGGAGCCAAACCAATTAAATTGGGATCAAACCTCAAGCTATAATTGTCTATCACATTGATTTTGACACCTTTGTGATATGTCAATACATCACTTGACACCTTTTATAGAATGTATATGTCTTTTATTATATTAGAAATGCAACTCAAGTGGCTCCAGGCTTAACTTGCCACACTCAAGTCCGTCTTTTTCATCTAATAACACAACCTACAAGTAATTGTGGTCTTGCAGATTAGGATGAACTAATGCCATTTCCAGGACCCCGTGGGTTCTCCTACTTCATCTTTTAGGCCAGGTTATAATACATGACCACTTTGAAAACATCCCACACCACCCTAGTAATGATCATGTGGGAGGTTAACATGGTCCTTCCCCTACCACCTCTATATGACAGGGCAGCTAAGGGAAATAATCATATATTCTACAACAGAAATGGCCCTCTAATTCTGGTGGACTTACTTATCACTGAAAATCATATAAGCAGGCACAAATGCTCCTATCCCAGCCCTAGTTTCCAGAGTTAAGCTGCCCCTGCTCCAACAACTACAGTGATTACAGTCTGTGTGTTAGGTTCTGTGGCTTTGTACCTACTAATGCTGTTGTGGTGGGCACCTGAAATCAGAATTAGCATTGTAAGAATAGAGAATATTAATGGCCAGGAGTATTCACTAAAATCAGTTATATCCAGTATGCCAGCTTTGCCACTAGGTGAATAACAAGTCAGTTTCTAACATCTATTCTACTTTTGTAACCTCAAGAACAAACTACTGCAGCGTAGTATTCATCTGTTCGTGAAGGCACTAGTAGTCAAATTATTAGGAATCTTCATCTAATATGGTGGGAAATATATTCAGTATCTTCAGTTTATAGGTGTGGGTTATGAGTTATAAAGTCCTTCACAAATCCTTCTCAAAGATGAATGGGGGATGAAGGGAGAGGACAACCATGGGTTCTCAACTTTGGTCTTCAAGCTGTTAAATATGCTACCATTTCAGTTCTCTGGTGCCTCTTTTTGTTAACATTAGCAAAAACTGGTACAACATTTCTATTGCAAAGGTAATTCAGACAATCTGCTGGATTTCCCAATGCTAACAAAAAGAAGCATTGGTTTTGTTGCTTTAGTTGTTTTTGGTTGTTTTTTCTCCAAATTATTTCAAAGTTTTATGATTCTTTTTATCTATTATGTTTGTTGTTGTTATCTGCCCTCAAGTCGGTTCTGACTCATAACAACCCTGTGGATGAGACATCTCCAAGAGTCCTATCTTCCACTGCCTTGCCCAAATCCTTCAAACCCTTCCCCATAATCCCCCTGATTGAGTCTATCCATCTAGTTTGTGGTCTTCCTCTCTTTCTTCTACTCTCTACCTTTTCTAGCATTAGTGTTTTTTCTAGTGATCTGTACCTTCTCGTTATATGGCCAAAGTATGATAGTTTCAACTTGATCATCTTAGCTTCCGAGAAGAGTTCCAGCCTGATCTGTTCAAGAACCCATTTGTTTGACTTCTTGGCTGTTCATGGTATCCTAAGTACTCTTCTCCAGAACCACATTTCAAATGAGTTTATTTTCTTTCTGTCTGCTTCCTTCATTGTCCAGGTCTCCTATCTTAGATGGTAATTGGGAATCCAATGGCCTGAACGATTCTGACTTTAGTGCTCAGTTTTATGTCTTTGCCATTTAGTATCTTTTCCAGTTCTTTCATAGCTGCCCTTCCCATTCCTAGTCTTCTTCTTATTTCTTGACTCCAGTCTCCATTCTGGTCAATGTTTGATCCTAGATATGGGAATTCTTTAACTATTTCAATTTCCTCATTGTCTAGATTGAACTTGTATATTTTCTCCATGGTCATTATCTTTGTTTTCTTTATGTTCAGTATCAGACCTGACTTTGCAATTTCATCTTTTACCTTCCTTATTAACTGTTCCAATTTCTGAATGTCATCTGCTAATATTATGGTGTCATCCACATATCTTAGGATGTTAATGTTGCTTCTTCCTATTTTAACACCGCCTTTTTCTGATTCTAACTTTGTTTTTCTTATGATGTTATCAACATATAAGTTAAACAAGTAGGGTAACAGGGTGCATCCTTGTCTGAGCCCTTTGCCTATAGGGAACCACTATGTTTCCCCAAACTGTTCTGACAGTGGCCTCTTGTACTTGGTACAGATTCCTTATCAGGACTATCAGATGTAGTGGCATCCCCATGTCTTTGAGTGTGTTTCATGGTCTATACAATCATATGCTTTGCCGTAGTCTATGAAACACATGCTGATTCTTTTTTTGAGTTCTTTGGTACTCTCCATTAGCCATCTCCCCAAATACAGTGGATTAAGCAGGACATATATTTTAAAAAAGCACAATTAAATAACCACTCTGTTCAGGACCCACTATCACTCCTGTCTTTTACACTCCTGGTTCTATGTGTACATAAATTACAGTTGAGAAAAAATGATAATTCATAAACTAATGGTAATTGTGGAAATTCCATAGTTTTACCATGATAGCCTTTGTGAACCAAAACAAGTACTTTCCCAAATATCCAAAAGGATTTCATGGTAGAAAAGAAACAGTCTTGGTGCTGTTTTCCATTTATTTTCCTTCTCTTCAAGCTTCATGCAATTTTTACATAATATAGCTCTATATAAGAAATAGAAATATAAGCTTGATGCTCTAAATATACAACAGGCCATACAAAAATATAACTTGATTAACACTAATAGTTTCCCACAGAGTAATGTAATGTAAATTTACATAGAGGGAAGTAAGTATGTATATGATTGCAGCCTAAGCCAGAAATAAGGATATTGTTTTCAAAACAATCATGAATATGGGACCAGAGCTGCAGAACAACTTTGCCTGTTGAAAAAAAAAATCTTGTCAGTCCTGGCTTCTTGTAATGCTAAAGTTCATTTAGCATTTCTATGTCTGTGTTTCTAAAGAATAATAAACATAAAGTGGCTTTAATGCCAAACTATGTCATCATTTTGAACCAAAGCAAGAGAGATTTTGCAATAAGGCAATAAGCATGAAAACAGAGACCAACATTTGCAAAAGATATTCAGGACTGTGATGTGCTATGCTGTTCAGGATTTACCGTATTTTTTGGCATATAAGACGCATTTTTTCTTCCCCAAAATGAGGGTGGGGAAGTTGCTGCGTCTAATAAAGCGAATATACAAGCTGAGGGCAAGCTAGAGAAGTAAGTAACTGCCGAGGCCTAGGCTAAAAGTAGGCCTCATTTCAACCTCAGCTTCAGTGCTCCAGTGGGCTCCGCCCATCCCAGGAAGAGCCCATTGGAGCAGCCAGGACGGGGGTGGAAAGAGTCCCCTTTTCCTGGGTAGTTGAATGGGCTCCTCCTCTTTCCACCCCCGTCCTGGGTGCTCCAATGGACTCTTCATATATTTTTGCCATACAAAATGGGATGTTGAATCCTTGTTTTGTTGTCTCTGATCTACAAAATGATCAGCCCTAAAGTTCCCTGTCTGTTCCCTGGACTGCCCATATTATTATCACTACTAACCAGTGGAAAAAGAATGCAGCACTACTCTCTTGTACAATTGTAAAATGCCATCCTATACGTACTCTTCAAAACTGGTGTTAGCACACCTGCATACCTCGTTATTTCGGGGTACAATTTTTTTATTATATTTTATTAGTTATATAGAGACCAAGAGCATGAACCTTGAAAGGTCAGATGACTTTTAAGTGAACATGTGACTAGTCACAGACCTGAAGGGATGTGGAAAGGACTCCTGTAACTTTATGACTGTGATTATTGCTGCTTCTCTACCCCCTACTGTGTGCATTTATTCTTGAAGGTCACAGGGCAAAGGTTTGTCAGCCTAAAGCATTAAGCCAATCTTTCCACTAGCACCCATTGTACTTTCCCACACCTTATCCTATTCCAAACTCTCTGGGGTTGTCCTGATCTTATTACTGCTTGATTAAATCAATGTCACTGGCATCAACCAAAAATATTCCTTTTGTAAGTCTGAAGTTAAAAGCGTCAACCAGGAGGGAATCCCATTGTTTGTGGGATTCCTGGAAAATCCACACAACTGCCTTGGAACTATAAAAAGCCTGCCTTGGGACTCATACTTTAGCTGAATCTGGAATCAGGTAGGAATGCTGCTAGATTTCATATTGACCTCATAACACAGGCTGGCCACACACATCCCTGCCATGTTTTAGGCAGCTGATTGGAGCTCCATTTCTGGATTGGTAAAGTATTGCCTTGCCTCAACCTTGCTACATACTACTACTTTTAATTTCATTAGTTCTTGGTAGGGGGTGAATCCTATGTATGAATGGTGATTTTCCCCTTTGCTATACTAAGTTATACTTTACACTCAGAGTTCTGGTTGTTGGGCCTGTTATACACAGACTGACATCTTGATTCTTTGAAGTTACCTGAGGTCCTCTCGCTGATATTAATCTGAGCTATTAAAATTCCACTATTGTATTAATTTGTGGGTGTCATCTTGGTAACCTAGCAAGTTGGGTAACACTGGTGTGAGATCTCACAATATAGTTCCTTGAGTTTTGCTATTTGCTGTCTGCTCTGTGTCTACCATTCCATTCCTTCTGAGACCTGTTTGCAGCTGTTTCTCAGATGTACACCTAGATTTTTCCAATGTGTAATAAACTGAGTGTTTGTTAAGGGCAAATTTTCTTCTCTCTTTTCTTTTTTATGTTTTTCTTAGAGTTATAGAACTGTAATGCTAAAATGTTCTTTCACTGATGCACTATAACTATTTAAAAATTTAATTAAAAAGAAAGAAAGGAGGAAAGAAAAACACATTTTTGTTCCAATATGTCTTGGAATCAAGACAAACCCACCAGTGACTAGGAATAAAATGTTGCAACTTGTGCTAGAAACTGCCAGAAAAATAGTACAGGACAATGGAAATGCCATTTGGATTTTAAAACAACTCTGAGAACAGCATAATCAAATCCCAAAACCTTCTGACATATTTGCCCTGTTTGGAGAAAGATAGTTGTCCTATATCTATGGATTTTCCAGAACTTGAAAAATTACTGTTTTGACTACCTTCCCAAATCCCCCAGGCTTGACCATGCTAGTGTGCGAAGCAAACTAGGGAGCTGTAATCCAGAAAAGTAATTTTTTCCTCTCAACTCTGAAAGAGTCACTCTACTCTATTACAGTTGGCTCTTATATCCCTTGATCTTTATCCATGGATTCAACTAACCACAGTTCTAAAATATTCATGCAAAAAATGCAAAAAGAAAATGTTGATTTTGTCATTTTACATAAGGGACACCATTTCACTACACTATTGTATATAATGAGAGTTAAGTTTCCATGGATTTTGGTATCCACAGGGATTCCTGGAACCCAACCCCAGCACTGAGGGACCACTGTATTATAAACACTTGAACTTTTCAGAAAGAGACACCTACCTTTCAGCTTGAGATCTACATTATGTCTCAGCCAAGGATAGATTCCATAACTTGAGGAATCTTCAGGAATTGGATTATTCTGTATCCACCCCTCACAGGCAAACCGGAAGAAATTATCACAGGGATCCACAGATGTATTGAGCTTACTTTTGATGGCAGCAGCTGAAAAGATGGACATAATTTGATGGAAGATCTTTGCTCTTAAAAAATACATTTTACATTATTTCCTAAAAGACATGCAAATTCTCTCCTGAAATTTGGCTCTCATTTTCCCATTTTTATTGCCTTCTACCTTTTACAGTACATAAAGAACCAATGTGGTGTAGTGGTCTTACTGTTGTATTAGGACTGTTATAGACTAGGTTTCAAATGCCTACTGAACCATCACTGGATGACCTTAGGTAAGTTATATTCTCTCAACCAAAATCGAAGGCAATAGAAAACCTCCTATGAATAAAGGATGAAGGTAAAATGTGGAAAAGTGGCACTGAATTTTTATTTGAGGAGAAATGAAGTTGAGACGTAAGAAACAAATGATAGGCCTTTGCAGACTGCCAGAAATAGTGTAAATTGAGTCCACTTTAGCTGTCCTCACTGAGTGCTAGGGAATCATGGGAACTGTAGGCTCAATGTCTCAGAAAAAAATACAGTTCCCATGATTATCTAGCACTGAACCAGGACAGTTAAAGTGGACTCAATTTGCACTATTTCTAGCAGTCTGCAAAGGCCCGATGAGAGGAAATCAGATAGTTAAAAGACAAATGGAAGTTTAAGAAGACTAAGAGATCAGGAATGTAAATACTACTTGCAGGTGCAGTTAGTGATGTGTGTTTTTATATTAAATTTAACAAAGAAAAAAGTAAACAGTCTATAATAAACATCCTAAGAAAAACTTTTGACAGAGTCACTTTAAGATGGAGTTAATTTGAGGGCACACAACAACAACAAATGAGTATCAGCTTCTTTCCCACTATGTTCAAACATGCCTCCATCTTCCCCATTCTAAAATAAAAAACAAAACAATCTTTCCTCATCATCATTGTTTAATTAGGAGCCAATCTCACTTTTCTACCTGACTTTTACTCTCCCTGGTTCATGACTTTCAGTGTTCCATCTTCTGGTTTCTGCACCCCCTAGAAAATGACCTTGCTGTAATCTCGAGTGAGATTCTGATTATCAGTTCCAGAAGTCTCCCTTCTCTTGATCCTCTTCTATTCTTCACTTTACTAATGTTCTGTCTTGGCTGACTACATCAATTTCAAATTTTTTTCAGTTGCCTAGGGGGAGGGGCCAGGTCTTGTGACTTAGGGGCAGGTGTCTGGGAAAATATGACAACTCTAGCTTGAAGATAACTGGCAGGTACTAGACTACTCTTTCATCTTTTGTTGTTGCTGTTACATACTTATTCTAAACACAAAGCAGTGACAGTTATGAGAATAAGGATAGCAAATTAAATGAACCATTGATGTAACAATCAATTATCTAAACATGGAATTCTGCAGCTCTTCAAATGTTGGACTAAAATTGTCATCATTGGTTATGTTGGCTAGGGCTGACGGGACTTGTGGTCCAACAGCAGCTGGAGAGATTCAGGATTTCTATCCCTGATTTAAACTAACAAATAAATTAAAAGTGACATTATTTAACTGCTAAATCACCATTATTCCTGAACATTGAAATCTGCTGGGAAGTCCTTCTTCTGTATCCCACCAGTGAGAGAAGTACACTGTATACAAACCCAGTGAGGGACATTCTATTCTGTGGCTGACTACATAATAATAATAACAACAACAACAACATTTATTTGTATCCTGCCCCTCTGCAAATGCAGTCGGGGGCGGCTTACAATAATAAAACATCACAAATATACAATCCCAGGACCTACCCCTTAAAACAGTATTAAACATCACAGAATTAAAACAACTACATACAACAGGCAATTAACAATTAACAAAATTATAGTGGCAGAGCAGACAACAAGATCAGGTATGGTAGGGAATAGGGGAAGGGCTGAGCTTGCTCCTTAGGCCGGGAAGACTAACCAGGAAAGACCTGCCGGAAGAGAGCTGTCTTCACAGTTTTTTTGGTAATATGATGGATCTTGTCCAGCAGGCCGTTCCATAATCTGGGAGCGGTACCAGAAAAGGTCCTCTGGGAGGTTGCAGACATCCTAGTTTTAATAGGCTGAAGTAAGTTCCTCCCAGAGGCCAGAGAACAGGGGGAGGAATATATGGGAGGAGGTGGTCCTGAAGATAGGTTGGACCCAAGCCATGTAGGGCTTTAACTAACACTTGAGCCCAGAAACTAATCGTCAGCCAGTGTCGTGATTTTAGGACCGGTGTTATATGGTCTCTTCTAGATGTGCCGGAGACCAGCCTGGCTGCCATGTTTTGTACTAGTTGAAGTTTCTGAACTAAGCACAAGGGTAGCCCCATGTAGAGCTCATTGCAGAAATTAAGACGAGAGGTTACCAGCACGTGCACCATAGTTTCAAGATCCCTTTCAGCATACTGATAACACCCCACCCCTTGATTCCAAATTATCTCTCCCAGCGGCTTCATATATATATTGAACAACATCAGGGACAGGATGGCGCCTTGAGCAGCAATTGAGCTCCTTCCTGGTGGAGCAACTGTCCCCAAGCAACACCCTCTGGAATCTGCCCAAGGGGAGGGAATGGAACCACTGCAATGCAGTGCCTCCGATTCCTAACCTTCTCAGGCGATCCAGGAAGATGTTGTGATCTATGTGTCAAAAGCTGCTGAGAGGTCTAAGAGCAGCAGCAGGGTCACACTACCCCTCTCGATGCTCAGACAAATGTCATCGGTCAAGGCAACCATGGCAGTCTCAACTCCAAATCCCATCCTAAAGCCAGTTTGAAATGGGTCTAGATAATCGGTTTCCTCCAAGACAGCTTGGAGTTGAAGAGCTTTGCTTAAAAAAGGTAGTAAGGAGACCGGCCTATAGTTCATATCCAGGGGGTCCAGGGAAAACTTTTTCAGAAGCAGCCTAACCACCGCTTCCTTCAAACAACATGGAACATAACCTTTCATGAGGGATGCATTGATGATGTCCCTGAGGAATCGCCTCAATGCATCCCCCCAGACAGCCAGCCCTGATGGGCAAGGATCGAGGGGGCAAGTCGTCTTCCTCACACTACCAAGGAGCTTGTCGACGTCATCAGTACTCACAGATTGGTAATGATCCAGTATAATTTCATTAACGGAGTTACTGGACACCTCATCAATTGATTCTGTTACAATGCTGACATCTAAGTCTGCTCTTATCTGAGAGATTTTATCTGCAAAAAAAGTTGTTAAATGCATCACAGCAGGCTGCTGTTGGGTTAAGTAGTGGGTTCTGCGCAGATAGCATCCACATCAGTTGCCCTACCATCCTAAACTGCTCTGCTGGACGGGACTCTGAAGACGCAATAAGTGCAGAGCAGAAAGATCTCTGCGCTGCACGTATTGCCTCTCAAAAGGACCAAAGAAAGTTCCTATGATAAGTCTTGTCAGATTAGAGTTGAGTTTTCTACCAGGTGCGCTCCAATCATCGTCCAATCTGTTTCATCTCCCTCAGCTCTTCCGTATGCCAAGGCGTTCGGTTTGGAGTGAGTTGGAAAGGATTCTTGGGAGCGATTGTGTCGATAGCCTTGGCAAGATTGATGTTCCAGGTATTCACGAGAGCTTCGACAGAATCACTGGCGTTACCAACCACTGAACCCTCCAAGGCTTTCTGGAATCCAATTAGCTCCATTAGCCTTCGAGGGCGGACC
>JAIPUX010001232.1:83467949-83484638 GCA_020142125.1 Phrynosoma platyrhinos | reverse complement strand
TGGTAAACTGGTTGGACTGGCGCAGCTGCTAGGTGAGCAAGAAAGCATGTCACGTCCTTTTCTCACTCACCCAGCAGCCATGCCAGACCTGGAAAAGGCTGCTGGGAGGCCACAGTACCACTCCGCATCAGCAACCACTGATGGGGTGTGTGGTGCCTTCCAGTCAAGCATCATCCAAACAACCCTTTTCAGGCACCTGCAGCAGGTGACACCAACCCTAGTGATGCCACTGAATGCCATCCCATCACAGGTCAGGATGAAAACTTTGTTGTTTCAATACTGAAAGAAGAGACTAATATATAGCTCTAGTGCAGTTAGCTAGTATCTTTGTGAATTCAGGGTGTGAACACCCTTACTTGGTACAATGAGTTGGCTTGAAGAGAGCATGAACAACATTTTAGGTTATTTGTGAAGCTTCAGAAAAGTCTAGTGTTCCTTAGGATGTTATCACACGGGGAGTCGCGGGGAGAAAGTGGAAATAAACCAGACGAGCGGAAGACTTTAATTTGTCCTGTTCCACCTTGCCTGATAACTAAATTTGAATTTAAAAGGGGGTTAATTCGAACAAAAAACTGATCTTTTCATTTCCTCAGAAATCCTGAAAATGAAAAGATCAGGTTTTTGTTCGAATTAACCCCCTTTTAAATTTGTATTTAGTTATCAGACGAGGCGGAACAGGA
The DNA here is from genome assembly GCA_020142125.1 of Phrynosoma platyrhinos. NCBI lineage: Eukaryota > Metazoa > Chordata > Lepidosauria > Squamata > Phrynosomatidae > Phrynosoma > Phrynosoma platyrhinos. The sequence continues at coordinate 83,483,958 of JAIPUX010001232.1, read as the reverse complement.
CAAATCCCGTAAATTAAAGTCTTCCACTTGTCCGGTTTATTTCCACTTTCTCCCCGTGACTCCCTGTGTGATAACGTCCTTAGTCTTTGCTCAGACCAACTGATTTTGAAGGAACCACAAATTGAAGAATAAAAACTGCAACTGCTCTTTTCTCATGTGAAGATGTTGTTGAGCTGTTGTGCAGTCTATGATAGTACATCTCAAGATATCTAATGTGGAGGTAATTCCTCCCCTTCACCCCATGGTACCTAATTTGATCCCATTGGCTGCAACAGATTGTTTCTTACTTAGAAGGTCACCAAGGACTAGCAGCCAATAGCAGCTCATAGAATCATAGAACTGGAAGAGACCACAAAGGCCAACCAGCCCAACCCCCCTACAACTCACAATCAATGCACATATACCCCACAGATGGCCCTCCAGCCTCTGTTTAAAGACCTCCAAAGGAGGAGACTACCACACTCCAAGGGAGTGTGTTCCACTTTCGAACAACTCTTACTGTCAGGAAGTTCTTCCTCATGTTTAGGTGGAATCTCCTTTACTGTAGCTTGCATCAATTTCCTGGGTCCAATTCTCTGGAGCAGCAAAAAAAAAAAAAAAAAAGCTTGCTTCATCCTCAGTAATTTAAACAGGGCTTCAAATATCCCTTCAAATATTTAAACAGGGCTATCATATCACCTCTTAACCTTTTCTTCTCCAGCATAAGTCCATGGACCAACTTGCTGAGTAGCACTGTTTTAAGATCAAGACTTGGAGCAAGAGTGGTGAAAGTGTGATCCATGGGGCACATGAAGTCCTTGCAGGCTCCCAGATCCCCCCTTCTAAATATGCCTCCCCCCCCAGCAAAATCATATAGTACACATTAGGAAAAGGAGGGAGTTTTGTCACATTTTTCTTCCTCTAGGCTGTTTTAGAATGAGGATAAGTCTTTTTAAATACAGGAAGTGAAGTGGAAGTTCCAGGTGCATTGGAAGTCAAAATACATTTTTTGTAAAAACAAAAACAAAAAACAGTGAGATGATGAAGAAGAAGGAGGAGGAGGAGGAGGAGGAGGAGAAGGGGGTTTGAGAGCCAACAGGGACAATGTAGCTCCTCAGCCCCTGAGAGTTACCTACCCTGACATAAAGGGATGGGAGATACTGAAAGCAAGTAAGTATTTCAAATCTCATCACAGGTGGCCCAAATATACTGCTTTCATTTTGCTCTTGTGTCTCATTGTTTTGAAATGTTTTTGCATATCCTCCAACACTTCACAGATGAAAACCAAGACACATGTGGCCAGGCAATATCAGAATGTGGTCAAGATGGCAAAAGTTAGGATGAACACATAAGCTAGGAGATGCTGCAGCAGTTTGCTTTTGTCTGAGCCTACTGGGATGGGCAAGATTCTGCCCCATCCTTCCCTCTCCCCACTACTAAGTTAATTGAATGCAAACTACTTTGGTGCTTGGAACTCAGTCTGCAGCAAGGGAAGGAAGCTAGCCACAAAAGGGAAAAGCGAAGGAAGAGACAGAAGCTGGGATATTTTTTTAAGTAGCTGAAAACTTTGGAGGGCAGATCAGGACTGCACCTGCCAGATCAGGACAGTTGGAGAGTATGTTTTCGAGATCTTTCAAATTGTTAAGATAGAAGTGTTTTCAACAGAATATTAAGGTCCTGAATTTGCTACTGCAATGAGGACATTTCCAATAGCTTGTTTTAAAAGTTTCCCAGTGTGTGTATCAGCTTTTTCAGAAACTTTTGAATACCATCTGAAGTTGATGTTACAATCAAAAGACATTATAGGAGTAAAAGCAAAGTGGTTTGAACCCTTCACCTTTGAGTGTAGACCACACATATTTTCCACACTCTCATAGATGTGTGTGTGTATATGTATGTATGTGTGTGTGTGTGTATATATATATATATAGTCTAGGGATACTATTCCAATTTGCAATGGGAATTTCAAAAGTGCCCATTTGACACAATCCATTGCATAGGCATATACAACTGTTCCTGTCTTCTTAATTAGCCAGAGTAAATCCAGGACAAAATCACATCTCTATGTCATTGCGTCAAATTCTGCCTTAGGAATCTATCCTCCCCAGAAAGAGGAATCACTGTTTTATGGAGCACAACTGAAACACAATATATGTAATGCATCATCATCATCATCATATTTATTTTTTATCTATCTCTGTCCATAGATCAAGGCAGGGAACAGCAACAGATTTATAGACAACATATAGCAATTATTAAAAGCACACAACATCAGCTAAAACAACAGACCAGAGCAGTCCACGCACTGCATTATTTGACATCAAAGGGCAGTTTTGCTCCTGCACAATCTGAATTAGTGGATAAGGCTCTAGCCCTTTTTGGTTTACCCCACAGAATGGCTCATCTTACATTGATGGAACTCTGGCTTGCTTGATTATGTTCATGTTGATTGTTTTAACATTTTTATTATAACAAAAACAAAATGAAAGGGAAAAAAACAGTACTTTAAATGCTGCTGCTTTAAAATGCAGCATGATTTTTGGGACTGTTTCCTCAATAAGACACACAGAAAGACAGTCTTTTGGTCAGGAATTTAAATATAGGTCATCAAACTGAAGTAAAGTAGAAAATGTCTAATGTAGGAACTGAACAGTAGAGCTTCTGTCACACATGCCATTTATAGTTTAGTGGTACAGACTATTATATCTGGGCTGCTGCCCAGTCTGAAAGGAGATATATGTCAACAGGAAACTTACAATGTGAGCTATGTCAAATTCTGTTCAGATACCCCACAGCACGTAATATTATATGTGGCTTCTTTAACATCCAAGCTTTCCTTTTTTAAAAATCCAGGTTTTTAGCTTTTGTGATTCTAGTTGGACGCTTTGAAATACCTTACTCAGGCACATTGATTTTATCAATATTAGGGTTGTGCACATCTAACATTTGATTGCACATTATTTTGTAACTGAAGCTATCAATGGCCTTTTGAAAATCCATTCCAAGGATTTTGGTCATCAGCTTAGGATTGTGAAATTTCGATTGTGGCATTTGGAGCCATGCTGCTGGTGTGCACAGACATATTATTACTTGAGGTTATATATATTACTGGGCAATGGACATTTATTTGGCCTTTTTCCACTGCAGATGGTCAGAAGCCAGACTAGTTTTTGCCATGCATTTCTGAGAAAAAGCAGAACATCAGTAACATCACAAGGAGGAGCTGCAACAATATGTCACAGTATATCTTCAGCCTTTCACAGAAGTTCAGGCTTCCAGTCAGGGTTCATTTGGCCAGCTATGGGATGCTATAAAGTGTAAGATACACAATATGCAGGCCAACTGAGTCACTGCCTTCATCTCCCTCCATTTTCCATGTTTCTTATCCAAATGGCAGTTAATGTTCCATGATTGTTGGTGTCCATAGAACCTGCTCAGTCACATGGACTGTTTTTGGAGTAGGGAGGGGAAGGATTACCCCTTTCAATACATTTTGGTATTTTTGTTTCTCTGTCTTTTCAAACTTCAGTTTCAGCCCAGCATCCATTTTGTCTCTGTATCTGTTAGTGCAATCTGCTTTGGGAGAGTGCTTAAAGGATTTTTGCATGCTGGCTCTGCAGATTTCTCTACCAGTTAAATTAGAAGTTGTTATAGAGAACAAAACAACAGGATTCAAAGAAAACATATGTGGGTTGTGTAAAAATAGTAGAATTTAAAGACCAATACAGATCACTTGTAGAGTTCTGCCTCTGTCCCCACAATGTGGTGCCTCTACTCTCTATGGTGCTGTCACCACAATGACAACTCATAAACATGCCTAATCAAAGGGACAAAACACAATTTTAATGCAATAAAATATTTAAACCAAATCTTAATTTATTAGTCATAGTGATTACTATGATTACTATCTTTACTCCTAGTATGCTAAAAAAGCTTATAATGTATTTATTTATTTATTTGTATGCCATCTTTCTCACAGAGTTGCACCCAAGGCAGCTCCTAGAGAGAGTCAGTTAAAAAACCTTCACAATAATAATGTAAATGCAATTAAATTCACCACGTAAAACAGTATACAATCATTATTTAAAGGACATACAAAATTTCAAAAGGATAAATAAAAGCATCCAAATAAGAAGCTCCCTTGCTTACATATTAAAAGCCTACTTAAAGATCTTTGCCTGCTGGTGAAAGGAAAGGAGGGAAAGGGCCAACAATCTCCTGTGGAAGGGACTTCCAGAAGGTGGAAGCAGCCACTGAGACTGCAGTTCCAACTGCTGCACAGAATGGTACATCACCTATTGGTAGAAATGCGGAAAAGAAGAATATATAATTCTTTAAAAATGTTAATGTAAACTGAAATTGTCAGATTGATTGATAAAAAGAAGGAGGAGGAATGGTTTGCTGTGGCCATGTGCCTTCACATCAATGCTGACTTCTGGCGATCCTATGGCAAAACTATCATAGGGTTTTCTTTGCAAGATATATTCCGAGAAGGTTTGCCATTTCCTTCCCTGTGGCTGAGAGCATATTACTTGCTAAAGGTCACTCAGTGGTTTTTATGACTGTGTGGGAATTGAACTTGATCCTTGGAGTCATCGTCCAACATCCAAACTACTATGCTATGCTGGTGCTACAAAGTTCTACATTCGCCTTCATTAACAGACAATTTCTCCTGCCAGACACAATCCCTTTTCACTTACAGATGTGAGCAATCTATATGAGCTCAGACTTGGTATTAACTGTTAACTTCACAGTCCTGAGCTCTGTCAGCAGCAAACACATTGGACCCACCTTTAGACTGTCAACTGTCTTGAGGATCCCAATGGAATACTACTAGGGGAGTCCTCCCTTCTGTGGCCATCTCACTAACATCACTTGTGGCCATGTCACTAACATCACCCCCTCCATCTCCCTGGTGCAGACACTTCCCACTACTATTTTCTTAATTTGTGATTTCCACTTTGCTCCTGCTGCCGACTACCAGCTGCCTTCTTCAGTCCTCAGTCCTGTTTCTGGGTACTTCAGCTGCCCTCTGTTTGAACTCCAGCTGTCTTCTCCCCCTCTCTGACTTTGAATACTCATTTGTCCCTCCTGGAAGTATTCCCCCAACACACACACACACACACACACACACACACACACACACGGATTGAAGAGCCAACATCTCAGCAAGACATTCTCCACCTGTCAGCTTTCATGGAAAGTTGGCCATTCCTCAGCCAGTATTGTACAATTTGGATCCTTTCTAACCTTTTGAATACCCAGGCTAGAGCCAGCCTAATAAAACCTCTCAAAGTTAAAATACAGTAAAAGTCAAAACAGCCACTCACCTACATAAATTGTAACTCTCAAATACAAACCCTATTCAAAACATGCTCTTATTTCCCTGTGGCTATTTAAGCTTCTCAAAATAGCACAAACATATATGTACATAACTTTTGACCATACTTCAGGGTTGCTTCTCCACCAGGAATAACTTCCAATATAGGAAAGCCTTCCTTTCATTTTTAACCTTAAATTTTGAGCCAAGCATAGAAATTCCACTGTGCTTGAAAATAAATATTTTGGTAGCAACCACTAGATATAAAAGTCCCTAAATCTTGTAAAGTTATCAGCCAAATCCCAGAATGACATTAAATTCCAGCAGGTGATTTATGTGTCACGCCCAGCAACTGTTTTCTCTGTGGTCAAGAAAGAGTCCTTATATGGGACATCTTTGTTAGTATATGGATGGGTTATACAGTCAAAGGTGAAATGTAGAGATGTGTATGTGGAAATTTCCTCATGAGAACAACATCTAGAAAAACAAAGTGAATCTAACACCAGATGGCCAAGAAGACATAAACGTGTACTTTCCCAAAGGTATAACTCATGGACACAGAGTTTGTTATGAGAAAGGCTTGATAACAGTATCCAAAACATCGTTAGGTCATGAGAAAATAGTCACGTGGTGGATGATGGACAGCAACAGGCTGGGTTAACATACATCATACAGGCATTATCCAATCAACATAAGGTTAACACCCAGAAGGTGGAGTATGGGAAAGGCCTAGAGAATATTGTGTTTAAGAATGTTTATAATTCAAGATGTGAGCACGCATGTGTGCCTGCCTGGCAGGAGTGGTTTCAACTGCAACAAGTTGGGATCCTAAGCTTTTGGGATTGTTAAAGATGTAATCTTTCATGGCTGAACTGGACAAGTTCATCACAATGGATTTTACTTAGCTATCTTATTTTTCTTTTATATGCATTAATAAGCTATGCTTTTGGACTTTACAATGTGTCTTCTTGACTGAGGAAGACAGGATCCTGAAGAAGGGAAGCTGAGCCAGTTGATGGTAAGAGTTACAAAGTGGCTGTGGATCACAGCAGCCAGCTTGTCCTGCAGATTCTGCTGGGTGCCAAAGAGCATCACTGCAACACCCATCATCCACACACTGACAATCTTTTCATCCTCACAATTGTTAGGGAATCAACAACTATCCAAGTCTCAAGATATCTGGGAGTCTAAGGGAATATCTACACATAGATATTTCCTGTAGTTGTAAATAATCCAGAAATTTTTATCTACTGCTTCATCTTAAATTGATGTAGCTATTCACATTATGTCTCAGAAAAGTATTCTCTGTCCATGGAAGATAAAATGCTAGTTAAAGTGGGTGACAATAGACAAAGAAGACCACATTACATATGAATCAACATAATGAAGCCATGGTCTTGAATTTGCAGGACCAGAGCAAGGCTATGGATGATAGGGTGTCTTGGAATTCTCTCATTCACAGTCACAATAAGTTGAAGCCAACTCGATGTCATTTAATAACCGCAGCAAATATCATGGTACTTAAAAAGTGCATGTAACTTCCATGGCTTAGAGTTAACTTCAAAATATGCATATAATGTAATCCATTTTTGGAAGCTAAGCATAGTTGGGCCTGATTACTACTTGGATGGGAGACCAACAGGGAAATCCAAGGATCTCCAGGTAATGGCAGGAAAGAACTGAATTCTTGGAGACCACTACCAGTCATAATTATTGATAGATAGGCTAGCAGCCTGGCTCAGTATAAAGCAGTTTTCTGTGTTTACACTGTGTTTGGTGTGTTTCCAAGTTAAGACTTCATTGACAGCTTATGCCATCATAAATGCACTGGTCTTTAAGGTATGCAAGAATCTCTATTGACGTTTTTGCTGCAAAAGTCCAATAGACTATTCTTCTGAACATCATCAAAAAGACTAGAATTTCTTTATGTAATATTCCAGATATCATCCTTAAATGTTTGACATGCCAATTGAGGATACACTTCATGACCTTGATCAAACAAGTTCTGCTTTTGCTTACACAAAAATAAATGCTAATTTCTGTTTTGTGTTTGTAGTGTCACATTAACACAGGCATTATTATCATCATCAGACTTGGAATGAAAGCAATTTACTCATTAAAAGACTACAATTGAAAACATTAAAATATGTACCATATTGAAACCATATTAAAACATACATTCTAAAAAGATTTTTAAACAATACAATTTAAAACAACATAGCTCTTTGTTATAAGACTTCAATTATTCAGCCTATCTGAATATAAATGTTTTTGCTTGCCACCAGAAAGACATCAAGGATGGGGCTATTCTAGTCTCCCTAGGGAGGACATTCCAAAGTATGAGGCAGCCACTGAGAAGGCCCTTTCTTGTTTTCCCATCAGCCATACCTGTGAAAGTGATGGAGTTGAGAGAAGGATCTCTCCTGCAGATCTCAGGGCCTAGGCAGTGTCAGACAGGACATACAGTTTGCCATAGCCTGAACCCAAGCCATATAGAGCTTTATAGATCATAGATCACAGCACTTTGAACTGTGTCTAGAAACAAATGGACAGCCAATGGAGCTATTGAAACAGAGGAGTTGTATGATCCCTGTAATCAGCATAGTTATTGCTCTACCTGCAGTTCTTTGTGCCACTCTTCAAAGGTAACTCCACATAAAGCACATTACAGTAATTCAACAGAGATTAGCCAGGGCATGTGTTATGACAGCCAGATCAGGCTGCACAGGTGCAGTTGGCACACAAGCTTTAAGCATGCAAAGGCACTCCTAAATACAGCTGAAACGTGGTTCTGCTGACTCCAGTACACCCAAATTTCAAACTTGGATCTTCAAGGGAAGTGTAACCCCATCCAACATTCCATGATGTGCCTTTCAACAGACCAAGAGCAGCTTGTCTCATCTGGCTTGAACTTCAATTTGTTTGCCCTTATCCAATCCATTACTGATGCCAGACATTAGATTCAAACAGAAATGTCTTCATTTGAGTTAGGTATAAAGGAGAAATAGAGTTCGGTGTCATCAGCATGCTGATAGCACCAAACCCCAAACCAATTGACATTCTATGTCAGTGGTTTAATATAGGTGTTAAATAGCATGAGGGAAAGAGAGCTCTGAGGGGAATCCACAGATTGGCCAAGGAGTCAGACAGGAGTCACCACTGTCTGGGTTTACCTTTCCAAGAAGCAATGGAGCCACTGTAAAATAGTATCCCCAAGTCCCATTCCAGAAAGATACCATGGCTGATGGTATCAAAAGCCACTGGAAGACCCAATAGAACCAACAAGAGCACACTCCTCCTGTCCAGTTCCCAGCATAAGTTGTCCACTAAGGTGACCGAAGTTGTCTCCATCTCATAACCGGGCTTGAAGTCAGATTGGCATGTATCAAGATAATCAGTTTCATCTAGGAATCTCTGGAGCTGGGAGGCAACCACACATTCCATTACCTCTCCCAAAAACTGAATACTGGATACATAGTCATAAAATACAGAGGGATACAGGGAAGACTATGCATAGATTGCTATGCAGAGGGGCGGGTTAAAAATAAAATTTATTATTATTTATTATTATTATTAAGACTTTTTCAACAAAAACCTTACAACTGGCTCCTTTAGTCATTCTGGAACCCTGCCTTGTTTTAAGGAGGAATTTATTACTCCCTTCAGCTGCTCAGTCAGTCCCCCTCTGGCCTTTTTATTAAGCCAGGAAGGGAAAGGATCTAGTGTACACATAGTAGCTCTCACTTTTCCAAGGACCCTGTCCACAACCTCAGCCAGTACAGACTGAAAAGAATCCAATACAATTGTACAAGCAGTGGCGAAGGTTACATCCTCCAGGGCTGCATCAACTGTGGCATCCAAGTTGGAACAGTTCCGAATGACTAGATTTGCAAAGCATTGTAGGCTAGAAAATAACAGACCTCTGACCACTTGGAAAAGCTCTGCTGAATGGCAAACATAACAGTTGCAAACAATATTAGTTTCCTCACTGCCACAGACTAGGACTTCAAGTTGGCTCTTGCCTTTGTTTGATTAGGCAGAATAGAAGGGAATATTCTTCTCAATGGTCCAAAACAGATTGCAGAAATAATCCAGTTTGAGACTGCTTTAACTGCCCTGGTTCAATGCTAGGGAATTCTGGGAACTGTAATTTTGTGAGACATCTGTCAGAGAGCTCTGGTGCCACAATAAATTCCCAGGATTCCCTAGCACTGAGCCAGGGCAGTTAAAGTAGTCTCAAAATGGATTATTTCTGCTATGTGTTTTGGACCTAACTCATATATCGCTTTGTTAGAATAAAAAGACATGCAGATATCTCTATTCTGAATGAGTTCAAGATTTAAATGGTTTTTCACAAACAGTCAAGGTAGTTCTTAGTTGAAATGTTATACAAAACCTCACAAGATGGAATAAATGAGGCCAAATGTTTGCCTTCATTTAAAAAACAGAAAACCCACAAGAACTGAACATTAAGTACTAAATATAATTATGCTGGTAAACCAAATTACTATATTTCTGATTATGCTTCTCTATAACATTTCTTTCTGGAAATACTCAGAACAAATCTAGGGTTTAGAAAACACAAATATCCCCTTAAAAATTTCCTTTACTTTACAAGTAACCCAAATCAGAATAAAATATTCATTGAATAATATGTGAATATCCATGAATCAGTGAGGCCCAAGAGCTGTTTCCTCTGCTTATTTTTACAAGTTTACATATTTATGAGTACATTTTAAGGAACATAGATTTTTTTTCATTCCTGATATATTTTCACTTTGGGTCCCATTTTGGGAGAAAGGCAGAACAGAAATCAAATACATAGAGTCACAGACAACATATTTATTTGAGCTGACCATGTATTGTGAGCAAACACTAGAAATCTGAATACTAGGAATAATTTTGAACTAGTTGATATATGAAAACCATTGTAATATTGGAACAACAAATCTTTGCATTGGGAAGAGGGAATATTCAAGACAATGACACACCATCTCCAGTCATAAAACCAGTCTTCTATAATAAAACTACTGGATATGATTGAACTAGATAAACTTACATGCAGACTAAATAATGAGTCATTAAAAGAAGTAGAAAAAGACTGGATACCAGTGATAAAATACTGGCGAAAAGAAAATAATGGCTTGATTATAAGGGGAAAGGTTGCCTACCCCTGGTATAGAGTCTTGCAATGAATGGGGAATGAACATGTACAAGAAGACTGTAAACTCTATATAAGCATATGGTTTGGGGTTTTTAATAACTTCCTCTTCAATTGGTAAACTTTTATTTTGAAATCTTAGTAACTCTGTAAGAGTAACTTTGAATGGCTTTATAGAAACTTTGTAAGAAGCAGATCCACAAAAAACTTCTTGAAAAAGTAAATATTGGTGTTGATAGTGTGATTTAAATACTAAGTAAGCTAAAAAGAAAATAACAAAGTTAAGAGTTAAAAGGAAGTACCTTATTTTCCTGCGTATAAGACTACTTTTTTACCTGCAAAATCTGTGGCTAAAGTGGGGGGGGGTCGTCTTATACGCCGGATATAAGGATAATGAGGATAGAGGTACTAAAACACTATATTTTGACTGGGAAAATGGGGGGGGTCGTCTTATACGCGGGTTGTCTTATACGCCGGAAAATACGGTATATGGTTCTCAACTATTATGTAAGTAGGTTTTCACTCTCGCAAATATAACTAATGACTAGAAATGACTAGTATGTAAATAATACCATTAACCTATGTTTTATTTGTATGTTATAAAGGTTATAAATAAAATATATTTTTTATAAAAAAAAACAGTCTTCTATCAATTTGCAGCAATTTTTAATTACCTGGCATGCTTTAGTATTGGGAGTTTTTTTTTTTCTGATTATATTTGCATGAGACCCTGTATATCTGGAACCTACTGGAAAGTTCATGGCTTTGGGCTATACAATTGATTAATTAGAACCACAATGGCTGCTTAGAAGTAGCTTTTTGCTAATTTGTCTCACAATTGTGTCACACACTTTACTTTTTCCCATGTGCTTTATGATATATAATTTGTGCTTTCCTTCCTACAGTTCTAATCTTGCCTTAGGGAGGTCATTCTTATATGAATAGTTGGATTGTATTTAAACAAGAGGCTGGATGGCCATTCATTGGAAGTGCTTTTATGATGTCATCCTGCATGGCAGGATGTTGGACTGGATGGCCCTTGTGGTTTCTCCCAACTTCATGATTCTATGGTTCTAAGTGCATATCAGAGAATTACCTTTTAGTTTACTGAGAATATGTGGATGAGGCACACAAAAACGTCTGATAGATTTCAGGATCATTTTGTTAAAAATACCAGAATGAGGCACAAAACAGGCCAAAAGGACCACAGTGGGACCACACTGGTACCATTCATGCCAGGACCACAGTGATCCCACATGCCTGGCCCTGATCTGGGCCACCAGAAGGAGCAGATTCTTGGTCCGGTTCTTCCTAATTGGTGCAGCATCAGAGCAGCTTTCGGCTGCATTTGGGTGTGTGTCATCTGAATCCATGTGCAGCTGGAATCCACATAATTTGGTCTGGGTGTTTTGAGCCTGGATGATCAATCCATTCCTAGACATCAGCAATTAGGAAACAAGAATAGTCAAGGGAGAACTGATTTTACTCCAAAATGACACCAATTTGATGTCAATTTCAAAAAAATTACAACAAAAGTTTTGATTGCAGAATAATTTCTGCTTGCTACCCTGAACTGTATAACAAAGTTAAGATGTACATTATTGCCTTCCCAATATTATATTTAGTAAAGCAAGGCTTCAGTGCAGTTTGCCCAGTTCTTTCCAAGCAAAGAAACAGACTGAAAATTACTGAACATGAGGATCTAAGACTTTCTTAGTGCCTTCCAGCATGATATTGAAAAATGAATATCCATGCACCAAGCACATCCATTCCATTGAAACTATGAAGGCAGCGTTTTACATATGAGGCATAATTTTTTTAAATTGATAAATATATTAACTTGTTTTACAATTTATTTGTGAAACTTGTTTAACCTTATAGTATTAGATTGGTTGTTTTGAAATTGTGGTAGAACAGTTGACTTAGTATCAAGAAAAGGCATGTGGTGCACTAGAATTGTCAAAGAGGAAAGAGGGCAGCCGCCTGGAAAAGTTTGGGGACCACTGCTATGGAGTGTGCCCTTTTTACCTCTTCTCTTGTAACCTCATTTCCTAAAATTAGGGGGGTTGCAGACTGCCAGAAATAGTGCAAATTGAGTCCACTTTTAGGGTTAGGGTTAGTACTAGGGAATCATGGGAACTTTTTTTTCCTGAGACATTGAGCCTTCTCTGCCAGAGAGCTCTGGTGCCACAATAAACTATAGTTCCCATGATTCCCTAACCCTAACCCTAACCCTAACCCTAACCCTAACCCTAACCCTAACCCTAAAAGTGGACTCAATTTGCACTATTTAGGGCAGTCTGCAACCCCCTCAAGTTGTCTTTTATTCTGAGAAGCACCTTTGGCACTTAGCCCAGTTCTAACCTTTTGGCAATGACTATTAATGCTTCTCTTGCCTAAGGCAGATCATAACTAGTTTCCTGTAGAGAATATTAGAAGTGTTCCGCATAGCTCTTGATTTCCTCTGACCCAGAGTGAATGGATGGTAAGAGGTGTAGCCAAAAGTCTAGTATGGGAAATTTTATTTAGCTCAAACTGAGAGGGGGTCGGCTACAAAGACCCTGAGAGACCGTCTCCCACTTTTATACTAAGAGGCCAGACTATCTAAGAATTGATGCAGAGACAGAATTTTCCAATTAAAGTATTATTTTATTAAAGGGCAAATCACACAGTAATTCACACTCATACACTCATTCATTCAAGGCTCAGGAAATTACGGATTAGCTTGGAAAAGATCCTAAGGCAAAACCATGGGTGATACTACCAATGAGGCTTCCAACGGAGTGATGTGGCGTGGGACACATCCATTCTGAGAGCGTTGGTTTGAACGGAAGTGCCAGTAACTAGACTAGAGATCACAGTGGCATAGTGTCCCCATGAACTCCAAACTAGAGACACTGAGGGGAGAAATCCAGGGATTTTTAAGGACTAAAACTAGCTACAGGACAAAGGTGTGAGATTGTATGGGTGACGTAATCCGGCCTGGCAATATTCAAGGTGAATGGGAAAAGGATTAAGACATTAGCCTGCCCATCAGGTGAGACATCTAGGCAATTATCGCCCATTCTTTTTGATTATGGAGGTGATGTTGGTCCATTTGCAACTCCCACACTACCTGCCCTGTCCTTGAGATGGTTTTTGTCGGTCTTCGAAGTGACCTTGGTATGACCTGCCTGTCATCGCCCAGGTGGCACTTGGGGTCAACTGCAGGGTACATCTGGGGTCATGTGGAATACCACACACACACACCAAAATTCAGAAAAATGCATTTTGACTAACAGAGGGTGTTGACAGTCCTTACCCTGGCAGAGATTGGTGTTAACCTAAAGACTTTGTCATCCCTATACTATACACACCATAACTTCCTGTCCGGATAGGGGCTTGTGCTATGCATAACTACTAGAAAGAACTGGATTCCAGTGGTATCCCTAGGGTTGGTGTCACCTGGTGCAGTAACTCATGGTGTCATCCCTCCATTGACCTCCTCCCATTTCACATCATACAGAATCCTTAGTAATGTTTTTTTTTTTTTTGCACTAATGTTATTCATAAATCATAATTCTCATATACCATACACCATATACCAATGTAATGCTAATAGTTGTGACATAGACAACTAACAAAATTAAAATTATACCTTCATTTTACAGTATCATAAGCACAACATAAATGTATTTACATATACATAGTAAAGATTTGGATAAAATGTGATATTTTAAAAGAAAATTTCAATTTTTTTAAAATTTTGAAATTTTAATTTAAACATTTTGGGGACCTCTCCATTCTCCCCCCACTGAGCTTCCCCTCATTCCCACCATCTCTTAAAGCAGGGGTAGGCAACCTAAGGCCCGCCATGATTATATTGATTATTGTTTTTATTACTTATTCTTGGGGTTTTCTTGGCAAAATCTCCATAGGGGTTTTGCCATGGCTTTTCTGGGGCTGAAAGAGTGTGCATGCATATTTTTTAATTTTTTTTAAAATATTTTTATTTATTTATTTATTTTTGGTCCTTCATCCTCCCAATTGTCTGAGAGACAGCAACCTGGCCACCGGCTCAAAAAGGTTTATGTCCCTCCTATTTTGTCTTAAAGCATTTGAAAGGGAAGCAGATGAACATCACAGCCCATTTTTGCCAAAAGATAGGTGTTTGAGGACCAGTGGTGTCACCCCTCCCCCTTAGGGTGTCATCTAATGGGAACCTGTTGGCCTTCAAATGTTTTTGGATTCGAATTCTCAGTTGCTCATCAACACAATGATTAGTGATGGTGGATGTTGTAGTTCAACATCTGGTGTATCACAGATTATTTTCTCCATGCCTTTGTATGTACAGTCATCCTGATTCACAGAGGATCCATTCCGGACACCCCCCTATGAATCAGAAATATTGCAAATATCCAAGCCTCTTTGTTTTGGAGTGTGCATGCCATTTTATCCCTCCTGACTTCCCATCTATAAAATAGGAGGGACATAAACCATAGTCCACAAAATAGGAGGAACAACTGTAATTTATATGAACTGTTAGGAACCATCTTTTTTTTCCCCCTTTTTGTACCATACTAACACATGCTCCTAGCTTAGAAGCAACTGAGCACCATATTTTAGTGCTGACTTTTTACATTAATACTTTTTATTGTCATGCAGAAGATCCCAGAATCAATTTCAGGAATCTCTAGGTACAGCTAGGAAAGATCCACCTGAAACTGTGTTGAGGCACTTGTCAATAAGCATAGCCAATACTGAGCTAGATGGATCAGTGGTCTGACACTGTAAACAAGGTTCATATGTTCCTATTATAATCTCATGAGCTGTTGCATGTCATTCAATACTAGCCCTATTGCACTGAGCTTCACCTAGTCCTGCACCAACCTCTCAGGTCACGGGGGAAGCCTTGAATGCTGTATTACTGCCTGCCAAGTGTAGCCAAAAGTTTATCATGGGGAATTTTATTTAGCTCAAATTGAGGATTCGGCTACAAGAACGCTGCAAGACTGTCTCCCAATACTCCGGTGGATCTAGGAATTGAGGCAGAGACAGAATTCTCCAATAAAAGTATTATTTATTAAAGGGGGAAATCACACAGTAATTCACATACATACACACTCATTAAAGGCTCAGGAAATCAGAGGTTAGCTTGAAAAAGATGCCAAGGCAAAACTACGGGTGATACTTACTACAGATGAGGCTTTCTCCGGATTCCAACTGAGTAATGTGGTGTGAGACACAACCATTCTGAGAGTGTGGGTTTGAACAGAGATGCTGGTAACTAGACTAGAGAGCACAGTAGTACCCCATGAACTCTAAACTAGTGACACTGAGGGGAAAAATCCAGGGGTTTTTAAGGGCTAAAACTAGCTGCATGGCAAAGGTGTGAGATTGCATGGGTGAGATAATCCAGTCTGGCAATATTCAGGGAAAGGATTAAGTCATTAGCTGGCCCATCAGGTGAGACATCTAGGCACTTATTGCCCATTCTTCTGAATATGGAGATGATTATGGTCCATTTGCAACTCCCATACTATCTGCCTAGCTTTTGGGATTTTTTTCCC
>JAIPUX010001232.1:83455354-83467849 GCA_020142125.1 Phrynosoma platyrhinos | reverse complement strand
ATGTGGAATTCATACACACACCAAAATTCAGAAAAATGCACTTTGGATGCACTGCCATGTTTAGAGCTGAATATGGGACCAAGAAGTCAAAATTCAGATCAGAATCCAAAATGACTAACATATTAGAGAGCGGGGCCCAAGCTAACAACATAAATTTCAGCAGGGAGATATGTACAATACTACATTTGGGTGAAAAAAATGAAATGGATGGGTGACAACTGGCTTGGGAGCAGTACATGTGAAAGGGATGTAGGGGTCTTAGCAGACCACAAGCTAAGCATTAGCCAACAGAATAGCAAAAAAAGTAAATGCAAGTTTAGGCTACCCCAATAGGATCGTGTCTAGATCAAGGGAAGTAATGGTACCACTTTATTTGGGTCAGACCTCACCTGGAATTTTGTTGTTAACTGCCCTTGAGTCAGCCTTGACTCATGGCGACCCTGTGGATAAAACATCTCCAAAACTCCCTATCTTTCACTGCATTGATTACGTCTTGTAGATTCAGGCCTGTGGCTTCCCTGGTTGAGTCTATCCATCTGGCGTATGGGTGTGTCCTGAGAGCTGTAGTTTCCCCACCGCTTTCCTAGGCAGTTGTAAATAGGACAGCAGTAATGACGATGATGCTGATGACATAAGCACATCCCAACTTAATTCTAGAATCCAAAGTAAAATTAGACATTCAGTCAGAAAAGATAATACATAGCAGCATAATTTTATTTGAACCTTTGTACTTGTACTGGTGTAGTTGATATTATGCCAAATCACAGCCAAATCTGACTAGCTATCAAATATTTTTTTAAAGAAAACTAGAAAGTACAAAGAAATAGGAAACACATCTTATCAATGGTCTTTTGGATAAATTGACATGTGTAGTGACGCCTTCCTGTTCCATTCCATTTCATATGTAAAATTTAAGATGTCAATCTGTCACAAGTTTCTTTTAAAAAAAATTATTCAACAAGGTGGAGAAAGATAAATTTTTATACTGACAACTATAGTCACCCCTCCATTTTTGTGGGGGATCCATTCTGGACCCTCCCCCACGAAAATTGAAAATTTCAAATATTCAAGCCCCATAGGCTTGAATGGCAGTATGCCCATTTTGTCCCCCTCCGTTTGCTGCCTGCGAACAGGCGAGGGACGCGGACACCAAGTCTGCAAAATGGAGGGGTGACTATATATATAAATAAGGAATTAACAATTTAGTTAAACATTTCTTTAATCTATTAAAACAGTAGTGAAAAAATACAATTGGAGGAGTTCCTCAGTTCATAGCATTTTGCTATAAAACATTGCTATCTCTGCTAGGATTTGTTTCCAAAATTTTGAATTCTAAAGTCTATGTATATACTTAAGTCCCATTATATACATTAGGGTAATAAAATAGTGTCCCTTATATAAAATGGTAAAATCAAGGTTTGCCTTTTTGGAATATACAATATGTGCGTGTGTATTCATTTACTTATTTATTTCAAGCTGTTGATGGTGGAATCTGTGAATACAGAACCCATGGATACAGAGAACTGGATTTATATCTATGTTGTTATAATAATCCTACATAAAAGTAGTTTTAAAAAGTATTATCCTACAATGTTTGCATTTCTCCAAGAAAAGATTCAGACATAAACATGTTAGTCTGGAAAATCAGTATGTAAAGGGATCTTGTAGCACTTTTGAGACTAGCTGAAAGAAAAAGGTTAGTAGCATGAGCTTTCATAGACCTGCCTCATGCAGCTGAGGAAGTAGGCTGAAATCTACGACAGCTCATGCTACCAGCTTCTTTCTTTCAGTTAGTCTCAAAGGTGCTACAAGATGCCCTTTGCATAAAGAAAAAAGACTATTTGCATTTCCCCAAGAAAATGAGATCTCCGTTAATAAGCTTTGCAAACAATAGCATTTCTGATTGTCTTCAATTTCACATCAGATGTAAGAGTAAGAACAGGTTGGTTACATGTAACTGTGGTTCTCCGAGTGATTATCTGTGCCCTTACACAACAGGGTTTTGCACCTGTGCAGACGTAATACAGAAGTTTAAAAACTGAGTAGATTGGCAGGCAGTCCCGCCCACTCCCATGCACTGAGCATGCCCAACCTTACCAATCTAGCTCCACCTTCAGTTCAAGTCTGCCACAAAAAATACAGGGACCTGACAGAGGGGAGGCAGGGTGGGTTTGTGTGAGGGCATAGATGAACACTCAGAGAACCAGTTACAGGTAAGCAACCTGTTCTTCTCTGTTGTGGTCCCTGTGCCTAACATAATAGGGTGACTAAAAAGCTTGTCTAAGGAAGGTAGGAAGGTCACTGTAGAATAGAAGATAGAAGAGCACGGCCAAAACTGGCACCCTGATGAAATCTGTAGACAAGCCTGTAGTGGCGAATAAATGTGGAAAGTTGTAACCATGTAGCAGCTATGGAAAGATCAGGCAGCGGAATAACATAACAAAGCAGCTGATGAGGTGACAGCGCTGGTATAAGCATTGGTATCATAGCTATCAATATCATCGCAGTCGGTATCAACATCGGTATCATCACTGATATCACAGCTGTCGATATCAACATCAGTATCATTGTTGATATCATTGCTGTCAATATCAACGTCAGTATTATCGCTGTTGGTATCATTGACATCAGTATCATCTCTGTCAATATCGACATTGGTATTATTGTTGGCATCATTACTGTCAATATCATTGACATCGGCATCATCGCTGTCAATAACAATATTGTTATTATCATTGGTTTTGGTGTCAGTATTCAGGTCTCGAAGCTTGTGTGATACCAAGAGGCCTCAGTACTGAAGTGCAGAAGCCTTGAAGATGGTACCAATGATAAACCCCTGATACTGAGAGGCCAACTTCACCATATCCATTCTGTTCAGAGTGAGGTAATGGTAATGATGGGCGCTTAATAATCTACTCCAAGAGGAGTGTCAGGAAGGTCTGAGGTAAACAGCAATGCTGGTATGGCTACCACCCGACATGTTTTAGTCACGTTAGGAATAGGTGCCATGTAAGACCACCATGTAAGATTGGTACAATAAGTCCCTGGGGTTGGAACTGAAGAGGATTGAGGTAGGGCAGGAAACACAAGGCCAATGATCCGTCAAGTTAGACCATTCTCCTATTGCTTGAAAAGCCTCAGATATCACAATCGGCATATGCCAAGCACAAAGGGCGAGGCATAGCAGCCATTTAAATCCAGAATTTGTTGATAAGCCAACTGCCCAACAAGCCTCAGATAGGCTCTATTCATGTAGTAAAGTTGATAACGTTGTGTCAGTATCACAATCGGCATATGCAAAGCACAAAAGGCGAGGCATAGCTGCTGTTTAAGTCCAGTATTTAGTCAGAGATCAGATAAATCGGTTGGCATCAAAATTTTAGTTGGTGCGCTTTCGGCATCGTTGAAGAAAATAAAAGTGATGCCAAGGAATGTTATTCAACAAGTTGTCAGCAACAATGAACTTTCAGCCTCTGAGCCTAGAACCTCAGGGCCAGGGATGCGTGTATGAACAGTTTGCTGTTATAACAGCATTCAGCCAAGTGCCTCTTCCCAAGGCAAGCGACTGAGGGTGTCTATTTCGACAGAGAAACTTTTCTAGCAAAGGTAAAACAGAGTTTGAAGAAAAAAGAACTAGGGCGTAAGACAGTACAGCAAGGCTTTAGGAACACAAACCCCTCTTTCTTTCTTTTCTTTTTTTTAACAGTAACAGAAAGACTAAAGAAATACAAGGTTTGAAAAGAGAGGTAGAGACCATAAGAGGCCCATAACAGGGAGTCCAGGAGTACAGAAAAATGAGGGGGAGGGAACCAAACAAACACCTCTCTCTTTGATCGTTGGGCAAACTCAAAGAAGTATAAGAGAAAAAATAAAGAAAAAATAAAGAGGGAAATTAAATAATCTAACCGTACGGGGAGTTCTCAGCCAGAGAACTATGCAAATGAAGTTTCTCTTGCAGCGGATGAAAGAGAACTGAAAGCGGGGCTAGATTGTTGGGGTTGGGCATGCTCAGTGCATGGGAATGGTTGGGGCTGCCTGCCAATCTACTCAGCTTTTGAACTTCTGAATAGAGTCTCTGTGCAGGCGCGAAACCCTATTGTGTGAGGCACAGAGACTATGACAAAGAACCTTGATTTTATCTATTAAAATATGTCAGAGAGGTTGTACTACAATACAGGCATGGGTGAGGAAAGGGGGCTAAAAAGTCTGTGAAAAAGAGCCTCTTTATCAGAGGTTTTGTTATCTAAGGTATACATGTATCCTTCACACACAACTCAAATGCTATGCTCACAGTGTTTATGTATATAAGAAAAAAGTAATGCCACATGTTCTTTCCCTCAAAAAACCAAGACTAATTAGAACAGGGAGGGGAGAAAGCAAACCCTTGTCTTACACTTGTCTTTGTAGCTAACAGCTTATGTTTCTTTCTGAATTTTCTTGTTTAGAAAACTATCTGTGAGTACAGTCTCATGGTAAATTCCAGGTTTTTCAAAACAAAAAACAAAACAAAACAAAACAAAAACAGTGGAACAAAAATATTAGCAGGTGGATTAGCTTTTTTAGTGTAACAACTGAGGGCATTCCATTATTTAGATATAAGGCATTAAAACTTCTTACCAGGGTAGGAGGAAATTGTTTCCACATACATACTTTCAAGTTACAAGCACTTCATGAACCCAGAATAATATACCCAGTCTATTTCAGAAAAAAACATTATTTTTGAAAGTACACCAGTTACACACACACATACACAGTTGGCATCCTGTTGGTTAGTCCAGCTAGAGTAAACCCATTCAATCAATTGTTGAATGATGAATCAACCATTACTTAAATTCCATTGATTCAATGGATTTACCTTAGTCAGGAATAACAACTGAATTTAGGTGAGATGTGCATAATGTATAAAGTATATGTATGCACATAGTTATATCTATATCACAAGTCTTTTACAACTCAATTCTTTTTAAAATTATTTATTGTAGGCAGTTTGTAATTTTGCACGAAATACCAGTTTGTAAAGGGAAGAAATAAAGGATGTTATCTATGCTACTACCAGCCTATTCCAGCACAGGGAAACGATTTAACATAAATGCAGCATAGTTGTGTGCCTTTAACGGTAGCAAAAAAAGGATTTGTCTGCTTTCTATAGATATTCTTAATCTAATTCAAGGGGAAGATTTAAAATAATTTTATATTTGAATTAGGATCTCAGACTAGGCAAGCTTAAGTAAATTTTGATTCCCGGTAACCACTAAGAAAATATCTGATCTGAAGTAAGTTTTCTCTTTTCCACAGGCAAGTTTTAAAATTATTGTAACAATCCAGAGATTCAAATAGTTTATTAGGTAGCTTCAGAATATAATGCAGGTGTTACAAACTGTTAGCATAACAGACCCCAAAGTGACAGACAAATCAGCGTGTTTCAAGCAATCCTGGGCCCCACTGCATAATGCCTTCAAGACCTACAAAGGACTGTACAGGAGTATGCTCTTCTTTTAAATTCTTGCTGTAGAAAAAAGAATTGTGCAAAATGCACTGGATTTTTTTACAATATAGCAGGCTCAGTTTCTGACTGTGGCAAAAACCCCACATTGTGCTAGCCCTGGAATGCTCCCCTACTTTCCACCACTTCCTCTTAAACCAGGGGTAGGCAGGCAACCTTTCCCCTTTAAGGGCTGAGGGACCAGCTCCCAGAATCCCAGGAGCTATTGGCCAACATGGGATTATTGGCCAACATGGCTGAGGCTTCTGGGAGCTGAAGTCCCTTGGCCCTTAAAGGGGAAAGGTTGCCTACCCCTGTCTTAAACCCTCAGTGTCATCCAAAACCAGTCCAGGGGACTCCTCAGCACTACAAAGCAGATTTTTGGGGTGCATAACACAATGCAAGGCATAAAGAAAATCATTCCTCTCACTGGATTTATGTCTATATTTGGAGGAAAGGGCAGTTAAGACATTCTTTTGCTAGTGCTACAAATAAAACAGAATAACCAAGAACTCCTTTACAGGTGGGAAGAGGTTAATATTATGCTTAAAGATTTCAAACTGGCAAGAAAAGGATGGCGTGTTACAATTCTCTGTCTCCTCAAAATATACAAGAAAGGGTGCATTTCTGGGCTATTTTTAGGATTTGCTTCTAGCAAAGTTATATGTGAATGACCAATCAATACACAGAAAGATTTTACAAAAATATAATTTCACACCATGTGCAGAAGCAGACTGGAGCTGGGGGAGGTTTACAAAGGCAATAAAATCTAAGAAACATTTCAACATGCTTATGTAAATATAGTATATTTAGGATCAGTCACATCCATAAGGCTGGAATCCACTGAGTGTAGTAAACATTTTGTATACAGACATGCACAAAATATAAATACAAGATGCAAAAGACTCTCAGGGGCACAATCCGCTAGAAACCTCCCCTGCACAGACCACACTAAAATGGGGAGGACATTTCCCATTCATGTAGATGAGGATGAGGAAAAAGCTTCCTAAATAATGGATCTTAAATCGCTTGTCTAATTTTCCCTTTTCAATTACCTTTTACACTCTGTGAACATTAGTACTAAAACTAAATGTGTGTGTAGCCAAAAGAAAGAATTTTAATACATTTTTCAGAATCTTGAAGGTTAGGGGAGCAGTGCAAGCCAGTTTCAAAATGCATAACACTAACAGTATTTATTTAATTTTAATTATTTAATATACTATACCTCCCTATATTTTATGATAAACATAACCGAGGCTAGATTTGAATGATGGTTCACTAACCACTTAAGACTGCTTAAGTCAATGGCATTAATGCAAAGTTAGCAGTACTGTAGTTTGCAAATCTGTTGGCAGGTGGGAACATTTCTACTTTTTGTGTTGAAAAGTCTACAGAAGAAATTGTGATGTTCTAACTCCTATCAGTCTAGATCAAGGATGACAGAAGTCATAGTAGACTAATCTGGGGGACTGTGGGTTCCTCACCCCTGGTTTGCAAAAGAAAATGGACTGATGCAATGAATGAAATCACAGTTTAGCTCCTTCCCTTTATAACTAAGGATTGGGCCCAATTTATGTTAATTCAGAAGCGGCAAACTCACTTCAGTGTGACTCCCCTGCCCAAATGTTGATTCTGAACAAATCTACCCAGTCAAGAATGAGAACTGACTTATCACAAATATAGGCAACCTCCTTAAGCATTCACTCTTGTGAGACCTACCACTGCCTTTGGCAACTACCATCATGGTTCCCACTAAAATTCAAGAGCAACTGTAGCAGCTTTCAATGCTATTGGAGGGTTTACCACAAGATAGACAACTATCAGGGACTGACACAAGAGTGGCTTGGAACACTGCATCACGTTAGGGGGCTGTACATTCGATCATGCCCCCAACATCCCACCCTTGGATTTTTTAAAAAATAAAAATGCTGCCCCATACAACTTAGGGGATATAGAGGGCAACTATGATATAAACTTTTTAGCCCTCTGGGCTGTTTCAAGCTCAAGAGAGGTCCTTATTTTACGAAGAACTAAGTTGGGAGTTGGTGTTGTTTTTAGCCGTCTTCAATTTTTAAGGCTATTTTTAAGGGACTTTCACAGTACATTTTAGTAAAACAAAACAAAATTTTGAAAACAGCTTGAAAAAACAGAGGGGGTGCAGGATCCCTCAAAAATAGACCTGGGGCACATGTAGACTGTAGATCTAACTGTCACCACTAGAATATGTTTCTACCAGTCCCAGGGCAGAGCATTCATACAACACAATTAGTGTTATCATTCCACTTTATCTGACATGGTACTGTCTCATGGATTCCTGGGACTTGGAATTTATGGAAGAGCATTTAGAATACTCAGCAAGAACACTTTAGTGCCTCACCAAACTACAAACCCCAAGATTCCACAGGATAAAACCATGGCAATTAAAGTGGAATAACAGTGCTATGATTGTGTAGCATGAATGGGAAGGGAAGTAAGCTGTTGTTAATTTGGCCAGTTTAGATGATGGCAGTGGCCAACTGAATTCTGCAGCAGTCAAGAGGCATGGAGTCTTGCAAAACAGGGGTGTAGGGCATGTGTTGCCCACCTGATCTGTTAGACAAATCCACAACAATACCAGATCTCAACACATAAGTTTTGGAATCAAGATTCCCATAAGAACACAAACAGATAATCTCTTGGAACTTTATGACATCTCAATGGGCCAGAGGGCATAGTTATAAATATAAATCTGCCCTTAAATTCTCTAATGGAAGCACATTGATCATTTAACAAAAAAAAACAAAAAAAAACAAAACACTTGTCTAATTAAAACACCGTAACTATTAAAGCAAATAATGTCCAAAGGTGGTGGTGGGGGATCTAGAGGGCCACACTGAAAAGTTAATGTTGTATTTTTAAACTGGTATCATATCTAAAAATAATAATAAAAATGATCACATTCTAAAGGTTCAGTGCATTCAGCAGCTATAGTTTTTGCTGCTAGTTCATCTAAGCTGACTTTCAAAAAAATAACACCCTAGCTCATCAAAATATACATTTCCATTTGCTTTTAAATTAAAATAATAATAAAAAAACATTTAAAGAATTCACAAATCGATAGCATGACTACATTTCAGGATAATCTACAGCATATAATTTAAAGATTCAAGATGCCAAGACAAAGCATGTGGCAAGTCTACACACTTCATGTGGCATGGGAGGCATGTAGAACTTGAGCTTCAAACTTCACTCCTCTTCTTCCAAATAGTATAAAATACCCATCTTTAAAAACTGTCAAGGAATCAAATAAATATTTTACACATTCTCACAAAAACAATTCCCTAACAGCAGATAGAAAAATGTGTTTCAATATTTCTTAGTCAAAAAATACAGAATAAAGCAAATACATTTTAACATCTTTTGCAAGTAATATAATCTTTTTTATTCACATTAATTTTTAAAAAGCTGCAAATATATTTTGAATTCAAATGTTATTTCTTGAAGGAAAGTTGGTAACTGTTTAATTGAGAATCTTTTCTCTTTTAAAAAAACTCTTTGCAAATCAGCCACTGCACTGCCACTAAAGGTTATTTATGCAACTGGAATGTAAAAATAGGAAATGAGATAAAAACAATGAATTTGTGCTCGTGCCTAATGGCTGGTGGATGAGGCAGTGTAGGGAGCATCCACAATTCTTTAAACCAAAGGTGGCCAAAGACCAAAGGTTCTCCTTGGAAGCAAGCTGTGACTGGCCAATTTTGGATTTTTAAAATGGGGGATGCAGGAGATCTGGAACTCAAAGAATTAGCTTTGGAAGCTAAATATCACCTGTAGACCAAACTATGCCCACCCTTGAGCTAAAACAAATAAGACTGTGCATCAATAGAAAATATGATTAACAGTATAACATGAGGCATTAGATTTAATCTATGGCCCATAATTTCCAGTCTCACCAACTCTGATAAAAATCTGTAATTTTTTAAAAAAAAAATCTAGTACTTTCTCTAGTTTAATTAACCCTTCCATTTGCAGAGGTAGGCAAACTGTCCCTTTTAGGGGCCAAAGGACTTCAGCTCCCAAAAGCTTCAGCCATGTTGGCCAATAGTCTGGGATTCTGGGAGCTGAAGTCCTTCAGCCCTTAAAGGGGACAGTTTGTCTATCCCTGAGCTATGATATCGAAGCTGTTTTTAAGGTGACGATAAGCTCTACTGAAGCCCTAGAAAATCCAGGGCTCTTCAGCAAAATAAATGTTCTAGCACAATCAGCTCTACATTATTAGAATACAAATTGTCTTCTCAAGAGAAGGATGAGTCCGCCTTTTTTATTATTCACTGTTCATTTGACTAGTTTATTTAATATGTGAGTATATTTATTTTATTACCAAAGGATACAGTTCCATGTATGAGGGAACACATACAACTTCCTTTGAGAATTCCACAGGACAATATAGTCTGCCAAGCTGTTCTTCATAGAGAGTCAAAGCTTCAGTCAGATTGACACAATTTCCCTGCAAAATATGAAGAGAGAAGAGTGATTTACAAATCTATTAAAAGTAGTTCAGCAAAACAATGCAATGGGGCAAGTTTATTAATAAATCTAACATATTAATAAACATATTCATTCATACAATCAATACATTTAATATATTAAAATAGGCAAAAATCACATCTGTCCCTTTTATAAGAAACCTGGAAAAATAGACATATTATTGAAGAAGCATTTGAAGATTTTATTAAAGGTATGCTGTAACAACTCAGGAATTATACTCCAAATTTAAAGCACAATCCAAATGATGTGAATTTACAGTGTAATTATAAGCACTCAGAATTCCTTTCCATTCAACTTCTTTTAATGTGAAAATCAAATTATTTCAAAATGGTGTGAACATTATAAACATTCTTAAAAGAGTGAGTTAATAATGGCATGAACACATTTATTATATTAAAATTAGAATTAATATTAATGTCATTACTTTTCTGCAAGAAAGGCCTACCACAAAAGGAGAGGTGAGGAACAATTTTATACAAGAACACGTTTTATTAGAGTACCATAAATGTAAGGAAAAAGTCCAGTACAGGAAAATACTACAAATACACTACTAAATATTAGGCAAATGCTTAATTTGCTATAGTAATACAGTCAGCCCTCCATTTTCGCAGGGGATCCATTCTGGACGCCGCCACCACCACCCTGCAAAAACAGAGATTTGCAGATATTCAAGCTCATAGACTTGAATGGGATGCACCCCACTGATTTAAACAGCAGTCGCCCCTCTGTGAATATGCAAATCTGCGGACTTCAAGTCAGTGAGAACTGAGGGGCGACTGTACAGAAAACATAGGAATCAGAACAATACAGGAGAAATGAATTGTGGTAAAAAGAGCAGGTAACAAAAGCAGAAATATTTTCTCATTTCATTGTTTATTATTAATATTTTGTTACTTGTTTTAAAATAGACTAATTCATGTTTTGGTTTAATGTTAGAATATAGTGTCTAGGATGATATATTCCCATGGGTTCCAGGTGCTTTCATCAAAATGAACAATTCCCCCCATCCCCTTGTGCTACACTTGCTGACACATCCTAAACCCCTCCTTGGTGGGTTGAGAAATCCCCTGGAGCAAAATTTTTGTGCCAAGGAGGGGTGCAGTAGAAGGGAAGAAAGTTTCCATTATACAGTTGTCCCTCTCCATCTGCAGACTTGAGGTCCGCGGTTTTGCTCTTCGCGGGGAGGGAAAACAGCTAAAATGGCCCTGCACACCCTTGTGCACCCCCCCCCCCCCCGTGCACACCATTAGTTTCAATGGGCTTGAATATTAGCGAGCTGCTATTTTTGCAGGGGTGGGTCTGGATCGAATCCCCTTCAAATTGCGAGGAGCAACTGTAGTGCTGAATGCTAAAGTATACCATTGGATCTTAGCCAAAATAAGCAATGGGTGTTGGAGGAACTGAGTTATCTGTTTTAAAAGAAATTAATTTTAAGCATATTATAACCACTGTGAAATGGCAAGGGAAAGGTTCTGTAAAGGTAAGAAAGTTGAGCATAGAAAACATGTTTAGTAATCTATTATTATCCACAGTCTTAGTTCTGCTGCCTTGAACAAAACATATAATTTTGTCAGCATCAAAATGAATGGGGTAGTGCATAAACAACCTGCATGTGTAATTTGGAAATCACAAATAGAAAACAGTGCAAGGTAATTTATGGAACAACCTACCAGTACTGAAGCATTTTAATAGCATGACTAAATCTATATAATGAGGGTAATATGCAGCCTAGTATTGTAGATTGCCATTCTTGATATCCCAACACTCATCTTCACCAATAGCATCATAAATGACAATTACAGGGGACAATGCTATAAGCATATTATAGGAATTAACAAAGAAAAGTATTAAGAGGCTGCATACAACATCTGCATTTTGTTCAAACCAGGAGCTCTCTCATCTTATGATGATACAAATACAAATTCACATATTGGAATTCTTTGCTTGAAACAAATTCATAGTGTTTCACATTGTAGTCTTGTATTGAAATGTCTACTCCAAAACTATTCACAGTGTATATACAGGAAGAAAATATTATTATCTTTTTCCTGCTCTGTGAATTGAATTACCTGATATTGAATCATTCTTAGTGGCTTAGAAACATGGAAAAAAATCATTGTTACTCATGAAGAGTGTTAAACATGTGTAGACTTAGTCCTTGTGACTGATAAAGAAGACCAATTAAATATATGAAGGATACGGGTTGACAAAGATCAAATGTCTTGTTTAAAATCCCAGGAATTGACACCTTATCATTCTATTTTGTTTTTTTTATATCATCTTTGTTTATTTTTGTCCACCTGAGCCTTGTGTATATTATTGGCTGGTCTTCATGCAAGATTAGATGTGTGATTAACTAGCAATATTGTGGAATTACTGATCATATGCATGTAATTACATAACCACATTGTGAACTATATGTTCTTTTTCATGATACCATCACCTGGTCACTTTTTGGTGTTCTAAAGTTTGTCTTATATTTGGGC
>JAIPUX010001232.1:83423524-83437017 GCA_020142125.1 Phrynosoma platyrhinos | reverse complement strand
AAGTCCCTCGGCCCTTAAAGGGGAAAGGTTGCCTACCCCTGCTATGAAGGATACAAATCAAATTGATTATGGTAATGATAACAAATCAGCTACAATATTGTGACTGCTCCAATATGTGTAGCTGCAATGAGCAAAATTTTCTGTTACCCAAACTGTAGAAACATTGATATATGAGCTTCCAGCTAAGCAGCTATCTACAGCTAGCAGCAATAAAACAAAGGCCTTTCCTGTAGCAGCTTCCAATTCATATGTATTTAGAAAATGCTTCTAATCTTAGTATTATGGATGGCTTGCTGCGAGTCCAATTGTTTGATCAGAGAAATTGTAGAGATGAGAAAGAGTCCAGGTCATTTGTTTGGAAGAGGAAAGTAACATGCAAATAATGATGACTTTTTCATATGAACCAAAAAAGCCTGTGTCCATTTTGCATATGGAGTCTCATACCTTGAGTCCCATACTGTGTGAAAGGCATAATATAAATTAAATTAAATTAATATTAATGCTAAAGTTTATCTTTGTCTTTTGGCTCTGCAAGAAAAATGACATAGAGCCTTTACACTACAGACTGCCAAAAATAGTGCAGCTTGAGGCCACTTTAACTGTGCTGGCTCAGTGCTAGGGAATCATGGGAATTGTAATTTTTTCTGGGACATTGAGCCTTCTCTGCCAGAGAGCTCTGGTGCCACAATAAACTACAGTTCCCATGATTCCTTAGCACTGAGCCAGCACAGTTATAGTGGCCTCAATTTGCACTATTTCTGACAGTCTGTAGAGGCCCACAGTTGATCTATATTTCCTTGATATGTGAATTTGACTATAGAAATCTAACACCTCTCTGTCTGCAGCATCCGTGAAACACACAGTGTACACACCAAGGACTGCTCTGGCTTTCTAACATATGCACAAACAGTGGCAAACATGTATCTAAGTTGTAGTGACAGTCTGCACTGCCCCAGATGTTGTTGGGCTGCAATTCCCATTGGTCCAAGCTAGCAGTCAATGGCAAGGCATGAGATGTTCCAGTTCAACAGAATTTGGAGGGCCACAGGTTGCCTAGAACACAAAGTAGAACATAAAAAGCAGCCTTATACCAAATCAGATTGATAAATAAGTTCAGTACGGTCTATGCTGGTTTCACGCTAGGATTCTCAAGGTTAGACCTGGAGCTTTCTACATGCAAAAAATGTGCTATAAAAATTACAAATGCTACTAAACGAGGTATATCTAACAGAGCATCACATATTTAAAACAAAAACAGAAACTTTGCTTCTGTTTTAAACAAACCCATTGCTAGCAAACCCTAACTGTTCTGCAGTCCTGTTGACATCAATCTGAGCACTATGGGCACATAGGATTCCTGATATGTATTATAGATTAATTATCTAGGATGATATATGTCATCCCTGGATCTAAAGACCATGGATTATATGGAGAGGGGGATTAATGTGTCCTCTGGGAACCCTGACCTGCATCAGCACCCCTCCCCACAAAATATGTCACTTACAGTTGCCAAAGTGGCATTGATAGTAGCATGCTGTGGGGTGCTCTGTAGATGGCTGAAATGTGATGAGCAGCTCTCTGAGCATTTGCACCTCTGGTTTAGATCAAGGATTTGAAAACTTTGGTCCTCCAATCTATTGTACTTCAACTTCCACATTATCTTACCACTGGCAATGGTGGCTGGGACTTCTGGGAAATGAAGGCAAAACCATTTGCCACAATTTTTTAATGGACTTTCTAATTTGTATACAAAATGATTTCGGCAATTTGTAGCCAAGAGGCTGCTCACATCTGTATACAGCAGGGGTGGGATTTATGCAGCCCTCCAGATGATGTTTGACTGCAGCTCCCAGTATTCCTTACTGCTGGATATGCTGGGTACAGCTGCACAGTTCAACAACTGTATGCCCCCATGATTCCTGCCCTTTTATATAGTCTCTATCTTCTGTATTCAGTGACTAATCCATAGTGATGATGATAATACAAAGTCAATCTCAATCCCTTCAGGCATTGTTGAACCATAACTCCCTGATGCAGCATCCAGATGTTTCCTCAGATTGAGGAAGGCTAAGAGAAACAGTCCAAGTCTTGGATAGAGGCAGAGAATGATGTGGGAAGTAAAGCACAATGCAGGGGGGAGAAAATCTCTTATTATGTATTGCAACCTGGGGAACTAATGAATAAAAAGTACAAGATTATAGGTAAATATTAACTCTTACTCAGATGGATATCAGACCATTATGTTTGCAAAGCCAAATAAACTTTTACCTGTTCAATTATCTTGATCACCAAGTGATCTGCATGAAAGGCTGGGTTTTGTTTCACCTCAGGTCGAATATTTTGGCATCCTTGCTATGTCCCAGTGTGTCAATATTTAAAAAACCAAGAAGCTAAGAGATAGACAGTATGGCTCAAGATACAGTATTACCATTTTGTTCAGTACTTTCAATAGAGGTCAAACTTTTACCCAAGATCGGTGTGTTTAGCAAGTGTTTCTGACTTGTGTGTGTTTGTATGCCCACCTTCCAGTCATTTCTGACTTAATGGGATCCAAATGTAAACCTATCACAGAACCTTTCTTGGCAAGATTTGTTGAGAGGGAATTTGCCACTGCCGATCAACGATTATCAACTAGTATTTGGATGTAATAATCTGGCTACCTTTTATCACTGAGGAAAGAAAATTATTCCTATATTTTAAATTGGCATCATCATGAAACCTAAATTTTATTAAACTCTGTTGATGCTCTTCATTTCTGGAACACAAAATTAGATAGGAAGGCTTCAGCTACACGGTGAAGGGCCTAGTGATGAACTAAGTTTGGAGAGATCAGGACTAAGCTCCATAAAAAGTCATTAAAGTTACTTGCTAAAGTAGCTAAACTTTGACCAATCTCCCTCCATCTCCAATTGGTAAAGCAGGGAGGCAATAAAGAAATGTGCATGCTTTCCCCAGTGCGTCAATAGGAAGGGCAGTGAAAAACATGATAAGCAAATAACTTTCCCATTTGCAGTTGCAGCAGTAACTTTGCTATAGCTACCAGTTTCTGAGCCCTTCTGTGTTTTCAGTTTTCATTAACAATTCAGAATTAAGTCAAGCTGAACAGATAAGAAAGGAATGGTTTATCACATTTCTCAAAATGCAACTACAACAAAAAAATATCCAGTGAAGGAGGTTGCTCAGTGAGGGAAATACTTAGAAAAATAAGCAACACTATAAAATACAGAGCCTTGCCCAAGTATTCATCTCAATTTTTGACTCCTCTAACATTTTGTTGTGTTACAATGTGCAACTGAAATGGATTTAATTCCCACATGGCAGATTTGAATATTTATAGAAAACATTCAGGGGTAGCTGTATTGGCCATTTAGCAAATCCAAACAAAAATTCAGCAATGGTACCTTTATTGGCCAACCAAAATGCACAATATACTTGTTGCAAGCTTTCAAAGCTCCATGGGCTTCTTCATCAGACAAGATGTTACAAACCAAACAGGAGAAAAAACAATTGGAGATGTTAGTCAGGTGCCTACATGTTGTTTCAGTCTTTAGTTAAGATGGTATATGGTGGGGAGGATTATCGTTTGCAGGCCCCTTCTCCTTCTGGCCGTGTGGCTATAGTAAGATTTTCAAAGTCCAGGAAATTTAAAATCCATTTGCATCTCAACAGGGCCCCCTCTTTTGTAATCCAGTATGTCTACAGCGAGAATATAAATTCTCTTAAGCAGACATCCCTTGCCACAGCAAAAGCTGACCCAGGAAAAAACTCTGAACATCAATGTAGGCTTGTGACTAACATTGTCAAAAATGTTTTCTCCTGTATGATTTTTAACATGTTTGAGAAGCCAGTGGAGCTTGCAACATGTATTTTGTGTGTTTGTTAGCCCAATAAAGGTATCAATGTTTTGTGGATTCTGTATGTTATTGTACTTTGGTAGATGGCTACTGCTGGATATGGACATTTATAGTTTATCATCCAGTAGGAAAGGAAATCCTGCAATTCCCTAGATGTTTAATTATGAAAGGAGCAAGAATGTCTCTAATTACGTACCCTAGTATGTCATATTTCCCCAACAGATTTTGATAAAACTTCACAGGGTGTGGGAACAAGAGGGAGCTGGAGTAAACCTCAAGGAGTAAGATTGTACATTTACTTGGCCTGCTCAGTTTCAGTATCACCAACTCGTTCAGGGAGGCCCCCAACAACACCATCTAAAAACATACTTAAAAATGCCCTTTGTGACCACTGAAGAGCGATTTTGCTATCCCTCCTCAAAATTCAGGGGTAGGTTTTCTTTCTTCAAAAGTGGAACTGACTGGTTAAAACTTGTTCAAAACTGGTCATCTCTGGTTATGAAAAAATGCCCTCCTGGGTCTGAAAAATATATATGGAAGGAGCAGAAAATATAGCAAAATTTCACCCCACACTTCTTAGAGGCCTTTAGGTTTTGCAGAAGTGTGAGAGAAAGAGGTGTGTCCCTTCCAAAGTTTGTAGTACACAGCTTTTTGACCTCTAGAAGCTACCCCCCCCCACACACACAGACTATATATATACACAGTGGGGCCATTTCTTCCAAACTCTGTATAACCACCCAGAAAAAAACAATCTATTCTACCTATCTCAGGAGTAAATATTCCTGAGATAAAAATTAACAGCTCCAATATCCATAGGTAAATATTCCCATCTCACAAGCAATCAGGGACCTTTTGTTATGAAGACAGGATTCCAGGAACACCAACACACACAGCATACCACGTCCTTTATGTGACAGCAACAACTTCAGGTCTGACAGTAAATGTTTGAATACTCCATGTGAATGGTTTGTATCACAGGTCAAATACCTAGGCTGAGGTAGTATCTGTTATGTTGGGGTTCCCAAGTTTCTGCCCGTGGATGCTGCTGTACTACAAATGCCAGAATCTTTTGACCACTAGCCATGTTGGCAGAGATTTCTGGGAGCTGACATCCAACAATTTTGTACAATCCAAGCTTGGGAATGAGTCTATTAGGTGGTTACATGTGTGTATTTGCATAGAAATACAATTCCAAAGACTTACAAATAAATAACAGTACTTGGAAAGGAAGATCAATATCCAGTTTGCATCCACGCTTACCATAAACTTGGCAGCCCCTGTGAAGTTTCCCTCTTTAATTTATGAAATGCTAAAATAAGTCAATTAAATGAAGATCCTATAGAAGGAGTAAGGAGCTTTTGTCTACCTAGTGCCAACTATAGTCTAAAATATTTGGGAGGCCAAATGTACTCATGCCTCTTCCTAAACATAAACATTTTCCTGGCTGTTACTTAATTCCCTTGACCAAGGGCCTAATCCTATATGTGTGTTTGAACTGGCTTGCTTTGTATTGCAATACTCAAAACTATCACTAGATCTAGGACCGATGCAGATGGCCCGTAAGGAGCAGCTCTGTACTGCCCCTGAGAGCGCCGGATCAGGGCCGCGGCATGTGGTTGCCGTGGCCCCAATCCAGCTTTTTGCCACTCCGAAAAGAGCGGGCAAATGCTGCTCCTTGTCGGGGCAGCAAAAAGCCGTCCTTAGAGCCACCACCGAAGTTCTTTTGTGCCCCTTCGGCGCAGCATGTGTGCCTTGATGCTGCGCGCCATGCAGTCGGGCGTGCAGCATCAGGGCTGAGTTGGGGCAGCCGGCATGCAACAGGCTGGCCTTTTAGGCCAGTCTGCATTGGCCCCTACTTTACCAAATTCAGTTTTTATTAGTAGATTTTAATTAGTAGCTGTCTTCATTTTTCAAAAATGACCTATTTTGAATTGCAACCTATTGTGAAACTATTTTAACAACGTTTACACTCCCATAACTGAGTTTGTGAGGCTCAACAATCTTTCTAAGGCCAAACACTAGTTCCACAATAGTTCAACTTTGTCTCTGTTTATCAATGTGCATGTCTAAAGGTATTAAGACACTTGAAATGTTTTATAATCTACTAGTCTTGAAATGAAATGGCCAACTGAAATGTTAAGTTTCATAAGAACAGCTGAATTCTGTTTAGATAATTGGAAGTTTCTAGATTATGGGTAACCCACTATCAGAAAAGACGTTTTTCACAGAATGGTATTACAAGCAAGTAGTTTTTGTCAACCTAATAGTAAAACTTAAAAGACATAAAATCAAGTTGGCCAATGTCCTTGGTTTTTTGTTTTAAAAAAGAATTGGTCAGTGATTTAACAAGTGGCAATGATTCTGAACAGATTATCTATTAACACACTAATCTTGTCAGTATAAAATGGCATGTATGGCTAGCTCCTAGACTCAAATCAAGTACTCTCTCCCAATAGAGCATAACAACTTTTTCAAGTTGTAATGACTACTGTCCTGGTTTACCAAATACCCACACAGGCTGGCTGGGAGGGAACCTCTGACTGAAAGTGCAGGCAGAGGCAGCTAATCACAATCAGATAGACTTAAGACCCCAGCTGTGTCCTCTGCCTCATCAGCAGGTGAGTCTTGCCTTGTCCTGCTGGCTCCTCTGTAACAGGGAGAGCTGCAGGCTGTTTCCTGTCTGGAAGACTTGCCTGGGTCCCTTCCTCAGCCTCCTCATCGGACTCTTCCTCCAGGTCCCAGTCCTGCAGCTCTTGGCCTATAACTACCTTATTTTCCTGCATATAAGACTACTTTTTTACCTGCAAAATCTGTGGCTAAAGTGGGGGGGTCGTCTTATATGCCGGATATAAGGATAATGAGGATAGAGGTGCTAAAACTCTATATTTTGACTGGAAAATGGGGGGGTCGTCTTATACGTGAGTCGTCTTATACGCCGGAAAATATGGTACTCCCATTACAACATCAGTCCCAGATCACTGTCATTGATGTGACACCCTATAATTCTACAATAAAGAAAACGGCTTTACCATTCCTAAAACACTAATAATAATAATAATATTTATTTTTACCTCGCCCCTCTGTTAAAATAGCTTACAGCAATTAAAATTACAACAAATTTTACAACTAAAATATATAATTAGAAACGGGCAAAAGAACAATTATGCAATATTAGACAGGCAGCCTTTGGCTTAAAAATGACTCCACAAAAATGAAACATGCCGATTCAGTTATACCTGTACTTATTTAGGGTATGCTTTATAATGGAATGACTGACTATCACTCAGCACTGTTTGTCAAAAACTTGATATGGAGAAGGCTGGCAGCATAGACTTGCTTGTTATCTTTCAGCTACACAACACCTTTGCATATGGGATTACACAGGTTTATGCAAGAAGAATAATTTGGCAGGCTAATATGTGGTGCCACATGATAACAAGGAACAAGAGGGATTAACTCCTACGATAGTCTCAAGAGTATAGACAGAACACGCATAAGCACATTTGCTCATCTCGATTTTAGACTGCAACAGGTTGTAACTAAGAAAGCCATGCACTGTCATAGAGCTTGTTCGCCCCTTCTTCCCCACCTCCACTTTTTAGGGTATTCCTGCTTAATCTTCAGGAATTACTGTTTTCTAAAATACAAGGGCACTGCTGGGGGGAGAATACTGAAATATGGAATATTCTACTATAATGTACTACAGATTAGTTGTGAAGAGAATTTGTTCTAGAGAATTTACAATTCTGCCTGTGAAACAAGTGCCAAATGGTAATCAGTCCATAGGTCTGGGACTGTTTTGGACCATCTCAACATCTGACCATTTGCCATGCACACAGGCTGATGGGAACTGTAGTCAAAAACATCTGGAGGAGCCCAAATTGGGCAATGCTACTTTAGTCCTTCATAATGGTAGCATTCCTAGTTCCAGATCCCTTAACTACTAATATGGGAATCTGTTTCTTTAGTCAATCTATTTTGGCACTGAGCTGACAGATACAAGTGAGTACATAAATTCCTAAAAGCTTCTTGTTGGACAAAACCCAAAATTCCTCAGAACAAAGCTGCAAGTTATTTATTCATTCTCCTTTGTTCCAAGCAAATATTTCATATATGTACATGTCAACACAATGACCCAGCATTAATCAGGAACAAGTTTAATGGGACAGGGAAGAAGGAAGTAGACTATCAGTTCATATCAACACAACCGAACAACAAAAAGTTAGAAAGGCAAGCCAGTCTGGATTAGTAGCTAGTGTCAAGAGTAGGCTTGGAAAAACTGAGGTTCAAATTTCCATTCTGCTGCATGGATGTCCTTGGGACAGTCACTCTTTCAGCTTTGTATAACTCTTAGAGGTGTTGTGAGGATGATGGGGATGAAGTTGTTGATGGCCTTAAAAGTGGATGAAGTATGCATATATTAAATAGAACAACATTCCATATAGATTCTTAGGCTTTTCTGCAGGCAGGCAGCCCTATTGTTAAAATACAACAGCAGTGCATGCAACTTTCACATAGCACAGGAATGAGCAAATACTAAATGATAAATAATAAAAACACAACAGCAATCAGGTTTGGATCTGGAGCCTTTAGGGTATTTAGGTACACAGTATGATAAAACTAATGGTAGCTTCCAATTAAAACATGGCTCCTTAGGGTTGCCATACTTTGGAAATGACGTAAGGGCACACAACAACTAAAAGCACCAAATCCTGTCTGATCTTGGAAGCTAAGATCAGCCCTAGTTAGTTCCTTGATGAGAGACAACCAAGTAATACCAGGTGCTGTATGCCATATTTCAGGGGAAGGAACTGGCAAAACCATCAGAAAACGCTGAGAAATTCATGGAGTCACCATATGTTGACAGGCAATATGGAGTCACCGAAAGTCAACAGGCAACCTACACACACACATATGAAACAGCCTTTATCTTGATGTGAGCCATGGGGACAGAACTGAATCTCTTGGTGAATTGTAATTTATTGGTTTCAAACAGAAGTCTTCCTCTGAAATTTCCCTGTTAAACAATATCCACTTTAAGATTAGTTAGTGTCCAGGCAGGCTGAAAGGTTAATCCATTGATTTCTGAATATGCTGGTGAATGAAAACTTGGTGCTATAGATGACACTATCAAGTTAATGTGAGTTCAACTAAAACAGGGGTCCCCAAACTACGGCCCGTGGGGCAGACGAGGCCCGCTGAGGCCTTCCTACTGGCCTGCCACTGCCATTGCCGCTGCTACTTGCGCGCCCCCCGCCGCCGGACACCATTTTGTCTTGGACAAAATGGAGTCTGGAGTCGTGCACATGAGCACACGCCTCTGGCCCTTCGGAAGATCTGGGGGCCAGCGAACCGGGCCCCGGATCAAAAAGACCGGGGATCCCTGAACTAAAACATCAGACCAGCTCTATTTCCATTATAATGCTTGTGCAATTTAAGTTGCATCACTATAGTATTAAGACTGGGATCCAAAATTCTGCTTAGATCGAAACAGAAGATGTTTGCTCTAGCCCAAATGTGTGATTTTCTCCTAAAAGAGAACACACCCATGTCATGCCAAAAAAAAAAAAATGCTCCTTAATCTCTCCATGTATATGTGTGTGTGTATATATATATATATATATATATACACACACACACACACCTTATTTTCCTGTGTATAAGACTACTTTTTAAACTGCAAAATCTGTGGTTAAAGTGGGGGGGTCGTCTTATACGCCGGGTATAAGGATAAGGAGGATAGGGGTGCTAAAACTCTATATTTTGACTAGAAAAATGGGGAGTCGTCTTATACGCCGGGTCGTCTTATACGCCAGAAAATACGGTATATATTTTTTTTTTAGAAAAGAGTTTGCCATAAAGCAGGGGTAGGCAATCTAAGGCCCGAGGGCCGAATGCGGCCCCCCCAGGGCCTTTGGACCGGCCCCAGGTCGGTCCTGCTGCCGCCGCCACCGCCCACCATTATGATATTGATTATTGGGGTTTTCTGTGCAAAATCTCCACAGAGGTTTTGCCATGGCTTTTCTGGGGCTGAGAGAGTGTGCATGCATATTTTTAATTTTTTTAAAAAAATTATTTATTTATTTATTTATTTATTTAATTGTTGGTGCTTCGGCCCCCCAACTGTCTGAGGGACAGCAACCCGCCCCTGGCTCAAAAAGGTTGCCTACGGGCCTCGGCAGACAGCTTATTGAGCTGTCTTGGAGGCAAGGAAGAGGAGGGGCAGCTGCACGCGCGGCGCCCCTTCCTCTTCCCGAGGTTGCCCTCGGAGCTGCCAGCCCTCCGCACGGCCGGCGTGCCGAGGGCAACCTCCCGCCACAGCGTCCTCACACGCTGCAGCGGAAAAGACAGGGAAAGTGCGCCCTACGCGTTTAGGGCGCACTTTCCCTGTCTTCTAAAAGGAGCGCCAATTTAGAGCTCCTTTTAGGGTCGCCGCAGGAGCGCCGCGGCGCTCCGGACCAGGGCGTCGGTCTGCAACCCCCCTACCCCTGCCATAAAGCTTATAAGGGATGACTGTTGCAGTTCAAATTGAGAAAGAAAAAGTCCTCTAAAGTTCCCTTGATCTGGTATGTAGTAAGCTTCATAGTTTTTTAAATCCCAGCCTGAACACATCACAGTTATGTGCAGATTTGGGATTTTTAAAATTTGCCCCAAATCAAGATTCCACAGCAATTTAAAATAAGATAATGTTTGCCAGTTACAATATGGATCCACCCTGCAAACAACTGGTGAAATATATATCCCTAAATCTGCCAAAAATTCAGTTGGACAGAAGCAGGCAAATAGCAGATCAGGGCCCTTCAGGCTAGCAACTCTCACTGTCACACAGCTGCTCCTCTTTCTGTGTCCCTCTTTTGTTTCCAAATAAACAACCAAGCAGGCATAGTAAAAGAGGAAGCAAGGACTGGTCTCTTGACTTTCAATTTACACAGATGTAATCCTCAGCACTGAAGGAGTGAAGTGCACCCTTTGCTTTCAATAAGTGAATGGCTCCCCTTCACCCACGTGGATAAAAATAAACTTGCTGCTCTTGAGGAAACACTGAAACCCTCCTATTGCCATAAAGGTCATTAGCTCAGCTTTTACCACTGGGAATGGGGCTGGGCATAATGCAAAACATCTCTGCCCAGTTCACACAAAGCCTACTAGTGCCTCCCGCTTAATTCTTCATAACAATAAGTGTTGTGATAATAAAATATAAAGATAGTTAATCAGATTCCTCACAGGCAATCAAATCTGCACTACTCCAGACAGGACTGGAAATTAAGCCTTTTAGACCAAGTGGGGTTGCAGATCATGTCCCACTCTACTAAAAATGTGAAGCAGAGGTTGTAAACTATTCTGCTTTCTAACTATGTGTATACTCTAAACCAGGAGTAGGCAACCTTTTTGAGCCGGGGGCCGGGTTGCTGTCCCTCAGACAATTGGGGGGGCAGAAGCACCAAAAATAAATAAATAAATAAATAAAAATAATTTAAAAAAATAAAATAAAAATATGCATGCACACTTTGTCAGCCTCAGGAAAGCCATGGCAAAACCCCTGTGGAGATTTTGCCAAGAAAACCCCAAGAACAAGTAATAACAATAATCAATATTATCATCCTGGGGCCGGTCCAAAGGCCTCGGGGGGCCGCATCCAGCCCCCGGGCCTTAGGTTGCCTACCCCTGCTCTAAACTCTAATCTGACAAAGATCCAAAAGTTGCAAGAAGACAAAATAAATAGTTTTCATTTTGCAGCCTCCACCCCTCTTGCACACATTGCAGAAATAATCCAGTTTGTGACCGCTTTAACTGCCCTGGCTCAATGCTTGGTACGGTAATTCTGAGAACTGTAGTTCTGTGAGAAATTTAGCATTCTCTGTCAGAGCTGTTGCCACAATAAACTACAATTCCCAGGATTCCCTAGCATTGAGCCAAGGCAGTTAAAGCGGTGTCAAACTGTATTATTTCCAGCGTGTTTTGGACCTAAGAGGAGAGAATAATGGTCCCTTGCCTCACAACCAGTTGTTTCTCATACAGTAGTGGTTTGAGTGCTGAACTAGGATTCTGGAGGCCGGGGTTCGAATCCCAGCTCAGCCATGAAGTTTAGGCAAATCACACTCTCTCAGCCTCAGAGGATGGCAATGGCAAACCCCTTCTGAACAAGCCTTGCCAAGAAAACCCCATCGCCTTAGGGTCACCATGAAAGGACTTGAAGGCACACAACAACAAAATGCTTTGAAAAGGGGTGGGGGCTGCAAAATAAGGACAATTACTTTTGTCTTCTCCTTGCAACTTCAGCAACAAGGATCTCACTAAGAAGAATGACAAGGTACATTTCCAATCCAGTTCATCCAAACTAGGGGAACTTCCTGGTCTTGCACTTCCTGCTAGGTCCCCCCCCTTCTCTCCCCCCCCCCATAAAATTATACTTAACTCATTAAACAAACACAGATGCACCTCCCTCCCCCAATAACCCAATTATTTCTAGTCTTCTCCCTGGGTCCAGATTTTCCGCTTACCAACAACCGATCACTTCCTTTCACAATTATATGGGTTAATGGAGGGGAAGGGGAAATAAAATAAGCTGAATAACCCCCCACCACCACCAACAGCAAAAGAAAGGGAAAGGAGAGGAACAAACTAAGGTCATGCATGCTGCTGCAAGGAGTGCACATACACAGACACACAAAGCATGGAGTGGAAAAGGCCTTTACTGGTCTATTTTTGTGCATCAGCGTGGGTCCTATTAAAGGCTGGGGAATCTGCTCAGTGAAATGAATGGAGGGATCCTGCATGATTGCAAAGGAGGGAGGACGCGTGCAAAAAATGCACATGCAGTCTGGTGGGAAAGAAAAAGAAGGGGGATTTGCAAAGAAATCTGTATGGCTGAGCTTTAGGGAATCTGCATAAGCGAAGGGGTGTTGCTGCAAGGTTGGAAAAGCATTGGGGTTAAAAATAAATACTAATACAAAATGTAAAATTGGAACATGCAGCCTATGTTAGTGGGTGCAGAAAGTCCTACAGACAGGGGTCAATGGGTGGCCTAAGTCTCTAATGCTGCTCCTTCCCCCCCCCTTTTTTTTTTTTTTTGGGTGCTTCAGAGGTCCTCCTTTTCCAGGACGTGACCTACATTTCAATCTCCGATTCAGGACCAGGGTGACCCAACACCCTCCTTTTCCAGGACAGGTCCTACATTTCAGTTTCTGCTCAGGAGGAATTTCCAAATCTC
This sequence comes from Phrynosoma platyrhinos, assembly GCA_020142125.1. Lineage (NCBI taxonomy): Eukaryota > Metazoa > Chordata > Lepidosauria > Squamata > Phrynosomatidae > Phrynosoma > Phrynosoma platyrhinos. The sequence goes on along the minus strand of JAIPUX010001232.1, from coordinate 83,423,952 downwards.
CTCCATTTTGAGCATGACTCAGAAACATGCATTTGCAGGAGTGTTTTTAAGTTATTCTTTAGCCATGTCCTCCATTGGCCTGGAAGCTCCTCCATTTTGTGGTGCCTCCTCTTCCTTTGCGGTGAGGACATCTGGTCACCCCAGGTCCAGGAGGAATTCCAAAAGGTCCTCCATTTTGAGCATGAGTCAGAAGCATGCATTTCTATTATTTATAGGACTCTTGGGGTTGGTGTTTTGTTTTTTCAGAGCTTTGGTTTGGTCATGCCCTACATTTTTCTGGAAGGTCCTCTTCCTCCTCTGCAGTGCTGAAGGCCCCTGGTTTCAAGTGGGCAAGAGAGAGAGGGAGCCAAGGGAGGGGGAAGCCCAGGACCAAGGCCTCTCCAGGGCAGAGAGAGACAGCAATGCCCAGGGAAGCTCTTCCCTCATTT
>JAIPUX010001232.1:83379018-83409676 GCA_020142125.1 Phrynosoma platyrhinos | reverse complement strand
GATCACTTCCAATCTGTTGGCCATCCTTTTGTTTTCCATATATGTTGAAATATGTTGGTTAGCACTAGAGTTGACTGTCAGTGTGGATTACAACAGTTCTATTAATATATCATCCATTCCTGCAGTCTTGCTTTTGCCATTTCTTTTATAGCAGTTTCCACCTCAGTTTTTAGAATTTGAGGTTCATCTTCATATGGCTCTTCGCTCCATGTGTCCTTCATTTTGTCATCTCTTTTGTATAGTTCTTCTGTGTATTGCATCCAACATCTTTTTATTCCTTCCTGGTCTTAATTATGGGGGGTTGCAGACTGCCAGAAATAGTGCAAATTGAGTCCACTTTTAGGGTTAGGGTTAGTGCTAGGGAATCATGGGAATTGTTTTTTTTTCTGAGACATTGAGCCTTCTCTGTCAGAGAGCTCTGGTGCCACAATAAAATACAGTTTACATGATTCCCTAACCCTAACCCTAAAAGTGGACTCAATTTGCACTATTTCTGGCAGTCTGCAACACCCCTATATTATTCTTATTGTCATAGAGTGTACCGGTCCTTGGTTTGAACTTTCCCTTGATTTCTTGAATCTTGTGGAATAGGTCTCTTGTTCTTCCCTTTTTGTTGTCATCTTCTATTTCTCTACATTTGTCATTGTAGTAATTTTCTTTATCTTTGTGCACTAGCCGTTGTACTGTTGTGTTCATGGTTCTTAGTTTATTCCTATCTCCTTTTTGTTTTGTTTCTCTTCTTTCCTTTATTGCTTGTAGTGTTTTATCTGTCATCCATGGCTTCTTCACTTTCCTTTTGTCTGTTGGAAGTGTCTTTATACATTCTTCTTTTATTCTTTGGCTTCTTTGGCTTCAGGCGAAAGTTCTTCCAGTTCACAATCTATTATACTTAGTACTGCAAACCTGTTCCTTATATTGTCAATGAATTATGTGGAAATGTTGTTTAAATCATATTTTGGTATGATGACTGGTTTTCTTATTTTCTTCAGTTTTATTTTTATTTTTGAAATGAGTAGTTCGTAATCTGTGCCACAGTCAGTACCTGGTCTAGTCTTGGCCACCAGTATGGAGCGTTGCCATATTTTACTTCTAATTATGTAATCTATTTGGTTTTTGTGTTGGCCATCTGGTGATGTCCATTTGTATAACCTTTTCTCTGGCTGTGTTTGCAATGATTAGGTTGTTGGCTTCACAAGTGGTATCAGCTACTACTTGAAGCTACAACTTTTCAAGTGGTATCACCTACCACTTGAAAATGAGGTTGTAGAAAAGAACCCTCAATCCTCATTCTGGAATGAAGTCAAAGGTTAATTTAAAAACAGCTTTGCTAAAATAAGTACTGTTATCAGGAGTACTGCATGAATGCTTATTTGCTAGGTAACATTGCTAATCTAAATTCACATCTTAAACGGTTCAAGCATTTTTTGTTTTTATTGAATGTAATTGTAGTTTTACAGTACAACCTATGTGACTTTTACATCCTGACTGGCTGTTTACAGCACTGTTTCATATATTTATATAGCAGCAAGCCCACCATTCATTTCAACAGAACTTGCTTTCAGGCAATCAAATAAGAGTTCAAAGTCATTGATTCATATTAGTATAGTTAGCAGAAAAAAGCTACTGGACTTCAGCAAGCTAGAAGTCACAACAGTGTCAAGAAATATTACAACATACTTGTAATCTTCATCTGATCCCAATATTACTTTATAGGATCAAGTGGTATATAGTTAAGGGCCTTACCTTCATCTGTATCAAAAGGACTTATACATATCTTCTTGTACAAGAAGTTCCTTTTGACTGATCACAAAAAAAGGATTTTAAGACACTGATCAGAATGATCTATTTTCTGACAAATGTCACAACGTATACCTTTTTCACATTAGAAGACAAGCAATTTATTCTTGTACCCAAGCAGACAGTACTATATCTAAATCAGAACTACAAATACTTCAGTGTGCTGAAATTATTTTTAACAGTGTACTGGACTGTGGCCTTGGTAATCAGGTCTTCCAAGTATAATTTGCCCAGCCTTAAAAAACTATTGGTACTAATTATATATATATACATACAAACACACACTATAGACAAAACATATAATATTTCTACAACTCCAATATACAACATTTGTACAAAAGTATTTTGTAACCTAGTTCAGGAAGTCTTTAATGACATAGCTACAATTCACCAACATCATCAGATTATGCCATGAAAATTGGCATGTCAACTCTATATTTATAAACCTAACAGTAAGATTGGTCACTAGAGCCCAGTTAAATATTACCGTACTTCTACAATGCAGTCCTAAGCATGTCTACTGAGAGGTACAACCTACTGAGCTCAGTTGGGCTTACACCCTATTAAGTGTGTTTAGGATTTCGATCTAAATTATGTACACTTTCTGTGAATATCAAACAATAGCTTTTCATCTGATACAGATGGTTATAATGATATAAATTAGCAATGGCACACATCATCATCATTACCATCATTTATACTTTAGATTTAAAGTTATGTTCTGCTTTTATGCCACGACACATTCAAAGAGATTTCCAACCAATTGTTAAAATGTATAAGCATACCCTTTATATTTCTCAGACAGACAGGCCATAATAAAGTGCTTTAGGCATATGATGTTTTAGCCATGAAGCTGTCTGAAACACACAGATAAAAGAGAAAATATAACTTGATAAGAAAACAAAACTTTAAATTTCCTTTAAATAATTAGTGTATCAATGATGTTCAAACAGAGTTAACAAGAGAATAGTCATACTTCGGAGGCAACACAGAACTTTTTAACAGAGGTGACTCATCTTCATCTAAAATAAAAATTCCTATAAAAGCATGAGAGTTTCCCTTCACAGAAGAGAAAGGAAAGCTTCTGCATGCAGAGCTTTGAAAACATGTATTTTAAGATGGGGGGAGTATTGCACATTAGAAATTTGTAGCAAGGCCTTTACAACAGTCACCCTGTTCACGGATGTTTGAATGCATGATAGCTACAAGAAGGTAGATGCATGGGGCTGCATGTATTAGATCCACCCTTTACAACTCCATTCAGAGTTCTTTATTCTCTGGCTTTGTTGCATTGAGAAGGAACATCTGAAGGGGCACTCTACTCATGGTCATTTGACCCTGGTCCATGTGATTTCAGCCTAGCTATCCTTAAGGGTGGGGAGAATGCACAGATTCTGGAATTACAAGCAGTGTGATCTGCATTATCTACATTAAAGGTAAAAAAAATGCAAGATACACAAATGGATGCAGTTTGCTGGGGGGAAGAGAATTGATAGCATTCACTGTAAAAATTGTTATATACATGGAATATGAGTTCCACAATGGATAACAGGCAAAATACACTCATCTTCTCAGTCACAAAAAGAAATGTTTATCTGAAGTATCAAACAGCACTGTTTTAGTGGTAACTGCAGAGAACAAGAAATTCACATTGCCACCTGCATGTATAGCAGTCTTTCAAATCTTCTAGTGCCATGATTCTGGAGGAAGGAGTTTCTGCCTGTTTCTAGAGATTTCTCAAAGACATTAGAGTTGTTTGGGTTTTTTAAAATCCCAACCACATGAATGCTTCACATATTTCCAGCTTACAATGACTGTCTCTGCTAAAGTTTTTCCCAGGCCTCAAGAATAAGCAACATATTGCTATAAACATTAGAGGAAAGATGTTTGGAAATTATGGAGATCTTTACACAATGTAATAAAACCTGCGGCAAAACAGCTTGAAAACAATGTGATGCTACCTCATGCCATTTTGATCCTTCCTCAACATTTTTGGGTGGACTTTTGACACAAATTACCTAATGTTCAGAATTTAATCTGATATATAATCAGATAAAAAGCAACACAATTCAGCTGGGTGATAAGATGCACCACAGTGTTATTTCAAGAGTTCACTGGAACCCTCCCTCCCCCACTGAAACACAATATATCAGTGCTGTACAATTATTCCTGTTGGAAACTTATGTAACCCAAATCGTACTTGAATTCTTCTTTTTCAATACAGTTTTTAACTTAAAAAAAACTTTTTCAGTCCTGAATTCCTTGCAATCGATAGGATTTTCTTGAAATATAATTTGATTGAAGCTCCTTCTGTTCCTACAATTTTCAAAGGCAGCATATTTCTTTATTTTCTGTGTACTTTGAATATCTACCGTCTAATGTCAAAATGAGCCAATATGCTATCGCGCTGTCACAACCCAAAGTCCTAGTGCCACATTGGCAGCCAAAAGTGTGCTGCCAGCAAGTAAAATTAAAAAGCCAACCAGCTCCCTGTTTTGTTTTTCAAGAATCAGTGTGCTAAGAGTAGCTTCAAGGAAAGAGTTCAATATCCATTGACCATCCAAAGCAAAGCAAGGGACTGCATTAATCACAGCCAGTGCTCCTGAGAGTGAAACCAGATATCTAGTCAGAATTAGTCAAGGGGTATGAACAAGGATGTACTTGTAAAAATAAGAATATAATGTAATAGATTCTAAAATTTTGGAAACCTAAATCCAACTGCTAGTCTCAATTAGTGTAGACCCATTAAATCAATGGAAGTTACATAATGTTGACTTAACAAGTTTCCATTGATTTATTATGGGTACGCTAGTTAAGACTAGCTATCAGATTTAATCCATCATGTTTTGGCTATATTAACAGGAGTCATATTCATTGTCCACATAGGTTTGGGACTACCAGTAAAACATTTTTTTTTTTTAAAAAAAGCAACACAACATTCCAGGAAGAGTCATGCAATATATAAATCTTTCCATGCAAGAAAAAGCCATGAAGGGAAAGGTTTCACTCCCATCTTTTGTATAGGCTTTTTCATGTAAAAGGTCTCCTGCACTGCACCGCAGCATGTAGTTAGCCATACATTTCCACACACATTTGTGCATATTTAGACACTGCACACACTACTAGCACAGAAATCAGGGTGCATTTTTAACTTGCGGATGGCAACTATTAAATTAAAAACTCAAAGGCCTGGCCAGACCCCTTTTAAAACCACTTCACAGTTATAATTATTATAACTGTTATAAGAACCCACAAGGGATTGCTGTGTAATTTAAAACCACAGATATGCCCCATTCTAAGTAACCGTGGTGGGAAAACTCTAAGTACTGTGCTTATTTATAAAGTGTGGTGAAGCAAGTGTATGGGTAAGGGTTACCAACGACATTTCACTGCCTGAGGCTAAGCAACATATGACACCCTCATCCACCAAGTCAAAGTGCACAGTACCCAAAGTCAGACAAATTAATTTGGCAAATGAGGCAGAACATCTCATCTTACCAGTATAACAAAAATAGTGAACTGAATAACCACAATCTGTTGCCCATTCATGATACCTAGAATCAAATGCCAAAAGCAGTAGCCTCATCCTGTCTAACAGCAGGGCCAGCCAGTGAATGGTATAATCCATCAGTCAGAAGCACTGAAGGGTGTTGTATTCTGCAGTGACTGGGAGTCTGGGATCACAGATGTAGCCTCTATGCAAGGACTGCTCTTTAATGACCTTAAAATATGCTAACTATTCAAACAAATGTTAGACACCTTCTGCTTTAGCAGCAACAGTGACTTGCTGAATAGCAAGCAAGAGAGACACAAAAGTTAACTTTCAAGATCCTTCAATACATTACCAATTCTCTCACTGTCTTTTCTCTAAAACTATCACAAATATCAAAGGATACTTGCAAAATGTTTCCAGAACCACAGGAAAGTCCATACTGAGAAAGTTGTGTCGAGGTACGAAACTGCTGAGGCTCACTGAAACAAAAATAATTTTACAGGCTTGTGTGAGTTCAATACATCTCATTTCTTATAAGGTGTTTGTGGCAAATGCAATGGACCCTTGGTATCTGCTGAGATTAGGTTCCAGGACCCCATGGATACCAAAATCCATGGATGTTGGGAGCCCTGGTGACACAGTGGTTAAATGCCTGTACTTCAGCCACTCACTCACAAACCACAAGGTTGTAAATTCAATACAAGCCAGGGGCTCAGGCTCAACTCAGGCTTGCATCTTCTGAGGTTGCTAAAATGAGTACCCAGTTTATTGGGGGCAATTACCGTAGCTTACACATTGTAACCCACTTAAGGAATTATTAAGTGCACTGATAAGCAGTATAGAAATGTACTTACTGTTGCTGTTCCTATGCTCAAGCCCCATTAAATACAATGACATAGTAAAATGGTGTCCCTTATATAAAATGGCAAAATCAAGTTTTTCATATTTTCTGAATATTTTAACACCATGGATGTTAGACCATAAAATTTAACACCATAGATAAAGAATCTGTGGATGTGGAGAACCAACTGTATTACTTTTGTTCTGTTTCCCCATACTATTGGCCAAGAATTAATTACTATTAAAACATCTCTCCACATTGGCTAAGCAGCAATTATAATGGTGAGCATTTTGTGAGACCATTTGGCTGAAAAACATGATATGATTGTGGTTACTTAGCAACTGAGCATCTGTAGTGTCTGTGCATAGACTGTATAACCAATTATTCTTATCTGAAGAACCATAGATACAAGCATGACAATAGAAAAGGCATTAACAAACAGGAAATGAATTCCATTCCCTACTGCTCATTGTGTTAGCGCTCCGAGTTACATGGTGCCAGAGTTTTACCTTTCAAACAGGGCAAGAATGTCTATGGTGCTATTCAATTCTAAGGAAGTGAAAATATGAAAAGAAACAGCTGTATTTCTTATTCTTGAGTACTGACAAAACATTCTCTGTGCTCCTTGAGGTCTGCATGCTTGTTTTAAGTGAAAATATACACAGTAAAAAAAAAAAAAAGCTTACAATTTAATTTTTATTTTTAAAATGCTGTTCAAGGGCATATAGGGCCTTTGTAGACTGCTAGAAATAGTGCAAATTGAGTTCACTTTTAGGGTTAGAGTTAGGGTTAGGTAATCATGGGAACAGTATTTTATTGTGGCACCAGAGCTCTCTGACAGAGAAGGCTCAATGTCTCATAAAAAAAAACAATTCCCATGATTCCCTAGCACTAACCCTAACACTTAAAGTGGACTCAATTTGCACTATTTCTGGAAGTCTGCAAAGGCCCATAGTTAAGAATATCATTTTTCTGTTGGAACAATGTTTCTTTAAACAGTTGTAAAATATTTTGTATGGTTGTAATTGCTAAGTTACAGCACTTGGCATGATGCAAAGGCTTGCAACAGAGATTGCATCACACTAAATAGCACCAGGTGACAACCATTAGGCAACTCTATATAATTGCACTGAGACTCAGTACATGTGTGAGTTGATGAAGATAATTATTTGGAGAGAATTGGATTGTTATATTTCAAATGGTGACTTGAGAGGAGTCATGAGGAGAGTTTGTACATATCTGTAAATAATATTATTGCAACTTATGATAAAGAACCTCCAAGGACTTGGAAGAATATCAACAGTGTCTGTGAGTTTATTCAAGTGGTCAGTGCATAGCTGATACTTAAACTGAACTGGTACTTCTGGACTCTACTACTGTTAGCTATTTCTGAGAGTTGGCATCTCTGATGGGCCTACAGTTTTGGTTTTGTTAGTGCACATCAGCAGGACATAGAAGAGAGCTAAGATTTTCAACACAGAGCTCTATTTTTGAGGTAAACTTTATCAAGTTATTGGGGTTTAAATAATCCCTGTTTAGGTGTTAACTATTTCAATGCAGAAATGGGGATACACCTAGCCCCTCTAGGTGGGGTGGTGGCAGTCGATGTGAAAAGTATTCATGTGAGCAGAAATTTATTCTCTTCAGACATGCCAAAAGGAAAATGACCATGGAGGGGGCAGGACTAGGTACTCCTGCGCTCCTGTGTTGAAGAAACCATGGAAAATAGCACCTGAATAAGACTCATGATCAGTCCCATTTTCTGACTGTTATGACCATTTGGATGACAGAAGACACCGCTCTAGCATACTGCCAATGATGTACACATATTCATATAAACACAAAAATGGTCCCATGAAGCAAGAAAGGCATGTCCTGTCTCATTAAAGCTTTAAAAACCCCAACAACTTAGAATCAGTGCCTCTAATCTACTCCAGGTTTTCACATATTAAGTTGTTGTGTACCCAATGATCTATCCAAGCACAATGGGTATTTAGTTTATAATTTGCATATGTGTATATCTGAACTAAAAAGGTAAGTGAAAATCTACTCTTATGCCATATTTTGCCTTTTCATTATTGCTACATTTTCAGTAAGACAACATGGGGAACGTGAGACTCTCTACACCATGTGTAGAGCAGGGGTAGGCAACCTTTCCCCTTTAAGGGCCGAGGGACTTCAGCTCCCAGCAGCCTCAGCCATGTTGGCCAATAGTCCCATGTTGGCCAATAGCTCCTGGGATTCTACACATTCCAGATACTGGACTATAAATTCCATCAGTCCTAGTAAGTGTGGTCAAAAGGGTATTGCAGTCTAATAATACTTGAACGTTCACATTTTCTTCCCCACCAGTAAGGATTTTTGGCAACTCTAAAGGAGATACTTTCTTCACAGCTGAAGAGTTTGCACTAGGGAACAGCTAACACAAACTGGTCAACCCATCATCCCATTAGTTGCTTACATGTTCAAATTTTATTAAAATTATCTCAAGTCACCCACCTGTATACTGAAGATGCAGTGGGTGCCCAACAAACAACATATCAACCTGAGGAGGATGCTTCACCCGAATGAATCTGGTTTGATTTTCCAAAGAAGGCGTCACACACAAACTTGGGACAAAATCCTTCTGGCAATCTGCATTTGTTTGACAAAGTTGACTGGCCTCAATAGCTTTCCTTGCTGGCAAGCAAGCGTACTGCACACAAATTTTAAAATAAATATTGAGTTAAACGATGAGCATTCAAAACATACTATTGCTACATGCATCTTCAGAAAGTGGCACTTCTATGCAGATCCAATAGCTCATATTTTAACAATTGCTCTATGCCCAACTGTCCCAACCTGGCACCTTCTAAATGCAGTTCCCAATACTGACAGCAACAGCTACAGCAAGAGTTCCCTTTACCGACAGGCTGTATGATCATGTCCAATCATGCTGGGGCATGAATTGTTGCATGGTGTTTCAGGAGGCATGTTTCTCAATGTATTGCTACATGGTGTTTCAGGAGGTATCTTCAGTTTCTGCAGAAGAGAGTTTAGCTTTCACAAACTCAGATTCCTATACAAATCAGGGTTTGCTTCCTCTTCTCGTTTCATCTTAACAGGAACTAATTGGAGGCCAAGATGCTTTCTCTGAAACCATCCTCTCCAGAATGAATTCTCTATATGCACTGGAGTAGCACTCAAGTAACCTCAAGACACAGCTATCTAAATTAAGGGCCTTTACAGACTGCAACTTGAGTCCACGTTAACTGTCCTGGCTTAGTGCTAGGGAACTTGAGTCCACGTTAACTGTCCTGGCTTAGTGCTAGGGAATCATGGGAACTGTATTTTTTTTCTGAGACATTGAGCCTTCTCTGTCAGAGAGCTCTGGTGCCACAATAAACTACAGTTCCCATGATTCCCTAGCACTGAGCCAAGGCAGTTAAAGTGGACTCAAGTTGCATTATTTCTGGCAGTCTGTAAAGGCCCTAATTTGACTTTACTGATTTCATATGCCAAACATGATTGGTTACTCAGGGTCATGCTATACTTATCATGGGGGTGAAGCCTAATCATTATTTGGATTAAGTAATCCTAAAGTATAAAGCCCTAAAAACTGAATGGTTTCATACCTACATGCAGCTTTCTTTTATTTATTTATTTTTTTTCCAATTAGTGAGATAGTTTAAGAAGATACTGTATAAATTGGGACATACAAATTAGGGAGATATAAAAATAAGAGTGAAACCATTTATGTTTTCCTTTGCAAGAGAGAGGAAAGAAGACTGGAAGTTATAGATTTCAATACCCACTAGAACATTTTCAAATATGCCAATTCAGTCTATTCATAAATCATTAAGTGCATAAAAGAGATTTTTAAAAAAGCTACTGTATTGCACAAGCATAGGTTTTTAACATCTGGATTAATAAACCTAGAGTAAGCAATTTAGTTTGCCTTCCATCCACTCCCTGAATCTTGTTTATTGGTAGTATCTGTTGTGTCTCCAAATTTAAAATATGGGAATTGTCAGTTGAAGGAAATAAAATAATTGTGGAGCTAGGTGCCATGGCTCGGATACAGCTCCTGGCTAAAAGCATTATTCTCAGAAAATTTGTTCTTGCCGTTATCCAGAAATAAATTCAGCTAACTATCCCCCCTCCCCCTATTTTTCAAGTGCGCAGACTGTGTATCACCAAATTCATAGGATTTTTCCAGCCAGAAACCCAGTATTTAATTTTTAAAAAATTATAGTATAAGCTAAACATGCCTAGTTGTGCTGTTTAATACAGATTGTTGCTCTCTTCAAATGCAATTTGACCCATATACTCATGCCAAGTTGGTAAAGAATCATTTTTGGGAAGGTTTGAGTCAATAATAGGATTGTTACCTTAAATCAGATACTTGGTGTTTATAATGAGTTTTTGCCTTTTTCAATTTTGCAAGAGCAGTTTAAATTACCTTTATCAGATAAATGACAGTATCTACAACTGAAACATTTGTTACAAACCAGATTTGGTTCTGCACCTTTAAGTGCATCTGAAGTTCCCTTAACATTAGAGACATTAATTGAGGCCAGCCAAGTATTAAAGCCAGCAATTTATGCACATAAATTTCTGTTTTTTATAAATAAATGTGGCATAAACGGTGTACAGCAAGAATGAAATAGAGAATTGAAATCTCCAGTTATGACCAATCAATGGCTATTTAACATCTTTAACATCTATGGAAATGGCTCTTTGAGGTATATTGGTCACCACAATTTATACAATATATCCAGCAAATTGTTGGAGATGTAATATTGCTAATCCTTCTTTAACGCTTATGTTTTGGAATTGTCCCACAGTAGCTACAGTTAGGGTGGGAGTAATCACTAGAATAAATTGGAAAGTTCCTCAATAATCAGGGATGTGTGTCTTCTTTTGAATTATTTACCTGTTTCTTGGTAGGGAAACTGACGTGGGTGCCACCTGCACAGAACCCACTACTTAACCCGACAACAGCCTGCTGTGAAACATTTAACAACTTTTTTGCAGATAAAATCTCTCAGATAAGAGCTGACTTGTATGCCAGCATTGTAACAGAATCAACTGATGAGGTGTCCAGCAACTCGTGAATGAAATTATACTGGATCGATTCCAATCTGTAAGTACCGATTACATGGACAAGCTCCTTGGTAGTGTGAGGAAGACTTGCCCCCTCGATCCTTGCCCATCAGGGGGATGCATTGAGACTGTTCCTCAGGGACATCATCAATGCATTCTTCAGGGAAGATCATGTTCCATCATGTTTGAAGGAAGCGGCGGTTAGGCTGCTTCTGAAAAAGCCTACCCTGGACCCTCTGGATATGAATAACTACAGGCCAGTCTTATTATTACCTTTTTTAGCAAAGTGATCGAGATGGCAGTTACTCTTCAACTCCAAGCTGTCTTGGAAGAAACCGATTACCTAGACCCATTTCAAACTGGCTTTAGGACGGGATTTGGAGTTGAGACTGCCATGGTTGCCTTGGCTGATGACCTTCATCTGAGCATCGACCGGGGTAGTGTGACCCTACAGGTGCTCTTAGACCTCTCAGCAGCTTTTGATCCAATAGATCACAACATCCTCTTGGATCACCTGAGAAGGTTAGGAATCGGAGGCACTGCATTGCAGTGGTTCCGTTCCTTCCTCTTGAGCAGATTTCAGAGGGTGTTGCTCGGGGACAGTCGCTTCACTAAGAAGGAGCTTAATTTTGGTGTTCCGCAAAGCGCCATCCTGTCCCCGATGATGTTCAATATATATATATGAAGCTGCTGGAAGAGATCATCCAGAGGCATGGGGCGGGGTGTTATCAGTACACTGATGACACCCGATATACTTCTCCATGTCTCGGTCGTCGGCTATGACTTCAGATGGCGTCTCTCCTCTTAATGAATGTCTTAGGGCAGTAATGGGCTGGATGAGGAAAAATAGAATGAGATTGAATCTAGACAAAACATAGGTACTAACATTAGCAGCCCTGAAACTAGGTATTGGGATACAACCTGCAGTCCTGGACGGGGTCATACTCTCCGTGAAGGACTGTGTTCGCAGTCTGGGGGTGCTCCTGGATCCGCCGCTCCAGATGACTAATCAGGTAAATGCAACGGTCAGGAGCGCTTGTTATCAGCTTCAGCTGATACGCCAGCTGCGCCCTTTCCTGGAAGTAAGGGACCTTGAAACTGTGGTACATGTGCTGGTAACCTCCCGTCTTGACTTCTGTAATGCACTCTACATGGGGCTACCCTCGTGCTTAGTCCGGAAACTCCAACTAGTACAGAACATGGCAGCCAGGCTGGTCTCCAGTATATCTAGGAGAGACCATATAACACCGATCTTAAAATCACTACATTGACTGCCGATTAGTTTCCAGGCTCAGTACAAGGTGTTGATTATGACCTTTAAAGGCCTAAACTGCTTTGGTCCAACCTATCTTAAGGACCACCTCCTTCCATATAATCCACCCCGCGCACTCAGGTCCTCTGGGAGGAATTTGCTCCAGCCTATTAAAACTAGGCTGTCTGCAACCTGTCTCAGCAATCGCTCTCAGACTATGGAACAGCCTGCTGGACAAGATCCATCAGATTACCAATCTAAACAGCTTTAAAAAGGCTGTGAAGACGGATATTTTCCGGCAGGCCTTTCCCAATTAGTCTTCCTGGCCTAAGGAGTGAGCTTTGTCCTTCCCTTATTCCCCTGCCATACCGCCACTGGCTGTCTGCTCCACTTTTATTATTTTTATCCAATTTTTATAATTATTTATTATCCATGGTTTGTTGGTTGTTTTAATTTTATGATGTTTAATACTGTTTTAAGGGGAGGGGAATCTTGGGATTGTAAATTGTGATGTTTTATTACTGTAAGCCGCCCTGATTGCATCTGCAGAGGGGAAGGATACAAATACATGTTGTTGTTGTTGTTGTTATTAAATTAACAAATAGCCAATGGAAGCTGCTTTTTCACACCCTTTTGACTGACAAAAAGATTAATACTTTGTAATTTGAATGATAATTTCCAATGCATAGGAGAGCTAACAAAACTTACAACATCTGAAAGAATAATACACAGCAGAAATTTACAAATGAATTATATTTGGACATTGGGCAGCTTTTACTGAAAACTATGACTAATGTTGCTATTTTTCTTCCTTTCACATTTTTATTTTCCTGCTTTTGTTATACTGGAACATTATTACATGTATTAGAGAGATTCCTTTTGAATATAATTTTTCTAAAAATTCAAAAAAGAAAAAGAATTTTTAAAAACTCTATTGGTATCCGTAATTTACCTGGTGATTGTTCTGATTAATGTATGAAAAGCAGACATCTGTGAGGCTGTTGTTGCTGCAACATTCAATAGTGCCATCAAGTCTTCTAAAACCTGAGAAAAAATGAAATTTAAGATTAAATTCCCAGAGATCAGTGTTTCCTGGTTTTGTCATTCCAGAAGTAAAGAAAAAGAAAGAAAGAAAGAAAGAAATTCACAACTGCCACCACTACTCTGCCTCAGACAAAAAAGTCAGAGTTTTCTGTGACAGCTTAATAGAACCAGAAAGTTTGTTGTCATTACATGGCAAAACTATCTCTCCTATATATTTTTGTAAATGTGTTTTGACACAGTAGTACATATAGTACATATTGCTTTGAATATCCAAGTTAACTTGACTGACAAGCTCCTGGAATCTATTTTAGAACTGTACCATGCACTAGGTTCCACTAAACCTTTTTAAAATAAAACGACTTAAGCCTTTCTTGGCACTCGATTTTGGGATGCTATTTAAAAAAAAAAAAAAATTAATTATTTGCACGCTCTCACTATCTCCCCCCCCCCATATATGAATGACTAATATGAATGAATGACTCAGTCATAAACATCTGCATTTTTAATTACTGATACTTTATTATTCTTATTTTAAAAATACAGTATATATATATATGTTTATATCTGTTGTGTCCACAAATCCCCCAATGACTCCCTCCCTAAAAGCAATGTTTTTAGGACTAACAAAAAACATTAATGGTTAAGATGACAGTGTCAGCTATATTTAAAAAAAAAAAAAACAATATGAGTCTGTCTTGGTAACCTACTCCCCAAAGTAACATGCTGCAAGACCTACATTACAACTAATACATTAGTTGTAATGTATTCTATCCCAGCTCTTCTTCACACTTTCTGTATTCTAAAACTCTATGGGTTCCCATGGCCCACTGGGGATTCAAATCCTGGTCTGTCCAACACTCAAACCACTGCATCACACCACCACTTAATTTTTTATCCACATCAACAAATAATCACAGCAGGTTCAGCATTGCTATTAGCCTGAATGGTGTATCTGCCTTAAGCAGTGGGCTACTGGAAGCAGCAAAACTGTTGCTCCCAACTTGCTGCCACATCCTCTGATGTTCATCCTTCCCTTCTCAGAAAGTTGCTGCTTATGCTCACCAACTTGCTGCCCCAGAAAGTGGAAGATGCAGCAGTGGAGCTGTGTCCCTTCCTTCTCCAAAGACAGTGACGGTGGCACTCCAAAAAAGCAGAGGATACAATTGCCACATCTCTGTATCTTTGCTGTACCACAGGACCAACTATTTCCTGAAATATCTAGCATTCTAGTACAGTCAGTCTATAGCATAGTGAGAATGATGCAATTATGTCCCCCTGCTTCTTCCAAGAGAGAGCCCTGCTTCTTTTCTAGGATGTGGGTACTGCTGCTGCAACCTCCTCCTGTTCAACCTTCTAGGAAATGTGGGAGAAGGTAATTCAGAGTGTCCTCTCCTCCTTTTTCAGGAGATGGTAAGGGGTCTTTTTCCTCTAGTCAGTGTGTGCAGTGTGTCTGAGGAGGAGACACAATTTTGCATCTCAGGTGGAAGGAGCCCTTGGGCCATCCATGTGTCAGGGATTAGTCAATGATTTGGATTCAGTGTAGATTTTTTAAAAGGAAGAATAAAAGTTACTGTAGGGCCCACAAGGGCCAGAATCTTTTTCTAACTCTAGCTTCATATTTCATTAGGTTTACAGCCTAAGATGGAAGAGAGTAGGAGGAGGGTGGTGTTAGAAGGCTACACTGAACTGCAGATGACTGTGGAACACATACAACCAAACAACCGTTTACTCTCATATAATAATAAAATAATAATAATAATATCTCCTCCTCCTCCTCTGGGCAATGGTATTATAGGTGTGGTATTTGGACAAATTTGATCTAAATTAAATTTCTGGGTCACTTCCTGTTGAGAAAAAAGCCTCTCCTTGCTACATTCATCCCACCCCACCCCACCACCATATCCCTAGGGGGACGACACTTTACCCTGACCTAAAGCCTCAACATGAGAGTTTTATACTTATGGTTAAGAGTGATGATTTTTTTCTAAATGTAATTCAGATCGTGGCTGGAAAATGCTTTCAAATGATAAATCAAAAATAACACAGACATGCCTACAGCAAAATTTTCCTACAATTTTCTATTCTCTGTGGAACTTTTCAACATGTTTACATTCCGAGGTGTCTGACACCTGCTTTTTGCAGCATTCTAAGTGTCTGTGCTGGAGATCACAGGTCGTTAACAATTAGCGGGATGTTATATTAGCGAGATGTTACCTACCTTACCTATATTGTACCATGTAAGAATCAGAGACCCAGCCCCATGGCCTGATGTTATGAATTGAATTTCTGAGATAACCTCAAGACCCCCATGCCACCTCAATATGCCCAATTCCTCCATCACAGCAGTCACAGAAGCTGCTATCTTTGAAGCTGTCATGGCTGGTATAAGGGTTGGGACCCCCCCACACACCCACACCCACACACCCACACACTTTACAGCTTCACTTGTTATACAGTACTTGAGGACAGGTATCTGTCCCACTGTCCAAGCACAGCATGCTCTTTCAGTTGCCAGCATGAAGACTGAAGTTGTGCAACAGCAGTTGAAGCACATTCCTAGACTTGACTACTCATACTCATCAACTAGCTGGTCTTAATCTGGACTAAGTAGGTGCTCAAAGAAATAATCTACTGTATTTGCAGAATATGCACAACCATCAAATTATGTTCAAGGCAAACATATTCCTTGAGATTTCTTATCATGATTTTTGATCGGTGATGGGAAAACGTCTGGACCATGGAATCTCTCACACGGGCCACAAAATAAGCTATTATTTAAAGGACAGAAAACTGTTGGTTTCTGTGGTTATATAGAAGCTTACTACTCAGTTTTTGCAGCCTGGGAAATAGTTATATTGAGGCTTACTCCTCAGTAAGCACACACAGAACTAAGCTCTCCTATGTATACTTGGTAAGAGTAAGTCCAAATTGGAAAGAATTACATTTTTTTTCTGCTCAATTTTACTTTGTCTTACTCCCTACCTTTAGCCAATTTTGAATTTACCAATGTTGAAATGAGGTCTACAAGACCCTTTACAAAGTGGAGATTGTTCACTGCTGCTTTAGGTGACTTATAATCAGTTGATGAAAACTGCATGAGGGGGCTGGAAGAGTATTTTGTTGTTTTTTTTAAAAACAATTCATACGGTACATGCAGAACATTAAATATCATTTAGAAAAGGGATTCCACATTCTCTCACAGAAGGAGGAATGGTTCTTTTATGATGGTTCTTCTCCATCTTTAATTTACACCAATTTTTAAAAATTAAATTTATACAAGGTTTTTTTAAAAGTAAAAATTAATTTTGATCAGTCATTTAAAACATAAATAAATGTAATCTTTACTATCTAAAATGTAGAAATGACTATACCTCTAGATGGATAACTTAGCTGTTGTAGTACTGATGTCTTTATGCAATAGCCTGCCTGTGGCTTCAGGGATATCTTTCCCAGGCAGGAATTCCAGTCTTCCACACTATTAACTGGGCAGTCTTGCAGTCTAGTAACAAGATCACCAACAAAAAGGCCTCTGGGGCCATGAGCAGGGGAGTCCTAAAACAAGAAAATATTAGTCCCTAAAACAAGAAAATATCCACCTTGTCATGAAGAGTGCCTGACATTTAATAGGCTAGATTAAAATAATACACTAAACAGCATAGCATGGATAAGCACGAATGAGCTGCCGTGAGGTTCAGCTGTGTGCACTCCCTACTCTATGCACATGGGCATGAAAGTTCAGAGCATGTACACATTTGGCTAATCATGGACTGTCGTGTGATTTGGGTCAAGAAACCATGATTAACATTAGCTATGGTTGGCTGCCCACAAGCATGAGGCCTGCTGAAGCTCATTACTGCTTCTTCACAATTTATTAAACTATGGTTGAGCAGGGCATGTGAAAATGGCGATATGAAAAGACTGTTAAGTAACATCACTAGTACGCATATAAAACAAAAGTGAGGCACGCTTACAATCCACTGAAAAAGCTATTACTTCATAAGTAGACAATAAGCATCTGGATTTCATAAACTAGCTGGTAGCATGCAGTATGGAAGCAAAAGTAAAGCACATGCAGAAGATGAGACATTTCATATCTAAATGCCTCTCTGATGGTAACATATCAATCTGAGACCTAATAATCTCCAAAGCCCCAGGAAATACACCTATACAATATCCCACTTGTCCTGTAGAACAAGACAGGCAGGTTTT
Source organism: Phrynosoma platyrhinos (assembly GCA_020142125.1). Classification (NCBI taxonomy): domain Eukaryota; kingdom Metazoa; phylum Chordata; class Lepidosauria; order Squamata; family Phrynosomatidae; genus Phrynosoma; species Phrynosoma platyrhinos. The sequence goes on along the minus strand of JAIPUX010001232.1, from coordinate 83,391,955 downwards.
ATAACACATTGTGCCAATAATAAGACATCTTACAGTCAGTTCTGAATGTACTGGTGACAATAATTACACTGGAATAGAAGTTGTCCAATTTTCTTAGGAAACTTCTTTTTCTGGCTTTTTGCTCCAATTATGTGAGGATATTTTGACTTCTGATCCATTATTCAGCAGATCCAGAAAATTAAATATATTTTTGATTGATCTAATTTTACTGTAGTGACAAAACTGCTCAGTATAGAAGAGAAAGCATACACACTTTCCTTCAGGACTTAATTATAAATTTAACCTTCAAGCCTTAATTTTATATTGTTTTGAAGATTAAAATATTAAGCATAATTAGGGCTATACACTAATTATTAAGCATAATTAGGGCTATACATTCAAGCAGATGCTGTGATAACATACATTACGTAGTATGACAAGCAACACAATTTGACTCTTATCGATTCATTTCATCATATCAATGGCATAATTAATGCAAAATTGGCTGTTCCACATGGCCAGTCATATACTCATCATTACACTTTCCAAACAGTCAGTTAACTCATGACCTTTACCTCTGTGATTTCAGTGACAAGCGCCCCAGCACTAGTGTAATATAATGGAAAAAGAATAGCTGGCAGTAGGAAGAGACCCACAAGGCCTGCAACTCCAAGCACAAAGTTATGCCAAACTCCTGAAAAACAGAAAAACAAAACATTAACAATACTTGCAAGGACCACTAGACTAAAGTGAACATATTACAACTGGTCTCATATTATTAGAGTAGCAAGTCGGTAAGTAAAAGAAGAAATCCAGGTGTGTTCAGCTTTAGGACTTAAGATAAAATTAAGAAGGCACAGATTAACCATAATTAGGGCTATAATTAGGAATTCTTCCAGATGCTTCACTGGGGGTGCAGACTGCAGCAGGGGACACCTCAGATGAGGCGTGACACCTGGTTGGTCCCTCCTCCCGCTGTGTGTATGCTGTGCTGTGCTGTGCTGCTGGCCAAGGCAGCATAGTAGGAGGCTCAAGAGTGCCAAGGCAGCAGAGAAAGAGGGGCGAGCACACGCCCCTCTCTCTTTCCCAACTGCCATGGCACTCCTTCCCTGTTGCCTTGCCTTGCTTGCTCAAGCCAACCAAGCCACCAGGGAAGAAGGGCAAGTGTGTATGTACCCCCCAACCTTCCACATTGCCTTGGCTGGCTTGCCCAAGTGGCCAAAGAACCAGGGAAGGAGGGTCAAGTGAGCCCTCCCAACAGCCCCAGGCACCTGCATTGGATGACACCAATACTAGGGATGCCACTGCTTGACACTACAGTGCTACTATACCACTTTTACTGCTCTGGCTGCCTCCTGTGGGCATTCTCATTGCAGTTTAGGGAGGGATATTTAAAATTCTCAGTGAGACAACTCTTGGAACTGAACTTACAAACCCCAGAATGCATCAGGAGGCAGGTAGCCAAGCCAGTAAAAGTGTAATAGTAGCACTATAAGAGTGTAGTGCAGTAATCTCCTACAACAAGATGGTGTCCAAGAATCAATGGGAACCAACCCAATCTCCTGGGCTGGCTATTATTACAAAAGGTTTGGTCCACAAAAATGATTTAAGTATTCTGAATGGCAAGATTAATGTTTGACTGACTACCAAACAGAGTTTGGTATTTAAAGAGGGATCGTAGGATTCACATATCAGCAAAATATCATTTTAAGAACAGAATGGACAGCGAGGTGTAACAATAAAGACCCTTTAATTCAATTTTGTGTTCCTTCAGAGAAAATAAATCCATTTTCAAATACAGGTTGGGTCTACCTTATCTGAAATGCTCGATACCAAAAGTGTTTTGGATTTCAGAGTTTTTCACACTTTGGAATATTTGCATATATATAATGAGATAAATTAAAGATGGGAATCAAATCAAAACATGAAATTCATTTATGTTTCATCTAGACCAGTGGTTCTTAACCTTGTTGGAGGTACTGACCCCCACCAGTTTCATATGCGCATTCACCGAACCCTTCTACCGCCAATACAGACGGACTGTCAGCGCCATCCGGTGAGGGGAGTGGGCCGCTGCGCTGTCAATCACGCCACACGGCCAATCAGAGAGTCACTTCTGTCAGTGGAGGCAGGGCAAGCTGGTTTGGTTGGATGGGGCATATAAATAGTGGGGCATATAAAACGTATACAGGTTATCACCTGCAGCCAATGATGGACGAGTGGGGCGTGTCATCACAAATCATATGAATCGGATGTGTGTCTTGACTTCCGCCGAACCCACGAGACTGACTCACCGAACCCAGGTTAAGAACCACTGATCTAGACCTTATACACATAGCCTGAAAGTAATTTTATAGACAATATTTTTAAAAATTTTGTGAATGAATCAACATTTGTGTACATCAAACCATCAGAAAGCAAAGGTATCATTATCTCAGCCATGCATCATGTGGACAATTCTGGTTTTTGGAATATTTTGGATTTTGGAATATTTCAGATTTCGGAATTCAGGATAAGGGAGACTCAGCCTGTAGCTTCTATTTATTTGTCACACCATTATCATTTACTCTCATCTGGAATATGGAATAAGTACTACTAACTCATTTTACAAGGTAGTTAATGTGAGAATGTTTTATAAAATGTAGAAAATGCTAGTCTAAACACTGTTATAAATTAAGTGCTAAACATTATTAGTACTTATTACTGATTTCAATAAGGCTAGTTCCCAAATATGCTTAACTGCTACAGCAAAACAGCAAATTCTAAGGCACAGTGCTCTAGCCAGATGTAGGTTTGCTTAGTTCTTGCAAGTATAATTTTACAACATTCTGCCAATAAATAAATAATGGGGAGAGGGAATCCAAGACACCAGTTTTAAGGTAAACATAGAGACCACATTCACACATGACAAGCCAGAATTCTGTAGTGTTTGCTTATTCTATATTTATTTCTCTATTTCACCTGATTAGGGTATCATGGTAAACTACCTCTGGCCAAGGAGTCTGGTGGTTCACTCAACTGCTTTTGCTTAGAGTGTGAATAATCAGGCAATGTGCACCAATGTCCTGGCTTATTCCCAAAAAAACAAATTTCTACAAATTTTGATTTGTTGTTATGTGTAAACACACCTTCTCAGGAACTACAAGAATTCAATGCTGTTAATGCTTTACCTGCTTTGTGAAAAAATATCTCATTTCATATTTCTACTCACAGGTTATTGCAGGAACAAAGAGCAATTAAACATAGGGCCAGAGCAGACAGGTGGGAAGGAGAGGCCCGAGTCTAGAACTAGGTTGGGACTGTGCCAACTGCACGGCCCGCTCCCAAAGCCACTGGCACCAACCTGCACCATCAGGAGTCAGATTATCTTGGCTCCAAAGGACCAGAGCATAAGTTTCAAAGCAGCTTCAGACCGTGTTGGGGGCATGTGTCGTTTGAGCACCATGCCTCCAAAGCAGCCAAAAGCTGCTTCTTTTGATCCATCTGTTCCAAGCCATAGTTAACAGATCTTTGCTAAAACAATATTTATCTATCAACCCACTACATCAGTCACAACTAATGTCATGGGATACCCCTGGCATTAGAGTTGCCATGAAGAAAGTCAACAAACTAGGCTGCTTAAAATTGTAGCTAAGGATTTATCTACATTTCCATTACCGACTTGCTCTAACAATAACACAGAAATTCCCTCTCCTTAAAGTATTTTAAAAGCCATCTGGCTTAAAACAAAATTGGCATATAAAGTCAGCCAGAACATTAATCCTCTCTAAGTAAAATATTCACAAGGGCACAAATTAAATGGGTGACTAAACTATTTCATTTTCTATTTGAAGCCATCCAAACACATTGGTTTGTCTCAATTAGCAAAACAGATTGCATTGCACAATAATTCCCTCACTCTGTTTTCTTCAAACATCCATTGGTGGTATTATCGTCCTCGTAGTGTTAAGATGCAGAGAAATTGGCAGCACAGGCACTGTTTACCAGCCACACAACTTGGAAAGCTTCAGTTACAAACCCTAATCTATAAAACTTGCTAAAGAGAATAATATTTGTGGATAACATTAAAAATCAGCTTTAAAGAATTCAGGGAAAGAGGTATAGTCCATCTGAGAAATCTGCGGTCTTGGGAGCACACCTAGGTCTGTTCCATGTTTCTCCCCACCAAAGTGATGATCAATGGGAATGAAGAAAAGATCACCTACACCAGGGGTAGGCAACCTTTCCCCTTTAAGGGCCAAGGGACTTCAGCTCCCAGAAGTCTCAGCCATGTTGGTCAGTAGTCCCATGTTGGCCAACAGCTCCTGGGATTCTTGGGGCTGAAGTCCCTCGGCCCTTAAAGGGGAAAGGTTGCCTACCTCTGACCTAGACTATTCCCCCACTGAATCTTAACAAGAGGACTACAGGAAGTCTGATGAGTGCAGCTGATGACTACTACATATGGATGCCTTTATCCATAATGGGAGTGGGTCAGATGCTAGAGATCCTACAGTTCCTTCGTGCTCACAGATCTTGTCAGTCTGCAACTCTCACCATGCCTCAGCACTAGCTATGCTGGTGAGGCCTGACAGGAGTTGCAGTGCAACACCTCTAGGGTGTCACACTTTGCCCATCTCTGTCCTTTGCACATATCTGCCACAAATGCTGATTCAGTTCAAATGGAGAGACATCACACATGGTTGTATAAAACTACACCCTGCAGGGAAAGTGCTATAAACATCTTTTGCCAGTACCCTGATTTGCAGTGCTTTGTAAACCTTACAGCCAGGCTGCAAAGGTAAGTTTTAGGGGTCACATTCAATCATTCACAAACGTAAATCTGAATCCCCAGTAGTTACAAAATCTTAAATCCAGTTTACAATCTCTGAATTGCTGAATAAGAAACCAACCATAATTGCATTAAAATGAATTCTCTACTCAAGGTTCTCTTCTCCAAAGAGTTTCAAAACACCTAAAACATTATACAGCTCATTTGATATCTTAGCTAAAGTTGCGAAGCTTTAGTTTTGCAGACATTTTAGAACAACAAACTTTGAGCTGCACTCATCAGACTTCCTGTAGTCCTCTTGTTAAGATTCAGTGGGGGGAATAGTCTAGGTGATCTTTTCTTCATTCCCACTGATCATCACTTTGGTCTTCCTCTCCTTCCCTCCATCTCCTCTCCCTGTTGTAATGGAAGTTGGCATTTCAATGTATTAATATACTATTTTTAACGTGTTTTTAAATTTGTGATTGTTTAATACTTTTTTAGGGGTGGGCAGGTTTGGGGTGTAGGGATGGGATGGGAACTGTATTTATGTATTTTAATGTTGTAAGCCACCCCAATTGCTCTGCAGAGGGACGGGGTATAAATAAAATTTATTTATTTATTTATTATTAACAATCCCTCAACATTTGTCATGATGGCTAGGACTGTTTGGAATGATCACATAGAACATCAAAGAGTTCCCCACCCCTATTTTACAAATACAGGAACAATAGTACAGGAACCTGCTTTCTGTCAACTAGTCCTTGTGCTTTCAGATTCCATCTTCAACACTCCCATGTACAAAATAGCAAGTAACACAAATTAAGTTGCAACACATCTACAAGAGGTGACTGACTTACCTGCACAAAATATTCTTAGCTGCTGGACTGGAGAAATTAGTTGCAGGTGAGTGGTAAAGAGATCAACAAATGCCCCAGGATAAACAATAAAGATAAAAATTCCAAAGCCATTGAACCGAACTTGCTCTCTAAAAGTAAAGAAAAGAAGATGTTTTTGCAAAAGCAGCATACATTTCTAAAAAAACTAAAAAGAAACTTGAATGAAAGAGAAAGCAATTTGATTTTGTACACTGCATATTACTATACCAACATAAATAGAAACAGTAGCTACACTAAGGACAAATCCACTGCAGGATGAGACAAAGAAAGATTCATAGTTTGTATAGCACTTTATTGTATCATCATCATCATCATCATCATCATCATCATCATCATCATGGTTAAATGCTTGTACTGCAGCCATTCATTCACTTACAAACCATAAGGTTGTGAGTTCAATACCAGCCAGGGGCTCATGTATCTTTCCATGGGTCACTAAAATGAATAACCAGCTTGTTGGGGCCAATTAGCTTATACTTTGTAAACTGCTTAGTACACTGGTAAGAGGTTTAGAAATGTACTTGCTCCTGCTATCATCACCATCATCATCATCCATCCTTTCTCTTAATCTGGAACTCAAGATAACTTATAAAGGTTAAAACAGATACAGCTAACATTTACACCATATAAAAGTTAACAATATAATTAAATTATCAATAAAATTAAAAGCAGTTAAACACAAACCATCAAAAAGAACAAATATAATCAACACAGGGCCTTTGCAGACTGTCAGAAATGAAGCAACTTGAGTCCACTTTACCTGCCCTGGCTCAGTGCTAGGGAATCACTGGAACTGGCACCACAGCTCTCTGACAGAGAAGGCTCAATGTCTCAGAAAAAAACTATACTTCCCATGATTCTTTAGAACTGAGCCAGGGCAGTTAAAGTGGACTCAAGCTGCATTATTTCTGGCAGTCTGCAAAGGCCCACAGGTTATTTAAAAAACACAAAGTAATTCATGTGTACTACCTAGTTGCAATCCTTACAACAGCCCTGTAGCACAGTAAACATTTCAATCCTCCACATTTCAGATGTGGGGAATGGGGAAGCTGAAAGACAGTACTTGCCTACGACAGAGATGAGGTCCAAACCAGGGACTTCCTGATTCATCATTTTATCTCTATGCCAACCCACACTAGCCACCAGAAGTGGTAAAGTACAAAAGATGTCAGGAAGGTGAAAGAAGCTATAGAAAGAGTGCATACTTTCAGAAACTTGAAAATAATGATATTTTAGTACTCTAATGAAGGTATTACCCAATTCTATTTTTAGATTTTGTTACAAGCCATGAGGCTGTATCTCCTTTTTCTCTTTTCATTTGGAAAATGTACTGTTTTTGCTTACATATTATTATTAAGATATAAAGAAAATTAGCTTATTAACATTAAGCTTTTGTTATATTAGATTCAGTAATCTATTAAGTAATGTTACATTGCACAATTATTATTTTGTTTTTACATGAACTTACTAAAAAATGTCCAGTAATGAATTAAAATAAGGAGATGTGGCAGCCATCATTCAAAAATAAAATCACTGGTATTTAATGGTTAAAATAACAATTTCTAAGGTCACAACTCATTTTTTTTAAGAAAAATTACTAATTAAGGGTACTGAAATAGCAAAATCAAGATTTGCATTTTGGATTTTATTTAAAAAAAACATTTCAAGCCATAGATAGTTAAATCTGTGGATGCAGAATCTGTGGATGCAGAGGGCTGACTGAAGTTATTTTCATGCTCTGGAGAGGCTGTGGCGCACCTGAGACTTAAAAGATATGATCAAAGGAGACAAATGATGGGAGATGATGAGGATGGCTCTATGACTGATGTCAGGTTAACAGAAGCTTTCAGAAGAGGATCGTAGAACCAGATCTGTCTTACTTCACCTATCATATATATCATGTAGACAGTTAACAGGAATTGTCTGAAGCTGCTCTGCTCCATCCTCTCCCCTGTCCCACTCCCAGAACTGACACAATGGCTATCTACTCTCCACTTTGCCACCTGACCAAAGAAAAAGAAAGTGAAAAAAAGGTCACAATGAAATTTCAGGGCCTACCAATGCAACTGACAGTAACTGCACCAAGGACTCACTCTTGCAGCTTTCTACAAGTGCTCCAGGGAAATAGGAAAAAGGAGGAATCCAGACACTATAAATTCCTCTGCAGCTTTTCAAACTTGATCAAAACAGAGATGAAGAGGCATCTCCTCGACCTAGCTCATGTTCTCATTCGCTCTCTCACAAGCTCATCCACTGAGTCCTTGGAAGAGACTGCTGTTGTTGTGCACCTTCATGTTGTTTCTGAGTTATAATGCCCCTTAGGTGAACCTATCATAGGGTTTTCTTGGTAATATTTGTTCAGAGGAGGTTTGCCATTGCCATTCTGTGAGACTGAGAGCATGTGGCTTGCCCAAGGTCACCCAGTGGGTTTCATGGCTAAGCTGGGAATCAAACCCTGGTCTCCAGAGTCATAATCCAACGCTCAAACCACTATAACATGCTGGCTTTAAAAGACAGTTACTTCTATTTAACTGTCTGACAATATATACAAAGCAGACATAGAAATGCAGAAAGAAAAGGACGAACAGAGCTGCATTTATACACTGAGAAAGAGACTAGGGAGCTCAGCATGCTGATATTTGAAAAGAGCCAGCTTGATTCTGAAGCCAGCAATATCAAGTCACTTAGCATTCAAAAGTAGAAAGTAATACAAGAAAGTGATTAAAATGTTGATTCTCTGTTGCCTCAGTTCTTTGCTACAATTCATTTTAAAAAAACACAACTCTTCCTCTAAATTCATATGCTGTTTATATGCTATGCAGTTTAACTAGAGGTGAACATGAAATGCTTTAAGCTTTCCTCTCATGAAATACGGAAAAAGGTGGATTGCATTACCGGATAGCAGCCACCCCATGGCCAACTTCATGTATGACACCACTGATGAGGATGGCTGTGAAGAAATAGGACAGCTGGCTGATGGGAAGATTTACACCAGGCACCTGTTTCCAAAGACACAAGGCACAGGGTAGCAAGGGTGGCAAAAAAGGGCCTCCTGGACCCTGTTGAAACCACTTCACAATGGACAATACTCTTAATTGAGGCTTGGAAAGGTTCCTTTTTGGACTACTATTTCTAGAATCTCTCTAGCCAGCAAGCCATATACATCACATTTGTGCAGGCTGAGTCTCCCTTATCTGAAATACCAGAAGTGTTTTGCATTTCTAATTTTCTTTTTGGATTTTGGAATACATGTATTTACATAATTGTACATAATGAGATATCTTGGAGATAGGATCCAAGTCTGAACAGAAAATTCAATTACTGTATATACTCATGTATAAGTCTAGAAATTTTAGTCCAAAAATTGACCCAAAAAACCTGAGTCGATGTATCCATGTATCAAAGTAAGTACTGCACTTTAACTGTTATCAAAAAATGAACTATCCCCTCGTGAAAGGCAAGAGTGAAATCTATCCTGGAAGCACTGGCTCTTCTCTACTCTCTCATCCATTCAGGCTTTAGTGTGAGTATAAACAGTTATGCCTGCTGGAATCTTGTAAATTATTTGGCACTGTTTTCCTTGCTCCATCCTTTAGACCAGGGATAGGCAACCTTTCCCCTTTAAGGACCGAGGGACTTCAGCTCCCAGAAGCCTCAGCCATGTTGGCCAATAGTCCCATGTTGGCCAATAGCTCCTGAGATTCTGGGAGCTGAAGTCCCTCGGCCCTTAAAGGGGAAAGGTTGCCTACCCCTGCCTTATACACATAGTCTGATATTATTTTTATAGAATATTTTAATAACTTTGTGCATGAAACAAAGTTTGTGTACATCAAACCAATCATCATGAAAAAAGTTTTGGGTTTTGGAATATTTTGGATTTCAGAATTCTGAATAAGGGAGACTCAACTTATACTAGCAGATGCAATGAATGCAAATGACCATTTCACAGCATTTACACAAAAGGATGTCATGGCCAATGTTGCAGAACATAGTCATTTCCAGAGATGTTGGCGTTCTGGGCTTTAATTTTAGAAACCACATCCTAATTAGAAAATATCTATAGCCAAATTGTCTAATACATTTGAACATGCTCTCAAAACCTGCCATTTTTCTTTTTAAATAAACAGAAGGCATGGAGAGGACTGAGATCTGATGAGGAATGAAGCAGAGGAAGGAGGCCTCATTGCTGTTTTACCAGCCACAATCCTGAGATTTCCAGATGCTTCAAATAATATCTTTAGGGGCATGGAGCACCTATGGAACTTGGATATTTTTTAGTAGGAAACATGGGCTAAATGGAAATTTCATGAGGCCATATTTTATCTGTGAAATATGTACTGCATTTTAATACTTGCAGTACATACTTTTAATATTTTAATACGTGTGTAGCATGCTGATGTGACAAATAAGGCAACCTGTATCTTCAACTTCTAGTGACTCTAGTTCCAATTATTTGAAAAAGGTAAGTTTGTTCAGGTAAAAAGTACAAGGACTTACATCAGTAGAAAAATCTTCCACCAAAGGTGTTATATCTTAAAGCTTTGTTGGCTTTTTAGACAGCAACAATCTGTCCCCTTTCCCCTCCTAGATTGCTATTTTATTTCAGTTTGTTTACACCCCCTTGAGAAAACCAGCTTTGAATAAAATATTACTACACATATGTGAGGGAGAGAGTAAGTATTCTACTGTTTGACCTGGAAATAAAGAAATATAAAACTCACCACGACCTGCAGCATCTGATCATTCTGACCTGTAGGAGACTCAGTCAGCATCTGCGAGAGAGTCTGTAGCAGTGTCTTTCCCAGGAGAATAACAGAACCAAACATAGCAGCTATGCCAAAAACCATTCCCATGTTAAACCTGAAACCAATGTATAATACTGTCATAGCATATTATCAGTGGAGGACTGCTAAATTTTTATTATTCTTTGTTGGAAAGCACAAAACCCCATGAAGAAACCTTGTGAAAATTGAAGCCCTGCTACTATTCCCAATATCAGAAGTCAAAACCTGCTGCAAAATCAATTTGGCAAACTCAGCCAGCAAGTTCACCTTATACAGGAGAGCTTCTTTATCACACAAGCCTTCCACACTAAGAAAATGCATTCATTGTAGTTTAAGCCAAAGAAAGCGCTATTCAAGATTAAAACAAAAAGGTATTCTATTTAGCAACAGAATATGTAAGCAATCTGTCTCTTAAGGTAATTTCTTGGACTAGCAGGATATAGAAGAATTTCCAGGAATTGTCCCACACATGCCTGAAATATAGTTCTGAAACAATACCATAGGTAAAGAAATCTGGGCTTCCATCTTCCCCAGCTGTAGAACAGGCGGTTGAAAAGAGCTGTCTGCCATCGCATGTGAAATGGAGAGACAGTTAGACCATAGGATGTGAGCCAGTCCTCGTAAGATGTCTTCAGAGAGGGAGATGACTAGAAGAGAAAGGGAGCATGGTATAACAAAGAAGGAATTTTAGGGGAGTTCAGGCTAAGACTATGATTGCACAAACACATCTGCATCTGCACTGCAGAAATAATCCAGTTTGACACTGCTTTAACTGCCAAGAATCAATTATTTTTGGGGGGGTGGTAGTGAGAAATTTAGCCTTCTCTGTCAGAGAGACTGGGTGCCACAACTACAAATCCCAGAATTCAATAGCACTGAACCATGCCTTATGAGGAAACCATGCCTTATAAAGAGAGACTTGAGGAGCTGGGAATGTTTAGCCTGGAAAAGAGACGGTTAAGAGGCGATATGATAGTTCTGCTTAAGTATTTGAAGAGATGTCATATTGAGGATTGAGCAAGCTTGTTTTCTGCTACTCCAGAGAACAGGACCTGGAACAATGGGTTCAAACTACAGGAAATGAGATTCCAGCTAAACGTTAGGAGGAACTTCCTGACAGTAATGGCTGTTCAACAGTGGAACACACTTCTCTGGAGGGTAGTGGAGTCTCCTTCTTTGAAAGTTTTTAAACAGAGAGTGGATGGCCATCTGTGGGAGGTGTTTTGCGTCTTCCTGCATGGCAGAATGTGGTCGGACTGGATGACCCTTGAGGTCTCTTCCAACTCTATGATTCTTTGAGCTAAGTGGTGTTAAACAGCATTATTTCTGTATGCAGCTCATGTCTCTTGGTAGTTTCTCATGTCTGTTTTTAGTTTTATTTACCCCTCTGCTCTTCTTTTTACATTTCACAAGATATAAGAACAGTTACACTATTTCAGACCAAAAGCCTCTACCGTCTAGTATTCTGTTTACAAGGACCAACCAGATGCCTCTAGGAACCCTCCCACTCATGTTCCCTAGGAAATGATATTGAGAGGCACTAGAAGCAATATATAATAATAGTGACTGGGAACCATTCTTAGCCTCATCTTCCACAAATTTATCTTGATCATCCCTGAGGAACACACCTTAGACTGCTGGATGTAAATGCCTCCATACAAAGAGCTTAAACTCCCAACATTCAGCAGCAGCAATCGCACCTTAGGACAAACTAAGATAACCAGGAGCAGTTATCATTGCTGTCGTGTGGATCTATCGCAGGGCTTTCTTAGCCACATTTGCAAAAAGTTTGCCACTGCCTTCCTCTAAGGCTGAGAGTGTACAACATGCCCAGGATCACCCAAAGGGGGTGCAAAGCTAAACAGGAATTCTAACCCTGGTCTCTTAAGGTCTTAGGAGCCCAACACTCAAACCACTATACCACACTAGTTCAACCATGGGCAATTGTTCAACCATGGGATTCTGGGAGCTGAAGTTCCTCGGCCCTTAAAGGGGAAAGGTTGCCTACCCCTGGTTTAGGCTCATGCTTAACAATGGAAACTATCACTAGGTGGTTTACCCATGGGCCAAGTGATCAGCATTGAAACACCTAGTGATTGTTCCCTTTGTTAATCATGAGCCTAGACCAGGGGTAGGCAACCTTTCCCCTTTAAGGGTCGAGGAACTTCAGCTCCCAGAATCCCAGGAGCTATTGGCCAACATGGGGCTATTGGCCAACATGGCTGAGGCTTCTGGGAGCTGAAGTCCCTCAGCCCTTAAAGGGGAAAGGTTGCCTACCCCTGCCTAGACTCTGTTTGGCACAGTAACGGTGGCATCCATCTGCCATCCCTTTCTAATATTACTCCTGTTCTGCCTTCTCCTGAAGGGAAAAGCAAAAGCAACTGCTGGTATCTAAGAGTGCATAGCAGATATGTGTTATTATAAACAACATATTTCCTTTAATTTTATATGTGATTACCACTGTGACCGCTTTTTAAGATATGGAGCATAGTTTATATATATGCACCTGTATGCCCAGACCCTAACAT
>JAIPUX010001232.1:83367359-83378918 GCA_020142125.1 Phrynosoma platyrhinos | reverse complement strand
ATCAAGGAAGAAAGTGCAAAGGCAGGCTTACTGTTGAACATAAAGAAAGCTAAAATAATGACCACTGAGGACCTCCACAAGTTCAACCTAGACAATGAAGAAATAGAAATAGTAAAAGAATTTCCATACCTGGGATCAAACATTGATAGAAATGGGGATTGCCCTCAGGAAATCAGGAGAAGATTAAGAATGGGGAGGGTGGCTATGAAAGAACTAGAAAAGATCCTAAAATGCAAAGATATACAACTCAGCACAAAAGTCAGAATCATACAAGCCATCGTATTTCCTATTGCCATGTATGGATGTGAGAGCTGGGCAGTTAAGAAAGATGATAGGAAGAAAATCAATGCATTTGAGTCAATGTGGTGCTGGAGAAGAGTGCTGAGGATCCCATGCACAGTCAAAAGGACAAACAAGTGGCTCCTAGAGCAGATCAAACCAGAAACCTCTCTGGAACCCAAAATTACAAGACATTGGGCCTTTACAGACTGCCAGAAATAAAGCAGTTTGAAGCCACTTTAACTGCCCTGGCTCAGTGCTAGGGAATCATGGGAACTGTAATTTATTGTGGCACTAGAGCTCTCTGATAGAGAAGGCTCAATGTCTCAGAAAAAAATACAATTCCCATGATTCCCTAGCACTGACCCAGGGCAGTGCCTCAATTTAATGTGCACTATTTCTGGCAGTCTGAAAAGGCCCTTAGACTTACATAATTTGGACACATTATGAGAAGGCATGAATCATTGGAAAAGATAATAATGTTAGGAAAGGTGGAGGGAAGTAGAAAGGGAGGAAGGCCACATGCCAGATGGATGGACTTTATTATAGAGACCATGAATATGAGTTTGCAGGAGCTGGGCAGAGCAGTAGAGGGACCTGGAGATGTCTTATCCATAGGGTCACAATGGGTTGAGATCAATGCAAAGGCAGTTACTAACAACAAATGACTGTGTCCACACTGCAAAAATAATCCATTTTGACACCACTTTAACTGCCCCAGCTCAGTGCTATGGGATCCTGGGATTTGTAGTTTGTGTGGCACCAGAGCTCTCTGACACAGAAGGCTAAATGTCTCACAGAACTACAATCCCCAGAATTCCCTAGGACTGAGCCAGGGCAGTTAAAGTTGTCTCAAACTGCATTATTTCTGCAGTGTGGATGCAGCCTTATAATGTGGTCTCATTAGCTAATACCACCAAGGAGTGACTGATCTGCCTTACAATAAAAGGAACACGTTTCAAAAGAAACATTTTATCTTTCAATCTTTTAGTTTCAAATTTTCTCTGTTTTTAAGTTTCAAATGTAAACTAAACGGGTGCTGAAGATGCCGGAGGTGTTGGCCACTTTTTGAGCCACGTCTCTTTGGGGTAACATGGCCGTGTCAATCAAAGAAGAGGAGCCAATCGGGTCACTTCTTTCTCTTACCATCTACAGCTGGCAAGCGATTGGGTCAAAATAAAGGCGGTGTAACGCAAGCTCTGCACTGATTGGCGCAACCTCACGGTCAGCCGGAAGATATCAATCAAACGTCGCATCATGGCTACTCCCAAGGAAAACTGGGAATTGTAGTTATATGTTAATTGATACAAGGAAATCTTGGGCAGGGCCTACAATTCTCCATGTTGCCGAAGATGGACTCTGCAGCCCAGGATTAAAAGGAGAAGAATGTTAACCATTCCATCTGTGTCTGTGCCTTTGGCTTCATCTGCACTGTAGAAATAATCCAGTTTGGCACCGCTTTAACTGGGATGGCTTAGTGCTGTGGAATTCTGGGAACTGTTGTTTTGTGAGATGTTTAGTCTTCTCTGTCGGAGAGCTGTGGTGTCACAGCAAACTACAGTTTCCAGGATTCATAGCACTGAGCCATGGTGGTTGAGGTGGTCTCAAACTGGATTATTTCTGCAGTGTGGATGAAGCCAAAGGCACAGACACAGAGGGCTTGGTTAAGACGCTTCCCCTTTTAACCCTGGGCCATAGAGTCCTAGAGAATCCTGAGATACAGCCTTAAAGTCACTAGTTGACTTATGGACACCCCATTAATTTCATTGGGTTTTCTTAAGCAAAGAATCCTCAGAGGTGCTTTTACCAGTTCCTTCCTCTGAAAGACAGCCTACTGCACCTGCTGCTATTCATTGGTGGTCTCCCATCCAAGTACTAACCAGGGCTGACCCTGCTTAGCTCCCAAGATCAGATGACTTTGGGGTGTTCAGGTGGTTCCAGAGGAAGAAACTGGCAAAATCACCTCTGGGTATTCCTTACCCAAGAAAACTCTGAAATTCATGGGGTTGCTATAAATCAACAGGTGACACACATATTAACCATTTACAGCAGGGGTAGGCAACCTTTCCCCTTTAAGGGCCGAGGGACTTCAGCTCCCAGAATCCCAGGAGCTATTGGCCAACATGGGACTATTGGCCAACATGGCTGAGGCTTCTGGGAGCTGAAGTCCCTCGGCCCTTAAAGGGGAAAGGTTGCCTATCCCTGATTTACAGCTTTCCCCTGAACTGCTTAATGAGGTTTTTTTCTTGATAGCCCAGGAACAAGTCCAGCGCTTCAACTCTAGTGTAGATTCTTGGCATGATACCATACACTTGAATAGAAACAAATGTATTTCTAAGCTTACTTGAGCATAAGTCACCTTGAACAGAGGGGGACTTTGCCCCCTTCTGTCCTCTCCTTGCTTTGAGTTGACTAAGTACAAACTACTTCTGCAATTTGAGCTGGGTTTGCAGCAACTGAAGTAAGCTCAGGACAAAATGGGAAAGTGGGAGAAGGAGAGAGAAACTGGGACAAATTCGAAAAGATGTTGGAAAAGATTAAACAAGACTGTTCCTGCCAAATCAGGATAGAGTACACTCATGTATGGGTCTCCAAAGGCATGGTGAAATTGCCCTTTACACTGCACAAATAATCCAGGCTGATACCGCTTTAACTGCCATGGCTCAATGCTATGGAATTCTGGAGAGTGTAGTTTTTTGTAGCACCAGAGCTCTCTGACAGAGAAGGCTAAATAGCTCAGAAACCTACAAATCCCAGAATTCCATAGCAATGAGCCATAGCATTTAAAGTGGTATCAACCTGGATTATTTCTGCTGTGCAGATGCAGCCTAAGAGGTATTTTTGTTTTTTACAAATTAAAATTTGGAAGGAAGGATTGTAAAAACAGTCTTTGGGAGGAAGCTTATGGTTTCATTGGCTAACATGAATAGCTGAAAACAGAATACAATAACATCCCACAACCAAATATATATTTTAAAAATTGGAGGCAAAATGGATTTTCTATTTATTTATATTTCATGCTTTACATGCAGCTTTAACCTCCTATATTTGATAATCCAAAATACTCTAAAAATAAAAATTATTTTCATGGGTGGCTGAGATAGTGATACCTTTGCTTTCTGATGGTTCACACAAACTTTGTTTCATGCACAAAATTATTCAAAATGTGTTTGTAAAGATACTTTCAGGCTATGTGTATTAAGTGTATTATTTTTATATTTAGACTTGGGTACCATTTCCAAGACATCTCATTATGTACATATATACAAATACAGGCATTTCAAAAATTGCCCCCCCAAAAAAATCCTAAATACAGAACACTTCTTCTCCCAAACATTTCAAAAAAGGGATACTGAATCTGTAAATGCCTGGTCAACATACCATTATAATAAATATTTAAACAATCAAATACAACTCATCTAATAAAACAATTACACATGTGGTCTAGCATATACTTTGAACCTACTCCATATCTTCTGGTTTGCAAAGCTAAATAGGGTCAGCCCTGGTTAGTTATTGGATAGGGTCCACCCAGGAAAACCAGGGACCTGCAGGTAAGACTAGGAAAGAAATCCTGGAGAGCTGCTACAGAAAGGAATAAATACACAGCACATAACCAGCCATAGTAATTGACCACTCATAAATGTCTAGAGAAACAGGTAGGTCAGCTTGGCATCAAAATGCTAAATTGGGAAGAGAAAAATGATTTAAAACACTACATATATTGATACCTGAGTCCTCAGTTCCCCAGAGGAACTGACATTTGCTATACAGATTTATTGCTTCCACACGTCAATATTAACAGACTGTTTTAAAGATTAGTCCCAGCAGCTTGAAGGATCTGCCTCATCTCACACAACTGTTGGACAATTTATGGTCAGGTTCACCAGATGCATCTTTCGGTATCCGACATTCTGTCCTATTCCCATAACTGTGCTGCTGTTTTTGTTGTTGTTGTGTGCTTCAAGCCATTTCCGACTTATGGCAACCCAAAGGACCTTATCATACGGGGTCTAAAGCAGACCTAATCCAAAGGGTATCCGTAGCTAATACATATTATTTCCCCGTGTTTACACATGACGTTACACCGAAGCTCGACAGAACCCGGAGCTAATCCGTATTGTTTCTCCGTGTTTACACACGACGTTGCACCAAAACTCGACAGAACCCGGAGCTAATCCGTAACGAATTGAGATCTTTTGACATTCGGTTTTTCGGGGAAGTACAAGGGAGCTTTCAGAATCATTGCGCAATGGCCGCGCAGGCGAAATTCAGTTCATTTCAGTATAGAACTGAATTTATTCTTATTTCGGATACTTTTCACTTCGTGGCCAGCGTGTGATAAGGTCCAAAGGCAAAACTATCATGGGGTTTTCTTGGCAAGATTTGTTCAGAAGACGTTTACAACTATGCTTAAAAACCAATGGCTTTGATATCACTCCTTCAGTATATCTGAAGAAGTGGACTGATGACAACTTCACATGGAAGAGCAAGCTAAAATAGATCAATGAACCCCCTTTCCTCTTTTTATGTTCTTGGGCAAATGCATTCCAGAGTTGGAGGCCCTGTTCCCTGTCACTCACAACCCAATGTATTTCCCCTATTAGTGAATGGACAGTGATATAGGCTTTCACCTGAATTTAAGGCCCCAGGCAGGCTGGTGCAGAGATAGATGTTCCTTCATCCCTCTCCCTAATACTGTGAGTAAGGCATGTCTTACATACAATAGTGCTTTACAGTCCCCAGGTTTAGTTAGAGGAGTTATCTCAGTTCAAGGATACAGAATAACAATGTTAAAAGAGAAGACAGCAACATTTTTAAAAAGCAGAGTTAAGCATTCAAACTGTATACTTACAGTAAACCATGATTATCACATGAACAGAACTGGACTATCATAGGACGTTATCACACGGGGAGTTGTGGGGAGAAAGTGGAAATAAACCGGACAAGCGGAAGACTTTAATTTACGGGATTTGTCCGTTCCACCTCGTCTGATAACTAAATTTGAATTTAAAAGGGGGTTAATTCGAACAAAAACCTGATCTTTTCAAATCCTCAAAATTCCCGAAAATGAAAAGATCAGGTTTGGGTTTGAATTAACCCCCTTTTAAATTCGAATTTAGTTATCAGACGAGGCGGAACGGGACAAATCCCGTAAATTAAAGACTTCCGCTCGTACCCGTTTATTTCCACTTTCTCCCCGCGACTCCCCGTGTGATAACGTCCTTAGAACGTTTAATTAATTTGCCTAGCTTTGAATGCTTAAAGTGTAGCTTTCAGGGCCCTACAAAGAATTTAAAAAATGTGCTCTCTCTCTTTCAGAAAATGCCCCCAAATGGGTCAATGCATCCCCCTAGCCCCCCACAGTTGCAGACTTTTGGCTTAAGAATATGTGTTACAGTTGCCCCTCTGTTTTTGTGGGGAATCCATTCTGGACACACACACACACACCCCACGAAAACAGAAAACCACAAATATTCAAGCCCCATAGGCTTGAATGGGGCATGTGCCCACAGACACGTGCCCCACTCAATCCCCCTCCGTTTGCTGCCTGCGAACAGGTGAGGGACGTGGAGTTGAAGTTCACGAAAACAGAGGGGCCACTGTATTATCTTTATTAGCAGGAAGTTACAAAAATTTCAAAAACTTTTGAAAATAATATTTATAAGATTTTTTTTAGCAATCAAGCAGAAATGCTATATTAGTTTTCTAGAGTTAACATGGTAACTATAAACAACCACTGTGGCAGCATCTGTTGACCTTTTCAATCAACTGCAAAAACTTAGACCAATCAAGAATTGCCTTGGTTGGTTAACCCAAAATAACCTATTTGTCTAGCCTTTCATTTCCCGCAGCACATATGACTAGTGCAGGCACAACCATTAAGGAAATGGACATTCCTCTTGTTCTTTATCTCCCAATAATGGATTTTCACTGTTAATAGCCATTTGTACACATGGTCTCCATAAACTTCCATGATCCTTAGATAGTTGATTGTTAGTAGATCCTTACTGGCCTAAATCCAATTGCTCCTCTTAACTAGTGCAGACCTGTTGAATCAGTGGGAATTATGTTACGTGTTGAATTACCATTTAACAATGTATTCAATGTATCTTCTCTAGTTGGAATGAGCAATTGGGTTTATACTAGTATATCTAGTATAGGCAAAGAGGAAAACAGCCAGTCAAAGGTCCTTCATCTTCAAAGACCCAACCTAAACACTCAAGCTAAACTAGTGATTATTAACAATCTGTTTGCAATTAATTGCTTTCTCTTATGTCTTATTGTATACAGTCTGCTGTTGGGGCAGTACATTTTGGGATAAGGCCATTTAACAAATGCATCAGTACCCCCTCTCCAAACCTATAAAAACAGATTTAGCAATCATGAGTTTTAAAACTTCAGAGGAAATTAAAAGGTATTTTACCTGGTAAAATACAAAGGTTACAAAGCAGGTAGCAAAGGTTACAAAGCAGGTAGCAGGCAAGCTTGGCATTGGAGATATTTTGTAGGACAACATGAAGAAAGTGTGAAAAGTTACAAAATCATCTTAAATTTCTCAAAAATCCCACTGCTTCCCACTGACAATGTGAGTGCAAAATAGCACCTGAAGGTGAGTTTGCTAGCAGGTTTCTGCCTGACACTCGAGCCCTGATTTTAACTGGGAGGGAATGAAGTTACAGGATGAATCTGACTCTATATTTAGGAAGAACAACTGTAAGCTATGAAAGGAATTCTCTTTTACACTTGGCGTCTAAACTCAGCTCTACTCTAGTGCTGGAAGGACACTCAGTAGTACACACAGGCACAAAGGACTCTGTTATAGCCGCAGGGAAGATCTCAGCTGCCTGAAGAAGGTGTTTCATTCAACATCCAAAGGTGTACGTACAGCCACTCTCCTGACGCTTGGAACTTTTATTATAAAAACTAGCAGGTACATAACGGAAGCTAAGATTTCTGTTGGCAGGACTGTTTTTAAATGGTTGACTTGGGAATCAGTTTAATACACAGCTAGGTGAATGAATGAACTACATTTCCCTGAATTTTAGCCTCTCCATACCAGATCAGTAATGCTTAACATAGACTGTTATTACAAGTGATTTATATTCTATCAAGGCTATTTTTAGTGATTTGAAAATAAGAATATAGGTCTGAGACATAGCATTATAACAATATCCAGTATATGTGTGCCAACATGATTCCTGCTTTGTGCAGTTGGTTATAATAATAGTAATAATAATAATGATAAGTATAATCTTATTATTTTCCTTGTGATTTTCTTGAAGTAGTTTAATCTGAAGCAAAACTAAGGCAAAGTTGAACAGCTACGGTGTAAAATCTGAAATATTTCTTAATTGCTATAATGTGAGTAGTTAACTGTGCAGTTACAGAGAACTTTAATGGCATTGCAAGCAGTAAAGTTTCAACATGGAGTTTTCTTCTCCTGCTTTTAGCACACGCTAGGCTCCCAGTGGTGTCATTTCTAACAGAGAAGAAAGTGGAGCTTTCTGTTTGTAACACTCATGCCAGGGTTTTACATACAGCAAGGAGAAAAGGATGGCATTACTGCTTTCTTTTTGACTGCTATTAGGATAGCATTTTGAAAGACTGAAATTATGGGAGTACTTCATCTCTAACAACTTGCTTAAAACAAATTGAAAAAGAAGTCACTTGGTGCCAAAGAGCTGCACCTACTTCAGCACCTCTCTCAGGACCTATTTTTAGAAAAGGCAGAGAAGATAACAAGTGTTCTTCTTCTCTCCCCCTCCTCTTTTTTGATGTTTTGCTATCTCTTATCCAGCTCAGAACTGGTAGGGATATTTACATATGAATGAAAATACTTGCTAAAATAGCTCCAAACAGAAACAGCAGTGGCATTGCCTTTGGTTGGTAGATACAGGTCATAAAAGGTAAGGTATGAGAAAAGTATTTGTATGCCCAAAAGTCTAACTGTGTCAGCCTTTCCAGCTTCTTCTTAGCAACTGTATTTTAATATTTAGTGTTGTTAACATTAGTTTTATTAGATGCTCAGGAAAGCTTTGAAGGCTATAATTGGATGGGTTTTATTTTCCTTCCCCCACTCCTGCATTTTCCCCATGAGTGTTAGGGTAGTAGTACAGAAGGACTAGAAATTTTGCTCCAGATCAATTAGTTGCTTTTAAGATTTATGTCACATAAAGGTTTACAGAAGGAAGCTTAACTTACTGCTGCTGTAGCCACCTTAGGTCCTGCACTGGTACAAAGATTGGAAATAAGCAAATAAATAGAAACAAACAAGCATTCATATTGTGCTTCAGAGTTACAGGAAGAAAGAAATCTTGTCTTGTGCCAGATCCTCTGAATCAGCCTTTTCTGATGTAGTGACCTCCAGATGTTTTGGTTCATAGTTGCCATCACCCACCAGTCAGTCATGGCAGATTGAGGGAGGTGGTAATGTTAGGGTCATTGTATAGTGCAAAAGACTAAGGAAGCTATTTGAACCCGCAGTCTTGCATTTAACGTAGTAGCCTCAATGGTGTCTGGAGGAGCCGGTGCAGCGCAAATCCAATTTCTTCATGATTTCATGCTGGTGTGAGGAGGGAACACTAATTCTCCTTGGTGGATATGGATGCTTCTACACTATTTACATATATGGCTGGAGTCCAGGAGTTCTCCCAGTGCAAAAGAAAGACATACAAGCACCGTCTGTTTGTCCACCTCAACTCCTGTTCACGTGCCCAAACGTGAATCTATTGGAAGTCCTTTATATTTTTATTCCTAAACATCTGATAGCTAGTCGTTGTCCTAAACAGAGAGTAAGGAATGCAGCCCAAGAAGGTTGTCTATTTTTACTCATCAGCATTCTGTTGTCCTGATTTCTCTGACAGTAATGAGGTCAGCAGAAATGGGCATAAAAGAAAGTCTGCTTCTGCGAAAAGCAATCCTGCTGAGTTGTTGCCCATGTGCCTTTCTTGTGGCATGTTCAGTTCTGACTGAACCCTATTTGTATGGATTTAGTTTAATTCTAAATTTAAAGATTACAGCTTTAACAGGAGAAATCGGTGCTGAAAAGACACACACATACAGTGCTGTGTTTAGTGAGACACGATAGTATGGGAAAGTGTGTTGGATGTGGATTTTGTGGCCAAGGGATTTTAAGTAGTTGGTGCTTTCTCCACAGATCTATATTATCACACGTTTGAGTAGTTTGTTTAGCACTTTCAGGCTGCATTTTTCTTTGACTCTTGACAAAGATGTGTTACAGTTTGAAGTTAATAGACATTTTTAATGGCTTTATTTTTTTTTTTTTTTTTTAGCAAGCCAAAATATTATCAATAAAGACCAGGTTCTAGTTACAAGGTTTTCCTGATTCTGGTTTGCAGCTTGAAGCAAATAATACATAAACCTTGCTAAGAACGAGTTCCATGAATATATACCCATTTGCTGGAAGGCTTGCAGTGTAATCCTATGCATATTTGCTCAGAAGTAAGTTGCATTAGGTTTATGTTTAGTAAGTGGGATTTATGTTTAGTCAAGTGAGTGTAGGATTGCAGCCTTCATGTCTCATGTACTATTGAGTTACAAAAGTGATCTTTCTTTTTTAGCTTATGAAAAATTCACTAGGGAAGCTCAGTTGGTCTCAGTTCCTTGCAGTATTCCATGGATGTATCTTAGTAACTTTGAAACTGAGACTGAAAGACAATCTGGGCTGATAAATAAATACTTGTCAAGAAGCACCATGGGTTAAATTGTAGTTAATCAAGCCCTCCTTTCAGAATGGCATTGTAGCTCATAATAATTTATTTTTTATTATTTCTTTGTTTCCTTTCAGGGATAAGTATCTTTCTTAAAAATGTCAAAACAGCCAGCTTCAAATGTCAGGAGCATTCAGGTAAGAAACCATATACATTACATTAGTGTTAGTAAATATGAAACCCTTGGTCTTGGGAAAATTCAATGTAGTGCTCTACTGCTTGCTCAATATGAATTATTTTATTAAACTTACTATTCATGCAGGTAACTGTAGCTAGAGCCAGGGCTGATCATGCATTTTACATATTTAATTAATTTCATAAAATAGTTAATTAGATTTATGGGTGTGATGTACTAACCACAGAAACCAACTGACAGACTTTTCCACCATGCTGACAGTAAGGATTATTTTTTAAAAAATAACAACCCTGACTTTCTTATATTGCTTAAAATCATGAGCATTTGCTTACACAGAGATCACATATGTGTAAATATTATTGTGTTGCTTATTCTTATTTACCAGCAAAACTCATTTCTCATTTCTAACACTTTGTTTGGCTTATGATCAAGTGTACCTTAGAAAATAAATTAATTTAGAAAATGAAAATAAATCACCTATCCCTGTTATAAATGCATGCCTGTTAGTTTAAAAAGCTGTCCCATATTTTGAGCATGCAGTATATCCCATTCGAGTAACCAAGTAAGGCTGCAGTCATATCTATTTAATTCAGAATAAGCCTCATTGGTCTTTATTGGGATTTATGTTAGTTCTATTACGGCTGTTGCTACACTGCAGAATCAATGCAGTTTGACACCACTTTAACCAGGGGAAGGCAACCTTTTTAAGACCTGGGCCAATCTCCCTCCGCTGCCGCGCGCGACCCCCCCAGCGCACACTGCCGCTGCAGCCACCGCCGCAGCTGCTGCCGCACCGCACACAGCTGTAGCCGCCAGAGCACATGTCGCGGCCGCCATTTTGGAAATCAAAATGGCGGCCGTGACGCATTTGCACATGCGCAAGAATACTGCGCATGTGCAAACGTGTTGCGACTGCCATTTTGATTTCCAAAATGGCAGTCGTGGTGAGCGCGGCTGCAGAGCGGCAAAAACGCGCCGCGGTGGCGGTGCGTGGCGGCGGCGGCAACCTTCGGCCTGGGCCGGTAAGTCCAGGGACTGGGGCCTTAACCGGCCCCCGGGCCGTAGGTTGCTGGTCCCTGACTTTAACTGTCATGGCACCATCCTATAAATCATGGGGTTTATAGTTTGTTGTGGCACCAGAGCTCTCTGACAGAGAAGGCTAAATCTTTCACAAAACTACAAATCCCAGAATTCTGTAGAATTCAGCAGTTAAAGCATTGTCAAAGTGCATTAATTCTTCAGTGCAGGTGCAGCCTCTGTTAACTTACAGTCCTCTGCACATTCAGAGAGGAGCACTGAAATTGTATGGCATTACTACCAAGCAAAACTGTTTAGGATTGCAGTGTATAGCATTAACTAGACCAGGGGTAGGCAATCTTTTTGAGCCGGAGGCCGGGTTGCTGTCCCTCA
>JAIPUX010001232.1:83354564-83367259 GCA_020142125.1 Phrynosoma platyrhinos | reverse complement strand
ACTTCATGCCTCCCAGCCCTGGTGCAGTATTCCCTACCACACTGTTCACAAGAATCTCCAATCCTACAGAGTAACTTTTCCCAGGGACTGTGTGTGTATGTTCATGTGTAACCAGTGAAAAACCACTCTCCCATTTTTTTCCAGCTAAAGTGTTCCTCCTTGCATCCCTCCATTGTGCAGCAATGAAACCTAGAAGTTAATAATAGTTTCCCAGAAAACTTTGGTTACCAGGACTGGAAGAAGCCAGGCGCTTAAACTAATATCAAATTATAATTTAAGATCTTGTCTTTCATCAAAACTGGTAACCACAGTTTCCAGATGGTGAATTGGAAATCTTCAGGTTTGATGGTTGCATGCTATGTTGGCAAAAGTCTTGTGTTTATATTTACTGTATTATTATTATTCCCAGATATGATTGTTTGGATGATTGTGTTCAAATATAAAGCAAAAATTGTTTAAATAAACCACATCATATAGTAGCCAAGCAATAGTTTACAGGTGATTATTTCCCATTTGTTAAAGATTAGCTTTATAGCTTTATAGATTAAGCTCATTCCAATCTCCATGGTATTAGCAGTCTGTTGAGGTGGACCATTAGCTATAATGATGGCTTGTCAATGGTCTGTGAATTCAGACATACCAAAACAAAACACCCATAGTTGGCCCAAACTGTGCTTTTCAAATGTCAGAGTGTGCTTATAGATAATGGTTTATTGTTCTCAAAAAAGAGAACAGTTTGTGGACACTGTTTAGGTTCAAACTAAGCAAGCCATGGTTACATGTTATGTCTAGAAAATTGGATAAGCAGTATTTCTGAAGGACCCACATAATCTGATTCAAGCATTCTAATCCAGTTATTCCTTGTGAAAACAATTTAGTTCTCACAGTACTCACAGAAGACTCCATTATCTGTATTCACTTTCCTGTCTATTTCACATGAGAAGAGGCAATGTTTGTATTTATGTGCCTTTAAGTCACCTGCTGACTTATGGGGACCCTATGAATTTCATAGAATTTTCTAAGTCAAGGAGTACGCAGAGATGTTTTTTTCCTCTGAAAGGTTGATGATCTATATTGAACATATATTGAAGGAGTTATTGAAGAATGTGGAAATTCTATTTTACCAAAGAACTGAGAAGTCCATTGCAGAAGCTCACTTGCTGTTATAAAACAGTGATGCTATTTAATGAAGAAATCTGAGAAAAAAAAGTAAAATAATAAATCAGCATTGGGAATCATGCAGCCTCTCTAGAAGTTGTTGTACTGAAAGTTCCAGCAGGCCAGCCAGCAGAGGCACTGAGGAGGAATGCTGGGAGTTGTAGTCAACAACATCTGGACAGCTGCATGATTTCCATTCCTACAAGAAGTAAATGCTATACCTTAACCATATGATCATTCTTAAATTAAGAAATTCATGATCACATGTAGAGCTACTTCCCCTGTGCAATCTGTTGAAGAACTGAATCTAGAAAATCTTAGCTGCATGTATAAGCTTGTTTTATACAATTTACATTCATGTGTGGAGCAATGGCAATCCCTTGATGAATACATGCAAATGCTGTTCACAACATTCTGGATTGAGGCATGAAATCACTATAGCTGTAAATTTGTACTGATTTGGAGAACATTGCAATTGGATTCACCCATTAATAATTTCCTGTCATATGGAGGTATGTGCTGTGACTAGGCAACAAAAACTAGGCATAGTAAAGATTTAAATCAGCAGAATGATTGCTGCTCGCTTGAAAGCAAGGAGAACAATGTTGGGGAAAATAACTTTTATGTATAGATTGCAGTATGCAAAACATAACACTAGAAAAAAAGATTTGTAAAATTTTAATACAGCTGGTCAAAGCTTATGCAATAATAGATATATATTTTAACAACACATTTAGTTTAATCTGCATCAGTCACATTTTAAGGAGGGAAAGTTAACATGTTAAAAATTTCTCCTATTGGAATCAATAGGTGTTAATGGTGCCTGGCATTGGTTAGAAGGCATGCCCTTGGGTTTGAAAAACAAAGGGCCTTTACAGACTGCCAGAAATAATGTAGCTTGAGGCCACTTTAACTGTCCTGGCTCATTGCTAGGGAATCATGGGAATTGTATTTTTTTCAGGGACATTGAGCCTTCTCTGTCAGAGAGCTCTGGTTCCCATGATTCCTTAGCATTGAGCCAGGACAGTTAAAGTGGCCTCAAGCTGCATTATATCTGGCAGTCCATAAAGCCCCAAAATTTGAGAGAGGTGGAAGTCCCAGTTTTATAGTTCCTTCCTTGTGATAAAGTTTTTCCTTCAGGAGGGCTGCTTCTAAATTAATATACATGTATCTATCCTGCTGTTAACCTTTGCTATATTAAGGAAAGACCCATCAATATCATCTGAATATTTTTTTAAAAAAAATTGCTACAGCAGGCATAAACATCTATAAACATGCAACTGTCAGTATCTTATGGCTAGTTAACACTTGCCAGCAGTTCCTGTGTAAGTTGTGCAGAATGTGCAAGGATCCAGTGTAAGCAATTGTGGTATAAATTAATGTCCAATTAAACATTAAGGGACCTGTGTATTATCACATCTTTCCCTCTGACAACAGGCTTTCCTCAGAGCTATATGCCTAACAATCATGCTTGCTGATTAAGCCTATGTTTATCTTTCAATGACTAGTCATAAAATGAATCCCCTATCTTTGCAAGATATGGAATTGAAGAAGAGCATATGTTAGGACAAACTAACATATCTCTCATCTTTTATGGAAACACTACTTTGAAATATGGGCAAAACATATTGTCTAAATTGACTGCAAGTGGCCTCTATTTGAGCCTGGGGTTTAAATACGCAGTGCCTCCACCTGAATAGTGCAAAGATTATTGTTGTTCTGGGACAAAAGGGGCTGGACACCATACTATGGGTTAACAAGATGGCCGCAGCTTTAATGCAAGTACAAGGGACATAAGTCATGATTGACTTATAAGTCAATCATAAATCAGTCAGTTTCAGTGATAACATCTTTGAGTGGCAAGGTGTATGCCCATTCAGATTGAGGGGATATGGGGCCCGATGGTTGAATGGTCAGTAAATGGTCCAGCTGGGTTGAGAGCTATGCCTGTCTGCTAAATCCTAGATCTTTTACTCCCAACCAATTATTGTGATTAGCCCTAACAGGCAGGTGGAGGGATCACCAGCATCTACCCTGACTGCAGTTACCCCCCTCATATAACTGTTAGCTCTTCCAAAGGGTTCTCATCTCCCCAGTTTATCTCATGCCCAATGTCCCATCTTCTTTTCCATAATCACCAGTTCTGTCAAAACAGTATGCATAAAATACATAATTGTACAAGATAAGCAAGATATAAAATAAAAGGCAAGATTGCACATGGAAGGTCCAGCTGAAAGTGGCTAGCATCCACATGGGCAAGCTTATACATGCTTGCATAGTCTTGATCACAATCTTGTAAGATTTCCTACAAGATCTGGCATAAATTTTCACCAGACAGATCTTGCTCCAAATATCACAATGGGATTGGTGAGGATTCTTGGAATCAACTCCAAGAAGCCTCTTGGAGATAATTAAATTCCCGGTACCAGCCCCAGAGATGCCCAGTGCAACGTGGAGCAGCATTGAGGTGAGCCTTAGACCCACAGTTACTATTAGTGGAAACTAGGGTTATCCCTACAATGCCAGTGTACTTGCAGAAATATATTCTGATGATTTATTGATATGAATATGATAATTTCCAGGCTAATATCAACATCCCAATGGGAGCACTTTTACCTGGAGCAGGACAACCACCAAAAAGAAAAGAATTCACTGAACCCGATGAGGTAAGAGCAATATCTATTTACATGAACAAAATATCTTTACTTGTCTGCTAACTGAAATTTCATTCCTCCGGTATGAAATGATGACTGATTAGTACAAAGTCAATCCTTTCTCTTATGTTTGTGGCCCTATTTAAGCTCAACATAAAAATATTGCAAAACAGATTTTGAGTTGGATGTGTTTGGACTGCAGCTCACATCATCCCTCCCTCATCATTTGCTCTGTTGAGTAGGAGCTAATGGGATTTTCAGACCAACAACATCTAGAGAGCTTATGTTTCCTATTGCTGCTCTAGGTGAAGGGTATAATCTTTCCAGGGCCTCAAAAGTGTGTGAGAAACTGATGGTCAAATGACTATGCGTTACACAGGAGATTCCTAGTTAGATTTCCTGAGCTAATTGTATTCTAGAAGCAGCTTTGGGGAAATCCAGTCTGGAGCATGGTCACAGTGTCAAGCTGAAGCAGGGAGTAGGGAGTCTATCACAGGGGGAAAATTGGAAGTTTGAACTGGACAGAACCCAGGGTTATCAAGGATATTAGGCACAATTGTGCAATTGGTTTTCAGATGACACTGCATGCATACCACTTGAAATCCAAACAGAAACTGACATGAATCAGGGAGTAGTCATTTTTGGGAAAATACTTTTCATTTCCATTTCATTCACAAATTCACTTTCTTTGCACAATTGCTTTCATGTGAAAGCTATTTGTGGGATTCTTCCTGTTTTTGTGCTTGTTGAAAGATTTTCCATGGTGCTTTGCTGTGCTGAGAGGGATGCAGCCTTTTATGTTTCAGCCAGGCTCCTAAAGCATCAGCAGGTGCATGCATGCGCACGTGCACACACACATACACAGAGAGAAAAAGCTTGCTTCTCTCCCTTGCTCAAATGTCTCCTCTTCCTCCAGCCTCAGCCTCAGCCGGTGAGGTAAAGAAAAGAAGGGACACAGCGAGAGAGAATTTTTCTCTTTCCTTTCCTACATCTTTTGGATAATGCTCTGTTCTTTTTATTTTGGGGTGAATTTACTTCCTGGCTTTGTCATGCCCAGTTGAAAACAGCTTCTGGGGCAAAGAGTGTTTTCCTCCCTGTTTTTCCTTCCCTCTGGTGTGTGTGTGTGTGTGTGAGTCATTTGTGCTGTTTTATGGGAGTTTACAAATGGAAATCTCATCCTTCCTTCTTCTGAAGCAGCTTCTGGGGCAAAGACTGGTTTCCTCCCCATTTTCCCTTCTCTATGGAATGTGTGTGTGTGTATGCACTTGGAAATGACAGTTTTGAGCATCACTTCTGGCCTTTCTATGTGCATGTGCAAAAAAGTTATTTTCAAACCATCAGTGAAATCTGTCCACATCTGTCTGAAAACCAAATGTGCTTTCTACCCACTTTCTCGCATTAGTAATGTGCTTTTAACACTTGGTTGTGCTCTGCATATGAAAATCAATTGCACATTTCTGTGCTTTTCTGGGATGCGGACGCTTTAATCATTTTTGAGATGGAAACACATAGGTCCCCATGTAATAAACTCCATGGTTACCTGACAATCCCCCATGCTACTGACCCAGTCTAACTCCACACCATTTCTTGGAGCTGCAATAATATATGGGTGCATTTTTGGTTTTCCTTCTAATAGTAGCAAAAAAGCTTAGCTAGGCTACTGAGTGGTTTGTCTTTTTCATACCAGAGAAGACCAATTGCTAAACAAGGTCTTCCACCTCATCACCACTAACATATTTTAATTGAGTCATACTAAAATGTTGGAAAATCATTTTCAATCCATGTAGGTATTAGAGATTTTCTTCACTGTATTGTCAACATTGAGAGCCAGAATGGTGAGGTGGTTTGAGTGTTGGAGTATGATTCTGGAGACTAGGGTTTGAATCCTCATTCAGCCATGGAAACCTATTAGGTGATCTTGGTCAAGTCTCTCAGCCTCAGTCTCTCAGCCTCAGACAACCCCTCTGAACAAAACTGGCCAAGAAGACCTCATGGGAAATTTGCCTTGGGGTTGCCATAAGTCCTAAATAACTTGAAGGCACACAACAACAAAAATAATTGTTATATTTCTCTTTCTCTTTCATTTCATAAATGATGCCCTAAGCCAGTGATCCCCAAACTGCGCCCTTTTAAGGGATTTTGGACTTCAGCTCCCAGAAGCCTCATCCATGTTGGCCAGTAGTTTGGGATTCTGGGAGCTGAAGTCCAAAATCCCTTAAAGGGCACAGTTTGGGGATCGCTGTGCCTAGGCATACATATTCCTGCTGCCGCCCCCCCACCATAATTGTGAAGTGGTTGTCATATTGTATCCATAAGCAATAAGGATACAATAAAACTTGGTAATTAAAAGCAACAAGGAAACTGTGTAGGAGATGAATGAGTGGACTTGGAAGAGGAAGGATGGAAAGCCTGTATCCCTTCTCTGTGCCCAATGTAGAAATCAAGGAAGGTACCAGAGGATGAAAGGTTCCCGACTCTCTTCCCAGCATAGAAAAGCAGCAGGCTGCTATAAGACAGATAGAGCCCTCTGTTTCTCCTCTGCAGAGTAGGCTTTTTCCTTTCAGGATAGCAATGGTTGCATTCTTATCTACAAGATTGTATGAAGCCATTCCTGCTAGGTGGTGCTAAGTGGATTTTACATTGAGCACGATCATTCATTACTGGATTGCACAGCCAAATGCTCTTCCTACTCCCAGGCTAATGTCCTGAGAATACAGAGGCCTCTGAGTAAGCAAAGGTTCCCCATCCCCAATATGAACGTTAAATCATCTGTGAAGTCATTGAGAAAAATCAGGACAGCAAAATGGTTTATTTCTTTGGAGGCTGGTCCAGCCAAATGTTAAGTACTTTTATATCCTTGTGATTTCAACAGAAGAGAGCTGGGCTGATCTGCTTTTGTTGTCTGATGAAAAAGAGGCAGCAAAGGATCATTTTCCTGCCTGATACAGATGAGAAGCTGAGGATCTTTTCCTGCCACAATCCCCATTTCATGTGCAGCCTGGGAGTTGAATTTTGCTTCACCATTAGTAAGAAGGCTAGATCCTCTGTTACATCTGATGGTAGCAGACTTGTTCAGGGGGCACAGAGCAGGTCATGCAAACTTTGTCCTCCAGCTCCTCACTGCTGTTCCCTACCTGCCAACATCTGAGGCCTGAGGTGCCCTCTGCCTTCTGCCAACTGGTAGGCTCAGCACTGGAAGAGAAGTGAGCATGAGGCAGACATATCTTCGCACATGCACCCCCAAATAATCTTCTTTGGCTTGGTAGCCTGTTCTCCACCTCTGTCATTCTAATTTCAGTTGCAGAATATCTGTCACAGTGAACTAGAAAGTTCATAACAGTGAATGTCTTCCTTACAGAGCAATAATCTTGTCCAAAAGCTTCTACAGCTTTTCCCCTTGATCTTCAGAGGCTAAATACTTACTGTCTCTCAAGCGTGGGAGTGCACAGTGTTCAGTCCTTTCAAAAGATGGGGGGGTATTCCTTCATGTGTTAAAAAGCGAAGTGATATCACATTGCTATTTCTGGATTGTAGTCAGAACTAGTGCTGTTGTTGTTTGCCTTCAAGTCATTTCTCCCTTATGGCAACCCTAAGGCATACCTACTGTGGAGCTTCCTTTGCAAGATTTGTTCAGAAGTTGTCTTCCCCAAGGCTGAGAGCATGTGACTTGCCCAAGGTCACTCAGTGGGTTTCTACACCATACTGGCTCCTTATTAATATAGCACTAAGAGTAAAATCAAGAGCAGGAGAATGGGAGGGGGGAGACTCCTTAAATCTCTAGTTTAATCATTAAAGGGTGCTTGAGGGGGAGCCAAACATATGATGGAATCTGAGTACAGTACTTGGAATATACATATAGCCTTTAGGGGGCTGGAATGTAGGTAGATTGTCGGATATAGATGGAAACGAAGTGAAAGGATAAGAAGCAAGGAAACTGTGTAGGAGGTGTGAACATTCCAGAAGAGAACACAGTCTGTTCAGCTAGAGATCTTTTAATATGAAGTAACCACCAGACAGATAATTGACTATAAATTTCAAGGCAAATTCTAATTTCAGATGTGTGGAAGTTAACTGAAAGAAAATGTGAAATATGCATCTATGCTTCATGAATTTCTGAAATTAAATAGTTGCTTTAAAAAGAACTTGGAGTGTAGAACATTTCCAGATCATGGCACAACCATCATATAATCGCATAGTTCCACTTACCTAGTTACATCACAGAACCATATTTCAGTGGGTAATTTTTACTAGATCACCTGTATGCGTTACTGCAAAAATGACTTTACTCATGCCTTTTCCCACTTCATCCAATGCAATAAACACTTTTATTACAAAAGGAAAATTATTTTCCTTAAACCTAGAAATATGTTAAGGAGAATTTCCCTTACTTTTAATAAAGGGATTTGATCCTGCTTGTGATGGTGAAGAATGATGCATAATTAATACTATGTTATATAAATCATTATGTATTGGCTGTTCCTAGTATGAATTGATATTTCATTGCTTATTTAGGCATTATTAAATAATTATTTGAAAGCATCAACCTTCAAAATGTTATGGGCGAAAGATTTATACGACCTGAAGAGAAACAGGAGGTGGTACAGGGTTATGAATACCCTCCAGGAAGTGTAATAGCACTCCACAAAATATTGTGTAACAAGTAGCAAATAATGCCTCCCTTCCCACAGGCAGGATAAGGTTTTTCACCAGAAAGTTTTTGTGGTGCTTTAAAAGTATAGCAAAGAAGCCAATTCATCTCATGTGAGCATGTCTACTTCAGCATTTGAATTTTTTCCATTCTTATGCCTACTGTAGTCCAATTCAAAGTTTGGCAATATAAACCTAAACTCATTGAATCAATAGGCTTTCCAAAAGTGTAAACTCACCATTCAACAGTTGATTTAATGGATCTACTCTAATTGGAATTGGCAATTGGATTTAGAGAGCAGACAGAACATAAACAAGAAAGTTAATTTTTACCTTGGATTTAGACCAAGGTAAAAATTAACTTTCTTGCTTATGTTCTGTCTGCTCTCTTTTGAGAGGAGAAGCATCAAACTCAAGTGGGAAATACTGTAGTCAGTTCGTTGAACTCATTAATGATGTCCACATAATGAAGTAGTGAAAACTGCTGGTACATTTTATGGCTATTTTCCTCCTTTCCTCTGTTCTATAGAGAACATATAGCACAAATGTGTGTGCACTTCAACAATAAAGGTTCCCTAAAGCTTGAATTACCGGGTATATGCAGTGGGAAACTGAGAAGATAGTTCCTTATTTTAACTTGTAGTGTGGCAAAAGCTCTGCTGAACTGATCTGGTTTCTACAGTATAAGCAGCTGAGGACTAGACTAGTAAGACCTGGTGAAAATGTTCTTCTATTCTTCAAAAGCCCTGCATTAGATAATGTCAGCTGTCAACACTCACCCCGTGTCCCTAGTCATGTCTGTCATCTAGTGTGCTATTTTAATCTGACTGCTTTTCATGTAGAGTCTCCCATCTCCATCAGAAGCGGAAAAAAAGAAGACTCTCCCAGGTGCCAAGAAGCTACCAGGCCCTGCTGTTAACCTGTCAGAGATCCAGAATGTAAAGAGTGAACTGAAATTTGTCCCAAGAGCTGAACAGTAGCATAAATTCAAAGGTAAGTGCCAAATGTTGCTCAGGTACTGCACCAAAGATTAAACATACACACGGACCTGCTTCTGAAGATGTTCAAACTGTAATACAAAACAGAGATACATGATCACTCACTCAAGCTGGTTGCTATAAGCAATTTGCAACACCGCCCAGTAAATTTCACTGGCTCCCATTTCATTCTTAGGCCCATTTCAAAGTGCTGGTGTTGCTCTTTTTTTAGTTGAGACCATAAGGGCAAATGAAGGATTGACTATTATGTAACTATTGAAACATCAAGATCCTCTCCAGAGTCACTTTTTGGAATGCCACCATCAAATCACATTGATGGAACTCTCTACTACCCAAGACCCAAATACATGCTTGCCTTCATTCTGTGTGTTTGCATCTTTTAATATTATCTATAATTTCTGTCACATTTGGCTTTCTCTTGACACATTTCAATTGATTTACCAAGCTTTGGGTTCACACATTGCCCAAACAATGGCATTTAAAGTGGAGTCATAGTGCAATAATTGTGTAGTGTGAAAGACCCCAAGACTACTACTATCTGATCATACCTGAATTCAGAGGCAGCATACCAGGACTGGAAGTCCTGTCAGGTGCTCATTCTGATATCTGAAACCCCCAAGATTAAGAAAAGATTAGAAGAGTTCTTACTGGAATAAACATATGTCCTTTTTATGTATTCATACAGTGGCACACTTAGTAAAGTTCTCTGTGACTAATAGAAGTATATTTTTTTCTACCTGCTTTTGGGATTTCCCCCAACAGTAAAGATCCTTGCTTACTCTCCCTGGTTGACAAAGAACATAAACAAAGAGAAGTATAACTCTTACATCCTAGGTCACACCTTTTCAGTTTATTCACCCACATCCTCCCCAAACACCAATCACTATGTAGCCTCCTTGACTCAGACTCTCTGGAGGGATCTTCAGTACTTAAGTGACAAATTGCTTCTTTGTTTCATTGTCTTTATAAAAGCTCATTTTCTGAAGAAGCTCTGATATCATTTCTGTCATTCCTTTCTATGGCCCTTGCAAAGGCATTCCACTGCGTAGACTTAAAGTTACACTTACAGTACTCCTGTGTATTTTTGATAACTTGCTGGTTTTTGAGCTGGCTCTTCCAGGAAGATGAAGAGTGGTAGGACTAAAAGCAAATCCCCCAGTCATTTGCATTTTGGGAGGACTTTACCGCTAAACACAGAGCAGTAGTTTGCAGATGTGTAACAGACATAACTTGAGCTAGTGGGGAAATACTACAACGGGATAACAAAAATCCAAAGAAGGATAGGGAAGATTCTTAGATCCCTTTGTAATCTTGAACAAGAGGTTTTTGAGATCAGTTAATACTTCTAGTGCAAAAGACTTCTCCTAGCATGTGCCTAAAAAGAAATGTCAACCTGTGGCAAAATGATCCTAAATTAACAACTGATTAAGAGTTGGATCAATTATTCATGTAGCTATTCTTCACATTGGCTAAAAAGTGACTTAACAAAACAAAACCCCTTTAAATTGGACCATCCTTTGTATTTTACATGTGTAGGGAGCCCAGACCAATAATGTGGCATAACTAATAACAAGAATTTAAATGCAGATGTACAAGATCAGTCCTCTGTTAGACTAGCTCTAGAAGCATCAAGTAGTGGTTTAACAAATGTAGCCTGAATCACTAAAATAACTAACAAGAATGTTTATATTTTCAAATTGATTTGGCAATCAAAGAGAATGGAATTGACTATGAGTCAGAAAAAGCTAACTTCAGCTGGAAACATGTTTGCAAAGCAATGATTTTGTATTGTTTTATTCTTAAGCAAGGCAAAATTCAGAAGTCTAGTCACAATTAGAGAAGGAACATGCCATTTTTCTAATATTCAACAGGTTCTGCAGAAGCCTCAGTTGTTTACAGAGATACATAAGCTAAAGTAGCTTCACTCAGTTCCTAATTATTTTATATTATACAAATTATAATACATGCAAAGAGATCAAATGACTTAGGGTACATCTACGCTGTAGAAATAATGCAGTTTGACCCCAAATTCCATTCTATGGAATCCTGGGATTTGTATTTTTACAAGTTATTTAGCCTTGCAAAACTACAAATCCAAGGATTATGTAGGATGGAACCATGGCACTGCTATATTTATACAGTGTAGATGCACCTTTAAATCAGGTGGCATAATTATGGTTTTTGAGAGCCAGCATCATGGTTTGAACAATGAACAATGACTCTGAAGATGAAGGTTCAAAACCTTGCTCAGCCATGGAAAGCCACTTGAAGGCACACGACAAACAACAATAGCTATGCTATTAAAACCACTTTGGTTGAGAAACAGTAGTTTATGATCAACCCAGAGAGGGAACATCTAGATAGAGTAAATGTTGCTGTTGACTGCATTCTTTGCTGCTTTAGTTCTCAAGGTTTTTTGTTTTGATGAAAAATAACCAAATAATGTTTCTGCAGCATTTGGGGGAAATTCTCAGCATCAACAGAAGCATTTTATACCCACCTAAGGATACACATTTGTATAGACACAGAGGCATACAATAATAATAAGAGCCCTCCCTCCATTCCATCCAATGTCATCTGGGGGAGACATGCTAGGCCCAGCACCATCGGGCCGGAATAAGAAGAATCCTTCTTAAAGGATGGGTGGGATTTGGGATTTTTATGTTCAGTTTAGATTATATTAATATATTTGTATGGAAATTTTAATGTTGTAAGCCGCCCCGATTGCTCTGCAGAGGGGCGGGATATAAATTATTATTATTATTATTATTATTATTATTATTATTATTATTATTATTACACACATATATATCCATCCAGGGTACATTGCATCAAAAAAAACTTAGAGGAAGTCATGGTTTAATACTTGCAATTCATACTGACTTTCTTCTTCTTCAACCAAATCTGCACTGCAGAAATAATGCAGCCATCACTTCCATGGCTCCATCCTATGGAAATCTGGGATTTCTAGTTTTGTGATATATTTAGCTTTCTCTGTCAGAGCACTCGGGTGCCACAACAAACTATAAATCCCAGGATTCCATAGGATGGAGCTATGCCATTTAAACTGCAGTGTAGATGCAGCCACACTTAACTGGATGGAAGAGGGAAGCACAGATGGTTCCTTACAATACTTTAAGATTTTTAAAACATCGATCCATTAAATAAAGAAGATAAGCTCATCTAGGAAACGGGGCTTTAAATTAAACAAAACCCACAAAAGCGGATGTTTTTCAGA
>JAIPUX010001232.1:83329010-83347313 GCA_020142125.1 Phrynosoma platyrhinos | reverse complement strand
GTCCGGGAAGCCCGCAGTCTTGGTTTCATTTTTGATTCCTCATTGTCCCTTATTCCCCATATTCAGTCCACAGCCAAAGCCTGTGGGATAGAGGGGCTTGGAGGTATCTCATTCATTGGGTCACCATAAGTCAAAGTGGATGTGAAAGCAGCTGACAACAACAACAGTTAGTAAAAACAGTTACTAATAACCATGCCCACAACTTTCATACCAGTCTGAAAGTATTCCTGTTGCCATTAGTCCTACCTATTACTAATTATTCCTCTTGCCATCATCAGCTACAAAGAGCTAAATCTCAAGCAACAATGGAAGACAAGATTAAATTTAGGATGATCAGGGTCCTGTGCAATTTCTGTTTCCTAAGAGCTCTGAGGCACAAGAACATATAATGGTGACTATATCTTTTATCACTTCCTTGTTGTGGGTGGCCTGAACCTTGAGGCCCAGATTTCAATGGTGACCAAGAGTGCATTTGTACAGTTAAAGCCAACTATTTCTCCATTCGTGGGAAAGTCAAATCTGGCCATGGTAAAACATGTCTTGGTTACATCCTATTTGGACTACTGTAATACTCTCTATGTGGGGCTGCCTTTGCAAAGTGCTCAGAAACATCAGTTCGCTTAAATTGCTGCGGGCAGATTGCTGACTGGGGCTGACTGCAGAAAGCTCCCTCATTGCAATGACTCCATGGTTGCTAGTCCATTTCTGGGCGCAAGTCCTTTAGAGATGATGACTTGTGTCCAGGCTATTTGAAGTTCTGTATCTTCCTTTCTGAGCGCATTAGAGCTCTAAGATCTGGAGATGCCCTTCCCTCTGTCTCAAGCTCATTGATGGGAACATGTTCCTTCCCTTTGGAATTCCCTCCCTAGGGAGGGTAGGATGGCTTTATCTTTACCCTCCCCTTGTTTGCAAGTTAAAATATTTTGATGCCATCAGGTTTTTAAAAACTGACTGGAAGGAACTTTTAACAATGTGCAGTGATGATTTTATGGCTTGCAATTAGCTTTTTTGAAAAATGGTTTTTAATGTTTTTAACTTTATAAATTGTTCAATTGTTTTTAAAATTATTTTTATATGTTTGATTTTATTGAAAATTTGTATACTTTTAATCTCTATTGTTTTTCAATATGCTATTTAGTCTCCTTGAGTGTCATTATTGGAAGAAAGGCAAGATATAAATGAATAAAATAATACATATATACTTCTGGAAACACAGTTTTTCTCAGAATTGATGGAAGCCCTGTTGAAAGCTCAGATTCTCTGGAAACACACTAACCTAGGCCTAAGTAACACACTAACCTAAGTAAAAAATAAGAGTTGCATCCAGTTTTGCTTGGGGGCAGTCGGGTAGAGGGAAGCATGTTAATCTTTCTTTTGCCTTGAAAAGACCTGTTATTTCCCTTATGAGAAGGGGGAAAGAGGCTTGCAGCTTTTAGTTATATTCAATCTTTATTTATATTTGTTGCCTAGAAGGAAACTGTTCCAAATTGCTATTATGCCTAGCCTGTTAATACAGAAGTGTTCAGATAGCACAAATAATAGCAATGGGAGTAAGTGCACTTAGATGGGGGAACCATACCAGAGAGAGCATGTCTTATGTCTGTCCTTTTTAGTGTCTAGGACAGGGAATTCCAAAGAACTGTGTGTGAGAGAGAGAGAGAGAAAGAGAGAGAGAGAGAGAAAGAGAAAGAGAAAGAGAGTTTTTACTGTAGAAGCAGAAAAGGCATCCTCGATAACAAAAAGGCAGAAAGGTACAGGAAGAAGGTCAAGAGGGGATGGGAAATTCTCCCACTGCAAGCTGCCTTCTGTTCAGCTCTTAGGATTCTTTCCAAGTTAATAAATATAAATGCACAATCTTATCTACCCTTAAATATGCAAAAGCAAGAAGTCTAAAGATTCAAAAGATGATACAGAATAGATAAAATGAGACATCCTGATAGGCAAAACTCTTCTGCAGTTTAAAGCAGGAAAACTTTTGTGTTCCCATTAGTAGGATTACTTCTAAGGAGCTTGCATAGATTACCTAGTCTATCTACAAGATTTTGAATTATTCATAACTTCTCAGTCCAGTGAGGTCTCTCAATATTGGACTAATATATTTTCTATCAAAAGAATGTGTCACATGACCCTCATACATTAATGAGAAAGATGCAGTGAATTCAGTTGGGCAGTTTGTTTCAGATGGCAGCATTGATCCATTGCAATCAAATCATCTTTCCAATGGATGTATTTTGCAAAAGTAGTCCAAAAAGTAAGCCATCAGTTAATGAATATATCATCCAATTGGCCACCATCCTTCCCCATTATAGAGTGTGCTAAAACTGGAGGTTATTATGAACTTAAGATGCCTAATGGATGAACTTAGGATAATAATAATAATAATAATAATAATAATAATAATAATAATAATAATAAGTTTTATTTATACCCCGTCACTATGCCAAGCAATCAGGCGGCTTACAACATTAAAATCCAACAAATATAACAAATATAAGATGCCTTAAAGAAGTGATTTCTTTACATAATGAAACAAGTCAATGGTCTGGAACTTTTGCAGAGAGAAAGGTTAGTCTGCAGTCCTATGCACATTCACCTAAGAATAAGGCCCACTGAATTCTCTACGGCTTCCTTTTCAGTAATCATGAATAAGATTACATCACTAATGTAATTTTCCTCCCCTCTTTCTGTATTCTCATTGGTGAATCAACAAGTCTTTGTGTTTCTTTAAATTCAGTGTTTGCAATTTGGTCTATCAAATGAGACTTCTCTGATTCCATAATGGAGGAAAGTATCCTCACATTGTGGAATCACCTATGCCAAAAACACTTTAGACCACTTGTGTTCATTAATGAAGTTCCACAGCATTCAACATTTCACAGATGTAAAGCGGGACATGTGTTGCCAAGGTTATTGATGAGGAAGTACACACAAGCTAGGAGAGGCTGCAGCAGCTTGCTTTTGTTTGAGTCTACAAGGCAGGGCAAAATTCTGCCCTCTCCTCTCCTCTCCCCTCCCTCCTGCTGAGTTAATTGGGTGCAAGCTACTTTTCTGCTTTGAACTCAGTTTGCAGCAACTGAAGTAAGCTGAGGACAAAGAGGTAAAGTGGGAGGAGGAGAGAAAAACTGGGACATTTTAAAGGCAGCTGGAAAAAGTGGGATGATAGAGGATTAATCAGAACTGTCCCTTCCAAACCAGAAAGTTAAAGGGTATGCTGTTCTAAATGTCATTCTGAAGACCAGTTCTAGTTGACAAGCCATCTGTTGGTCAGAGATTAATTTTCAGGAAACTAAAAATATGATACTGGTCCCTGGCACATTGTGGGGGGAAATGAGTGATCCACTACATCAGATGGCTTGAGAGCCAGTGAATTAAAGTGTCAATATAATGCCAACAATATGTAGAATCATGGCATCTTAGAGTTAGAAGGGGTCACAAGGGCAATTATTCTAAAACAAAGCAGAGCAATAAATGAAGTTACCACTACAGTTCATCCATGACCAGTTGGATTTTTAAAAAATTCTCAATTTTAAATTGAACTGGTGGCTGGTGTCATTTTTGTTTTCTTTCTCCTGAATGCAGTGAAATGTTTTTCTATGTACACAGCTGAAGTAATTGACCTGCAGCCATCACTGACTCCTCAAGGAGGCACTCAAGTTCTAGTTATTTAAAATATAGCATACACACTTTGCACACAGTTTTTAAATGTGTGATAAAACAAAATTCAAAATCCAGAAAAGAGTGATACCTTTATTAGTCAATCAGAATGCACAAAATGCATAAGCTCCACTGGTTTCTTCATCTGGTAAAAGATGTAAAAAATCAAAGAAAAAAGTGATGCATTGGAGACACAAACCTACATTTTGTATCATTTGTTGCCTCTGCTGTAGTTCAGTTGATCTGGAGGGATCTCAGTGTAGGCAGATGCCACTCCTTTCTTGGTCATAAGGGGACTGAGACAAAAGACAGTGTCTGTGATTGGAACTTTTTGTATTATTATTTTATATTCTATTTTATTATTTTATTTTTGTGGCCTGTTCTTCCTTACAAAAAGTGCAGGATGGCTAACAACCTCTACAAACACCACATACAAACACCTTTAAAATCATCATTTTAAAATCACAATATAATAAAACAATCAGTAAAACAAACCTCTTATTTATTCAGGTGTTGTATTGATTATGACTTTGGTTCAGATTTTGTATTTTAATTACGTTTTAGCAATGGTAGCTCCAATGCATTTCTTTTAATCTCTAGCTCCTTCTAGGAAATGCATTTGCAGAAATTAATCAACTAATTTTCTCTTTTTAAGTATCAAAATAGAACAAACTATTCAACTCTTTTTGTAGTTTGGCCTTCTGGGTTTCCCTGACAACCAGAAACATATTTCCTTCCTCGGTTCCCCCCTCCCTTTCCCTTTTTACTAATAATGTAAATTCACAATATGTTCTTGTCACTTCTCCAACAGTGTGAAGACAACACACTGCTTTTCTTGGCTATTGCTTGTTCTGGTAATGGTTTGGGATTTGGAGACAGATAGAAAACTACTTTTACAACCCTACTGTGCTAACAGTACTGTGTAGGAGTAGGTATATGAGTAGGTATTCAAAAAATTACTGAGGATTAATGGCCAAGAGTTTATTGAGGAACAATGGAAATAAATTCACAGTAAACTGAAGACTGCAGTGAATGCAGTTAGAATCAGTCATCCTGTACACTCATGTTCAATCCATTTAATCCCCTTCACCCTTTCCTCTCTCTCAGAGAGTGAATTTTCTTCATCATCCCAATTTCATGCTTCTGTCAACTCTCCCTCAATTTCACAAGCCAACTAGAGTTTAGGAAAAGTTACCCTTTTAGACTACAGCTTGCAAAAGCTGCCAGCTAGGACAGCTACTAGCTTTACTGGCTGGCAGATTCTAGGAGCTGTCATCCAAAAAAAAAGGTACTATTCCAAATGTCTGCCTGCCTCTGTCCTTCCAACACAATCTCCAAACATGGTATCATTGCAAAACTATTTTCTAAGCAGTTAAATGCTCATAAAAGTGTGGAAAATATTAGGAGACTGGCCAATCAAGACCTTGCAAGAGAGCATTTTCATAGAGTAAGGTTGACCCAAAACATTTGGCTGCCTGAGACTAAGGACTGGAGTGTGTCCTCAAGTTCAAAAGCTAATAGAATATTTATTGAAGCTTACTTGACTGGAAAGATGACAGTACCCTCTATTAGTCTAGTGTATATAACTGAAAGTGGATACAGATCAACAGTCTCTCTTCTCAGGCTATCTAAACTGGGATGTTGGAGTGCCTTCAGCTTGTTGGACTGGCGGACTTCAACCTTAGTAGATGGGCTCTGAAATTAATGTCCTCCATTACAACATGAATCTGTCCCAAGTGAAGTCATGCATCAGGGAACACATTGGACATCTTCTGTGTTGAGTGGGAGGATAATAGCGTTGGTACAGAGGAACAGGCTGTAGTTTTAGTTCCATTGGCACAGACAGATCTCATCCTGATGGGTTTAGAGTCACTAACTCTGTACAGGTGGGGACCAATTGGGTGGTCTGCCCCAAGAGGCTGAGTGATTTGGATGTTTTTCTGACAGCTTTTGGGGAATTTCCTTAGCAGGCAATTCTATCAAAGATTAGATTGACCTCTACAAGGGAGAAATGACTAGGGCAGTCTGTACAATTGAGTATTCCCTCTCCCTAGAGAGGAGAACTAATAATTAAACTATTGGGATAGCAGCTAAAACAGGTCAGATCAAATATGGGTGGAGCTCAGAGAAATGCTGATTTTGTGGTGGTGCTGATAGCAAAACAACAACATTTCTGTCACTATTTCATCTTCCTGGAGTCACCCATCAGTCCCCAGTGATCAAGACCATTTTACATTTTGGCCACCAAGAGGAGAATATGGACTACTTTACAATTCACTGTGACAAGATTCCACAATACTTTGCAGACAAAATCTCTTGGATCTACTTTTATGCTTGTTTTGGTTGTGGTTCCTCCTTCTCAGTAAAAATTAAAAGCTTTCATTTGGTGCAGCCTAAGGATCCTTAGGCCTCATTTCCACTAGGATTTAAACCGAATTGCTGATCAGATTATATGACCATTGTTCCCACTTGAAACCGGTTCCGATCCTACTGTGCTTGGTTTAAATCACGGTGAAGCGATGCAAACGCAAAAGGACCACTCTTTCTTGACTCTAGTTTTTGGGCAGTTCTTTTGAAAAGACCTGAATCCCAAACATGTTCAACAAGTGGGAACGACTGGTCAGGTTCTCATGGGGGGCTGTGCCAGCTCTTGCCAGCTTCTCTCAGCCAGCCCCAGTGCTCTGGTGCCATTTTGGGCTCAGCCAAGGCTGGCAGGTGGGGCAGTCTGTCCTCCATTCCTCCCCTTGGCAAGGAGTGAGTTGAGAAGCTTTCTTAGAGCCAAGGCAAGCCAGGAGCCTCACCAGAATCCTTGAAGTGTGGCTTCACCTTATCTTCCTTCCTCTGCCTTTCCCAGCTTGGGCATGAAAACTCACTGGGTGACCCTGGACAAGACCCAGAGGAGGAAGAGAAGGAGGCTGCTGCTGCTGCCACTGCTCCTTCTTCGCCCTTGCTAAGCTCTGTCAAGGGCTCCATGAGGGGAGAAAAGGAGGAGGAGGAGGAAGGAGAAGGGAAGGACTCCTCCATAAGCCCACGTTCTCCCTCATACAAGCCTTCCTGCCATACCACCACCCCTCTATTGCTGTTGTTGTTGTGTGCCTCCAAGTCTGTCGTGGGGTTTTCTTGGCAAGGTTTGTTCAGAAGGAGTTTGCCTTTTCTTTCATCCTCCTCCTCTTCCTCCTCCTCCTCCTCCTCCATGGCAGCCGTTTTTCCTC
Source organism: Phrynosoma platyrhinos (assembly GCA_020142125.1). Lineage (NCBI taxonomy): Eukaryota > Metazoa > Chordata > Lepidosauria > Squamata > Phrynosomatidae > Phrynosoma > Phrynosoma platyrhinos. The sequence goes on along the minus strand of JAIPUX010001232.1, from coordinate 83,340,447 downwards.
TCACACACCCCCCCCAGTGTGAACGACAAAGGGGAGTAAAGGGGGAGTAAATGGCTCCAGAGAGATTCGATCACAAAATAACCTGGTTTCTACACCAGGTTGTTTTGTAGTGGGAATGGGCCCTTTGAGATGTGAAGCCTATGACATGTGCACTATATCCTTTCCCTTCCTGGCTTATAAAATCAATTGGGAGCGGGTGGTGAGAGACTGAGTGATGTGACAAACGAAGTAGTGTACCCCTGTCTGCAACAAGGAAAGATTCCACTGTGCCTAAAAGAGAAGGTTTGTAAGCCATGGTTTAAATACAGTGGTACCTCGACATACGAGTGCCCTGATATACGAGTGTTTTGAGATACGAGCTGCCGAGCGAGCAATATTTTGCTTTGAGATGAGAGCAAGATTTGAGATACGAGGAATCGCACACTACACCGCTGCACACGACCCCAACAATGGGGAAAATTGCTTTGAGATACGAGCAATTTGACATACGAGCAAGGTTACGGAACGAATTAAACTCGTATGTCAAGGTATCACTGTATCCAGATCTGAACATGCTTTTATAGGACCATGTTTAAGGCTGTAGGATATAAGTCTTGACAATTCTCCTTGGGACTATTGTTCCTGAGTATCATATATGTTCCATTTATTTCTACTGATGGCTGAACTACTGTGACTTGAAACCGGGCATGATGTAGGAGCCCAGCTGAATGAAAACCGTGAACAAACCTCTCCTACATGTTGACTTTTTGAATAATGCTCGGATTTCATCACATGTTTGTTACTACAGTGCACCATGAGAACATGTTGTTTTGAGTATGGTGTTTTGTTTAATTCTCTTCCTTTTTTTAAAAAAAAATACCATGCATCATTCCCTGTTTTGTTGTCAATTGTGTTTTGTCTAGACACTCACTAGATAGACATGGAATATTTGAAGAGTTAAAAATAGTGTCTGAACATGTGATGGTTGCTGTGTGAGTTTGGCTGCTTGTTCATATGAATTCTGTGAACCACACAAGTGCAAAAAGTAGAATTTAACTTGCAAAAAAAATTAAATCACTTTATTACAATGAATGCATGATCTTTCTAGCACATTAAAATGATGGTTCATATAGGCTAGCTCTGACTATCTAATTATGAGCTTTGGTGGAAACAGCTTTTATCATATCCTATCAGTCATACAATCTTTTGGCTCATTTTGTGTTATTACTATATGCATGTTCCATAGTTTTATTTGAAATTCTTTTGCACCATATTGTATGTGTCAAGACAGTACTGACATGGTTTCCTGTGGCACAAGTGGGTATCCATGACCCAGGCTTGCTAAGCTTTAAAAGTACTGGCAACTGGAAGTTCACATCTACTCAGGAAGGCTGGGATGGATGCTGTGATGGTTGCTGCTGTCTGGCATTCTGTTATAGTGACATATGCATGCATAAGTTGTGTAGTGCATGCAGGATGAATTATTTGCCATGGTGTTGGCAAAGGCAGAAGCAGAGCTTTGGATACAGCAATGTTGTGCATTGCGGTTACACACTGTGCATCATGCATTGTGATTTCACATTGTGCATTGCAAAACAGCAGCCAGTCATTTCCATGTATTGTGCACCACTGCTCTTCTGCTGGTGCAGAATGTACGGTGCTGGTGCAGCATTTCTCCATGTGTGAAAATTTATAATATGCTGAGGAGATGTTGGATGGCAGCCATGGTGTCAAATTATGGTGGGTGAGGGCACTCCCTCCCAAGGCAGGCAAGGCTGGCCCCCTATGTGACCTCTTTTCTCCAGAACATAAAACTTTTTAATTAAACAGTCCTTCACTCTTTAACTGGGTGTGACAGAACAGTTTTTTTAAAAGGTTTATTCTACATATTGTTTTAATTATATTTTGTTTTACAATAATAATAATAATAATAATAATAATAATAATAAGAATAAGAATAAGAATAATAATAATATTTTATTTATATCCCCCCTCTGCAAAGCAATTGGGGTGGCTTACAACATTAAAATTAAGCAGAAGCTTACAATATAATACAATATAATACAATATAATAAAATCACAGTCCAAAATCCCAAACCCACCCACTTTTTTGATCTTTTACTGTAAGCTGCTTTGGGTCCCATATTGAGAAAAAGATGACTTATTGAAGCAATCAAACAAACACATTTCCTGCACTAGAAGAGGCTTAGGCTAGATATAGAGTGGTCAGACTTCCATGCTTCATATGTATTTGTGTTTGTTTTTATTATTATTTTTATTTATGTATTTAATTTTCATCCTGCTTTTCTCCTATATAGGAGCCAAAATGGCCTACACTGTAAAGTACATTAAAACAAAATAGCTAAAACAATCTATAAGTCAAAAATTAAGCAAGCATTAGATGGCAATCCACTAAAAAAACCATTGATTTAGAAGTTATTTACAATATTCAGGATCTGGTACAAAATGAACCAGGTTCCTTTACCTGGTATATTTAGGGTGCATCTACACTGTAGATATAATGCAATTTGACACCACTTTAACTGCCATGACTCCATTCTACAGAATCCTGGGACTGGTAGTTTTATCTGAAATGCTTGAGACCAGATGTGGTTTGGATTTTAGAATATTTGCATATACATAATGACTTAACTTTAACCCAAGTCTAAACATAAAATTCATTTATGTTTCATAAACACGCATAGCCTGAAGTCAGTATTTTTTAATATTTTTGTGCATGAAAGTGTGTGTACATTGAACCATCAGAAAGCAAAAGTGCCACTTTCTCTACCACCCACATGGACAATTTTGGATTTTGGAATATGTTGGATTTTGGAATTCTGGATAAGGGAGACTCAACCTATAATCCATCCTCTGCCCTTAGCCATATATATGGGTTTTAGAAGGAGGAAGACCTGTTAGCTGTTCGGATTTGGACTGTCTTTCCAGTAGGGAAAAAACAAAAACAAAAACAGGCAGAGCAAGTAGGTCATGTTTAGAGCATTCACTGCTCTTTTCAAACCATCCAGTTGTCTCTATGTGCTAATACTATCCCAGAAGAGTCTTGACTGAATTGCCAGTGGAAGAGTCAGCCCTGGACTGTATTTTGTTTTTCATTGTCTTTTCTCCCCCATCTGTTGTTTTATGCAACATTTTATATTTTATTATTGCTTCTCCCAATTCCATAACACAATATAGGATTTTTTTTTTCTGCAGTGACAGAGAGGGAAATGTCTTTCCCTCCTCAGCTCTGGTCTACATACATCTGTTGCTTAGGAACAGCAGGGACTGAATAGAAAAATGAAGGATCCGTAATTACAAATGCTTTCTGCAGGTTTAGGAAATAAATGGAGCAACCTGAAGCTGCTCAGGTTCTATGTCTGCTGATCAACAGTTGCACTGCCCATCTTATGCAGCCTAGTACAGCTCTGGAAGAGTGTATTAAAAGCTTGTGATTGTTTATCATCAATAAATGACCAAGACCAAGTCTATTGTTTCAAGTTATACTTGTCCCTTAAGAACAGGGGTAGGCAACCTAAGGCCCGGGGGCCAGATGCGGCCCCCCGAGGCCTTTGGACAGGCCCCAGGCTGATCCAGCTGCCTCTGCCGCCCCCTGCAATGATGATATTGATTATTGTTGTTATTACTTGTTCTTGGGGTTTTCTTGGCAAAATCTCCACAGGGGTTTTGCCATGGCTTTTCTGGGGCTGAAAGAGTGTGCATGCATATTTTTATTATTTTTTAAATTTTTAAAAAGTTTTTTATTTTAATTTATTTATTTGTTTGTTTGTTTTTGGTGCTTCAGCCCCCCAATTGTCTGAGGGACAGAAACCCAGCCCCCGACTCAAAAAGGTTGCCTACCCCTGCTTAAGAACATACTGTATATTGAAATAATTGCTGCAAATCATTTGATCTCATTTTTACTGCTGTATCCAACAGCATCAGTTTAGATAAGAACATGGGCTCACCTCATATTGCTAGCTGAAAAGAGGTAATCATTTTATCAGATAAACCATCTAATTAAAGCAGTGCCCGCTAACATTTCACTTTACCTTCTCTCACAAAGGAAAATATTTCTTGCTTGCTAGACACCAAAGATGGTAGTATTGCATAAGTCCCATAGAAACTCATGGCTGGATTCCTGTTGGTTTGTCCCAACTAATGTAGACCCATTGAACGTGAGGCAGCATGTAGGTGAATCCAATTGAATCAATGGCTTGAGTCTAGTCAAGACTTAAGACTGTTTTTAAGTACAGCTGAAGGCTGAAACACTCCAGAAAAAAAATCCTTCCAGGAATAAGGCCTATTTTGATTATTTATGTATTTATATAGCACCATCACTGTAAAAGGCAGTTTACAAGTAAAAGAACAACAAAACTGCCCAAAGCCCTTAGGTTTACAACCTAAGATGAACTTTCCTTGCTGCTATTCATAATGTGAGAAGTTCATGCCTGTTTTACCTACACTCCGTGAAGCTCTACAAACTCTGTTGCCTTTTTATTTTACCAGGTAATATACTGTGAGTCACTAATACACTAAACACACATATTTGAAATCATTGGGTAATGTCTGCAGCATTAATGCAGTTTGACAGTGCCTTAACTGTCATGGCTCCATCCTATGGAATCCTGGGTTTTGTAGTTTGTTGTGGCACCAGAGCTCTCGACAGAAAGCTAAATATCTCACAAAACTACAAATCCTGGAATTCCCTAGCATTGAGCCATGACAGTTAAAGCAGTGTCAAACTGCATTGATTCTGTAGTGTAGGTGCAGCCATAGTAGACAAACATATAATGGCACTCTTTCCTTTTCTCATAAAGCTTTGGTTGTCTAAAGTGTTACTTGAAACCTCATATCCATGCCTCATTCCCTGAAACAGTTGATTTGTTTGCAAGTTGGATCACTGACTCTTGCCTTTCTTGTGTGTGTTGTGTGTTTTCAAGTTGTTTCTGACTTCTGGAGACTCTATCATTTTCTTGGCAAGATTTGTTCAGAGGAGGTTTGCCATTGCCTTCCCCTGAGGCTGAGAGAGCGTGACTTGCCCAAGGTCACCCAGTGGGTTTCATGACCAAGCTGGGAATCCAACCCTGGTTCCAGAGTCATAGTTGAACACTCAAACCACTACACCATGCTGCCTCTTACCCAGTGGGTAATATACAGAGGGGGTTTACCAAAACAATTAACGGTCCGGTGTTCAGTTTTCTTTTTCTAAACTATTTAAATGTTTGTGTGCATGTGTGTGTGTTTTAAATGGGGCATGTATACTAACTGGGGCAGTGATGAGTAATGCATCTATAAATGGGTTCAGCTGAGGAGTAAACATCACATGAGCTCTGGCTTAGATTCTTGTTGACTGGGAAATATTTCATGCATCTTTGGGCACAGGACACACAATTGCTTGTTCTTCACTGGAAATATATATAAAAAACCTGAGCTTGAGCACAATCCCAATAATGTAATAGTATGTGAAGGCTTTGTGTAAGGTTGCAAGACAAAGTACTATAAAATGGCATGATAAAGCTAGCTAATATAACCTAAATATGATCCCTTTGTGTCTGTGAAACTTATGCCAGTCTTTAATTACATGGGGGACATTGGCTAAAGTAACTCTATCTAGCCTTTGCGCTACCTTTCCAGTCTTAGTGATATTATTATGCTTGGGTTCTGAAATCCAGATGGACAGATCAGTTTAAATTCGGAACTCCATATTCTTCTTTAAATTATTCATCAAAAAGCATTATATGTTTAAATTTCTTTTTTTTTAAAGCAGGTTCGAAAACTAACTAAAGAATGTTATGATAATTTTAGTATTCCTTTGTGTAAGTGCCACTAGCAAATGAACATCACACAAAGTTTGAGAGATGGTCACATTTCCCTAAAACCTGAAAGGATAGGCCATAGCAAATTCTGCAGTGGAATTACCAGGATATTATGGTTCGGGACAATGAGGGGAAGGACATCAGAAAATGAACATGCACAACACACCATATGCAATTATCTAACAATCAGTCAATTAAAAAATTGATTTGCAAATTAGTCTTGTCTCTAACAAAAGTCTTCTTGGCAAAGGGTGCTGTAGAAATATTGCGGCATGACACCACTTTAACTGCCATGGCTCCATCCTATGAAATCCCAGGACTTGTAATTTTGTAAGACCCCAGCACTTTTTGGCAGTGAAGGCTAAAGATAATCTACAATTACAATTCACAGGATTCCAGAGGATGGAGCCACAGCACTTGGTGGTATCAAACTGCACTATTTCTATCATGTAGATGCACCCTAACATAATGGGCCAAGTGGGATTATTTTTAAAAAGCACATCAGAACCATAGAGGGATACAGGCTGATAGCAGTTGATCGTGAAGAAGTTAGAGAGAATGAACATGATTCAAGGGTTGATCGGAGAACGGCTGCTGATTTGACCTAGGAAACAGTCACGTCCCATTTATTATTGTGTTCTGCATCCTTTTTCTTTCAATTCCCAGCCTTTCATTGATTTCTGTCAGAACTTGAATTTTACACTTTTGTATTTGGGATTATAGAATTGGAGAGTTGAAGCCAAAGGGACGAGTGTTATTGATATGAATAAAGATTTAAACCAGGACACCAAGTTTAAAGTGTGGGTTTAGGGCCCAAACTAAAAAAACCATTTTGAATGAAATACACATACTCATTTACTTAACAATCACAAAATTGTCATTTGGCAGGATGGAAACAGTTCATTTCTTTTGGGGCCATGTGAAGTTGGCAACCAGAAGTCATGAACTATTCTTAAATTCCATGTTACCTGTTCTTGCACGTTGCTGATGATGATGTGTGCCTTTCAGTCACCTGAGTTAGGGCAAGTTAAGATGAAATGACATGATTTTCTGAGGCTGAGACTTTGTGACTTGCCCAAGGTCACCCAATAGGTTTCTATGGTCACAGAGATTCCAACCCTGGCCTCTAAAGTCACAGTCCATTGTGCAAACCATTGCTCAAACCACTATGCCACTCTGTCTCTTGCATATCCTCTAACATTCCAGATGTAAAACCCAAGACACATGTAGCCAAAAACATCAGTGTGCTCAACATGGCAAACATTACTAATGTGGAAAAAAACCGTCAGGAGAAACTGCAGCAGTTTGATTTTGCCTAAATTTATAGGGAAGGGCAAGATATTCTGTCCCCTTCTCTCCTCTTTCTCTTGCAGAGTTGAATGCAAACTACTTTGGCATTTTAAATTCAGTTTACAGCGGTTGAAGTAAGCTGAGGACAAAGGTAGAAAGTTTGAGAAGGAGAGAGAAATTGGGACACTTTAAAAGCAGCTGAAAAGGTGTAAAAAATCATTGGCACAGAGGATTAATGGGACTGTCCCTGCCAAATTGAGACATTTGGAGACTATGCTCTTGGGACCAATTAAAGCTACCAGCCATGCTAGGATTAATTTACAATATTGACTCCTGACTGAAATCTATACAATAAAGGGAACAACAGAGGCATATTTAAATATCCCTTTACTGGATTAGCAGCAGAAGAGATTGTTAACATCCTAAAAGTTTTCCTTAAGCATTTAAAAACAAACAAACCTGGAGCTGCTCATTTCACTGCACACAAATTCTTCAATAGATGCAGCTGTTTGTTTATACCACTGTTTTCTTCCATATTTGCGGAGAGGGTGATGCAGATGGAGCACATTCTATAACTGGAGTGCATCAGCAGATGAAGCTCTTTTCTATATCTCTACATAATATATTGCTCCCATGGTTGGGACACAGAGAGAGGTCTCTTTGGCAAATCTCAGTGCTTGTGTGTGAATATAGAATGAATATAGAAGGCGAGGCACCCTTTCAAGTATTGACATCTCAAGCTATTTAGGGCTTTAAATGTCATCTCGGGCACCTTTAATTCATACCACGGGTGTATTGGCAGCCAGCACAATTGCTTTAAAGCTGGTGTTACATGGTTTTTCTATGGTGTTTTGGCCAGCAATGCTGAATTTTGTCACTAAGTGCAGCATCTGCATCAATTTCAAGAGCAGCCCTACGTGGAGGTCATTGCAGATGTGTTAATGGGAAGTTACCAGGGCATCAACTATTGTAGCTAGGTTGTTCCTGTCATATAAAGGTCCCAAATGTGACCCCAGGTACTCTCAACCGCAGACTCTACCTGGATTTCTATGCACAGAGATGGGTCTACTTCCAAACTACACACCTGTTTCTCCAGGGGTAGTTCAAGCCCATCCAGGGCAGTTTGCTTACCCAGTTCCCAAACCTGGGAACTAACAATTCACCGAGCTTCCATCTTGTGGAGTGTTCTAACTTGCTGCTCACAAAATAAACATGAGTTCAGCTATAAAGGTATATATTACCAGAAAGATGGAAGCTCAAATTATGTTCTAGGAAAGATATTAAACAGCAATTTCCAGTGCTGCACTCATTAATGGTTGTAGTGATGAAGACAGATTTTTTTAAAACTACAAGCTAATACAGTTTTAATATTCTTAAGAAATATGAATTTTAAAATATATTTTATTCATATCATATTTTAAAAAAACAAATGCACATTTTAGTACAGTTGAACAACCATCAACATAGAGCAATCGTAATATAGGAATCTGCTTTCTATACAAAAAAACAACAACGCCCAAATCATTTGGAACTTCCAAACAATTTGGAATAAATAGGAATTTAAAAGTAACATAGAGACATTTAATTAGAAAAAAAAGTCATTTAGGGGCTATACAGATGGCCCCAAATGAGCTGCTTGCCGCCCCTTTCAGCATCGGATTGGGGCTGCAGCAGCTGCATGCTGCAACCCCGATTTGGTGATTTGCCAGCCCCAAAAGCCATCCTTGCCAATGCTGCCATGGCTTTTCACCATTTCTTTGGTGCAGTGCGTTTAAACACTGCGCTGCAGAAATGGCATGACACTGGGGTGGCATTGGGGCAGGTGGCAGGTGGTCGCCACACTCCGACTCCATCCCTTTGTGCCAGTCTGTACAGTCTGTACTTGCTTCTCTAAAGGTAATAGAATACAGACAATGATACATTTGTATTGAACAAATACAGTCACTCAGCATAATGGGAAACAGATGCCATCAGGGAGGGAGATACTGGCATTATCTCTTTTTTTTTAAAAAAAAAAACCGAGTCAAACTACATGTTATACTAAATATAGTGGTTTGCTCAATTTCTTTATTTTCTTAAAAGTTAGTGTGGAAATTCCCTGATCTTTTCTAGGAATGCAGAGTGTTGTGAAACGGGACTACATTTCCACTTATGCAGCTATAAGCCCAAAGAGAACACATATAGCCCATGTGGCAGCTAGCACCATAGGAACTTCTTCATGTTGCTGCTATATGAAGGAACCAATTGCCTAGGGGACCACAGCTGAGGAGGAAAGAATTAAATCTCCCATCCCCATATCATGCATATCTGATCTTAAAGCACAAACTTAACTGGCCAAAGGACAGATGAAGCTGTGCTGAACACAAATCCCTCCTAGCTTAGGGGTATTTTAAATTACTTCAAGCTACCCTTACCTGGGCCAAACACTGGGTCTGAATAGTGGCTCTATTCCAGAGTGGTGTGGAGAGGAGAAAGTTTAGATTGTCTTAACTTTGTTCTTCACTCATTCCTGTAATTCTCTTTGCTTTGGACCTACCCCACCTGCTTTGGGTCTGTTGGCAGAGCTTTGAGATCAGCCAGCAAAAGAGCAATCCAAAAAGGTCCAAAGCAAGGAGAATGAGAAGGATGAGTGAAGAACTAAGGGCCTCAGCACACGGAGGCCCTGGAGCCGCCGCCGGACGGAGCGCCGGCGGTGCGGAGCCTCCGCACCGCAGCGCACCGTCGGCGCATCTAAAAGGAGCACCAAATTGGCGCTCCTTTTAGATCTAAGGGAAAGTGCGCCCCAAAAGCGGCGGGCGCACTTTCCCCGGCTCAAACGGCGCAGCGCATGTGGGCGCTGCGCCGTGAGGTCATCCCCAATGCGCCGGTCGTGCAGACGGCCGGCGCATCTGGGGGCGACCTCGGGGAGAGGAAGGGGCGCCGCTCGTGCGGCTGCCCCTCCTCTTCTCTGCCCAGAAGACGACTTTTTTAGTCGTCTGCTTAGGGCCTAAGTTAGACCAGATTTAAACTTTCTTCTCCCCACACCACTCTGGAACAGAGCCACTACCCAGTGACTTCCAATCTTTGGTCCTCCAGATGTTTTGAACTTCAGCTCCAAGAATTCCTGACACTGGCTGGGGCTTCTGGGAGTTGAAGTTCAAAATGCCTGGAGGACCAAAGTTTGGGAAACGCTGCAACTAGATAGACCCAGTGTCAGGACATATTTGCCAGCAGAAGAGATTTGTGCCTAATCCTAACTCCCCACAGCAGGGGTAGGCAACCTTTCCCCTTTAAGGGCCGAGGGACTTCAGCTCCCAGAAGCCTCAGCCATGTTGACCAATAGTCCCATGTTGGCCAATAGCTCCTGGGATTCTGGGAGCTGAAGTCCCTTGGCCCTTAAAAGGGAAAGGTTGCCTACCCCTGCCCCACAGCATTCATATCTGTGATTCAAGAAATCCACTGTGATTGGGATGAAGTTTTTGCTTTTGAACTGTAAACGTTGTTGTTGTTGTTGTGTATCTTCAAGCCATTTGCCTTGAAGACCCTAAGGCATATCCTATATCAGTGATGGTGAACCTATGACACGTGTGTCAGCACTGACATGCATAGCCATTTCTGATGACACGTGGCCACTGAGGTGGCCGCGTGCCGAGAAGGATGTTTATCCTCAGCTCCTGAATGGCCAAGTGCAGTTGCCGAGGATGAAACATTTGCGACTAGAGTCTTAGAGTTAAACCTTTGCAGACTGCCAGAAATAGTGCAAATTGAGTCCACTTTAACTGCCCTGGCTCAGTGCTAGGGAATTATGGGAACTGTATTTTTTTCTGAGACATTGAGTCTTCTCTGTCAGAGAGCTCTGGTGTCACAATAAACTACAGTTCCCATGACTACCTAGCACTGAGTCAGGGCAGCTAAAGTGGACTCAATTTGCACTATTTCTGGCAGTCTACAAAGGCCCTAACTCTAAGACTCTAGTCATAAATGTTTCGTCCTCCCCTATTAGACACTCTGTGCCGGAGGTCTGTAGGGCAAAACAACAGAAGTCCGTCACAGAGCATCTAGTTCTGGGACTTTGGGTGCAGCGGCACCACCAGCACAGGACTGGGAAGAGGCCCAGACCCAGGCCGAGGTATTTAGGCCCGTCCCTCCTTCTCCCGGCGGCGAAATGATGTTTTTTCCTCAAAGTGACACACCACCCGAGTTATGCTCAGTTTTTTGGCGAAGTTTGACACACCAAGCTCAAAAGGTTGCCCATCACTGTCCTATATACTACCTACTGTCAAACTACACATTAGCTTGACTCAAAGATTCTTGGTAAATAGACTCTCTCTCTCTCTCTCTGGCTTTTCTTCGCAAACGAAGATTCAGGA
>JAIPUX010001232.1:83296937-83317508 GCA_020142125.1 Phrynosoma platyrhinos | reverse complement strand
CAACTGTGGCCCTACAGATGTTGGCTACAATACCTGTCATTGCTGACCATCAGTTAAGCTAGTTGAGGCTAATGAGATCATGTGCAACAACATCCAGACCTTGCTCATTGCTTCTACAAAGGTTTACCACAATAAAGTTACAACTCCGTTAACCTTCTTGAGTACCATTTTTGGGAGGAAGGTGAACTATCACACAGACAATAATAATTTCCTGCCAAAATGTCTGATTCTTTGAGCCTGTTACATTTTAACCAAGGTCAAGCAAAAGTGTGAGTTTGTCTCATGGGTTGGAAAAAGAGATAAAAATTCTGATACAACCCAAATCATGGGACTATTGTTCCCTTCAGATAATATGGCATACTTATGTTAACCAAATCTCAGAAAACTTTTGGGTTTCTCATGTACATTTACACCACCACATAGGATGAAAAGTCTCTAGAACTCAAAATGAAGCCCATCATATAGACAAATTTCCCTTTTCATGCAAACTGTTGAGAATAAATGTGATGCATTACTTCACTGATAGAATAATAAGAGGAAGGGAGAACGGGAGGTGTCTGCTGTTGGATGATAGATACTGATCCACAAAGGAAATTAAACTCATTCATAAACAGGCTTGAGTTTATGAATGAGTTATGTTTAGGCTTGAGATGTTCTATGGTCAAATAAAATGACTAAGCATTAGGAAAATAAGAATAATCCAGCCATTTTCTAACATAATATGTCCCCTGGGAAGCATGAGCTTTCAATTTGTCCAGTACAAAGACTGTATTGCATGTGCCTCTTTGTCAGCCACGTGGTGGGTATGATTTCTTTATGCCATATTTTGAGATAAATGAGTGAATGTTGTCCAGATGATGTAAATACAAAGCTGGAAGCAAAAAATAGGGAAAGAATTTGGGAAATGAGCTTGGAACATAAATGCTGACTTTCCTTCCCTCCTTATGTGAAATCTTTGGTTTGTCTAAAATCCAGGAATCCTTCTGGATTAGATACAGGGTATGTGCATGTGCCCTTTGCATAAGACTGGCTGAGATGGGATGCCTTGAGTTCACACTCCAATCGCAACACACATGCGTTGTTCCTACATATGCTCCATTTCTAGCTTCTAAGCAACTGCCTGTAACCAATAATAAAAGGTTCAGGACACAAGATCTGTTGAAATCCTTTGGTGACAGCTTTGCAAATACTGCTGTTGGATTTAAGAAAGAAACAGAAGGAAAATCGACATGGTGACCTTAAGCCACTTTCAGGTATTAATGCTTCCTTTTTCTTTACTGAAAGATGTAATTAGCCAGTCCTAGAAGGCATTCCAGGGTTCTTTTGTGGACCTGCGCTGTGTGGGAGGGTGCATTCTTCCCCCCCTTTGCAATCTTTCTTAAAATATTCTTTTCATAGACTAGGAACCAATTATAACAAAATAAAATTTAATGGAACTCCCTACACAACTCTAAGACCAGAATTCTTTCTCAAATTACAGTGCTTACAAAACTAGCTGCCAGGGTTTGATCTATTGACTTAAACACATGCATGAGATATTCTACAGTAGGGATAGGTAAAGTAAAATCTTGGGACTGCATGCACCTCACACCAAGGATATTTGTGTGGCCCTTGTCACCTCCAGAATCCCCTGACTGATCTTTTGATGACAAGAAAGTGGGTGAATTGCTGCTCTTAGAAGCCTCCTGGTGCAACAATCTACCTTTTAAATAAGCTGCAAAGCCTTCCTATGCTGTTTAACATAAACAAAATGCTCATTTTTCAGAACCAGAAGTATAAATACAGCCACTTTGGTGTGCGTGTGTGTGTGTGTGTGCATGTGTGTGTAGTCCATGTGGCCTGGACTATAAACATGGCCCCAGACTTGCTGCAATTGCTCACCTCTGTTGTACAGGCTGCACATCTCTGGTTCTTGCAAGGGGGGGGGGGAATCAATATTATTCCTCTCAAGGCCAAACATAGTATGTTGCAGCCATTTTTGACATTGCCACTCTTTCACACAATAAGCGGTGCTATTCTACTGTTGCCTTAGAGAAGCAGGACAATGTATAAGGAGCATACTCTTTACATAACTAGTCTGGGATTAAACTCTTTCTATGAGCATGCAAACTATAGGAGCTCAAGAAGTCCAAAAAGCCCTATTCCACTTAATCAGTAACTTTTGGTACATGCAACAATCTAATAAAAATGTGTATCCCTGCATTATATATTAATATTTATTTGGAAGATCCCCCCCCAATCCTTTATTCCATCCCTACAATCAGTGAAATAATTTGAAATGTGTTTAAAAATGGCAGAGAAGACTATCCAATATCAACATGTTGTTGTTGTTGTTGTTGTTGCTGTGTGCCTTCAAGTCATTTCTGACTTATGACAACCTTATATGGTACATGGTAGCCCATTTAAAAGAATGGACTCTTGATTTGGTTTTTTAAATTTATAATTGTTTAGATATACCTTGTAGTACTAACATTAAAAGGATCATTAAACAACAGGATAACAGCAGGATAATTAAAAAACATAAAAATCAAAGAACAGTAAAAAGCAATTTACAATTCAAATAGCAGGATAAGCATGCTCAAGGAGTCAAAAATTAATTACAACTAAAAGGCTGTACAGTGGGCCTTTGGTATCTGCTCGGGTTTGCTTCCAGGACCTTCCATGGATATCAAAATCCGTGGGTACTCAAGTCCCATTATATACAATGGCATAATAAAATGGTGTCCCTTATATAAAAGAGCAAAATCAAGCTTTGCTTTTTGGAATTTACATATTTTAAAAATATTTCCAAACTACGGATTCTTGAATCCATGGATAAAAAAAAAATCCATGGATATGGAGGGCTGACTGTAATACAGTCCCATCCTAATTCAGAGTTGCCCCAACCATCAGAGGTAAGCTTTAGGCATAAGCCTCTTCTGTCAGCAAAAGTTCTGTGCCAGCTGATCTCAGAAATCTCCAAAAGAGCAATCTGCAGGCAGAACTGTTGTGTCAGCTAAGATTTGCTTGGCATAACAGTCAAAAAGGGAACAGAGAAAGAGCTAAAGTAGCCCAGATCTAAACTTCTTGTAGGGAACGAGCCACAATGCCTGCCCAAAATAGGTCAAGAGAAGGACAATCCTAAATTATTGATTTCCTGTAATCCTTGGTTGGAAGCTATGGTTGACTCTGCCAGACTCTGACCATCTTGGCCAGTTAGGATGGTGCTCAAAATCTACTTCAGCACAGAGACTCTGGATCTTATAAGATGAAAAATCATGGTTATCAATAATATGACAGGAATATAGACCCTTGCAGTAAATTCTCACTGCTACTGGAATACAGGTGGAAAAAGACACTCCTCTGTCAAGTATCCTAGTTCAAGTGGCAAAAGGCTTTAAAGGTTATCTCTGCATTCAAGATAGTGTATTGGATTGCACCCAAGAGTTGAATTCGAGAGACTTGAGTTCTAACTGGTGGTGCGATAAAACATCACAGCACATCTTGATCAGGCATCCCTAGAGAGCTGACCTTTCATCTAAGTTTTCATCCTGCCAGAGGTGTGCCAACCCTTGACAGAGGCTAATTAAGTGAACTCACATCCAAATGGGTGTGAGGAACTCATAACAGGTGCAATGGAGACTCTGCTTAGATCTCTTGAATTTACAGCCATCTATCAGATGGAAACACGTTCTGAGATATTAAAAGTAAAATCAACTGCACTTCTATCAAGAAGCAAATTCCACTGAGCCTAATGAAGCTTATTTCCAGGAAAAATTTCTTTAGACTTGCATGCTATTGGATTAACCGTAGGAAGGAAACAGGGGTGGTGGTGGTAGAGGGAAATGGCTCACTTGTTATTTTCACCATTCTTACCAGAGCAGAAGAGGAGGCTATGAATAATTATGATAGCATGGATCCTCTATTAGATAAAAGGTAAATGTAAATGTAAATGTAAATGAAGTAAACAATAAAACACATTTAGAAAAACAGAATCTCAGTTCACATGCTGTAGTCAAACACATAGGAACCCTTATGAATTGTATGCATTCATTCTCTTTTTTGTGTATGCAAAAGATTATTTAGTTTGCTGGCAGCGTAACCAAACACTCAATTGGTGGCATGGACCAGTTTCTGGAATGAAGTGGAATTGTATTATGAGAGGGAACACTGAGCCTCCACTGCAGGGCCAAGCTGCAGAGAACTGCCTTGTAGGGAGTTGTCAGATTATACAGTTTAGAGTGGAAGCCTGTGCATATACAAAGGAAATGAAGATGGACCATTCAATGCAGTGAGACTACTCAGAGTATGACTACATTTGGCTTTAAGCCAGAGCCTTAACAGTATCTCTGCTGGTAGATGAGACCTTTATAGAACATACTTTATAGAAATTATAATCAATTATTTCTCTTAAATGATAACAAATTTATATTATTATTATTATTATTATTATTATTATTATTATTATTATTATTATTATTATTATTATTATTATTATTATTCAGAGTGATGGTGGTAGAGAAGATGAAGGAAGCCAATGGGGGCAAAGAGGGGGGACAGGAAGGGAGAGGAAGATTGTGGAGAAAACACATTATACAAGCTAAAATAACAGTTGCTAGAGGCTTGCTCCAACTGAGACTGACAGTCAGTTTGCTTAAAATTCAACATACTGTTTCCCTTTATTTCTTCGCACAATGGCTCCTGGACACAATTTTCTCCCAGGAATATGAATGCTTCAGTATTTCCCAGCTGCCAGCAGACCATAAATTCCTCATAGAGCTGAGCTTTTATGCAACCTGATATATCCCAAGAGCCATTTGTACAGGACTTTTGTGACACTCTATACAGTTGCTGTTGTTGGCTGTAGATTAAATGGGGAGAAATCATGGGTAGAACTCACCTGAATAAATCCATCAGCCCAGACACACATCAGAATTAATGTATATCAGACATGCGTGAGGTAAGGTATAGGAGCTTGCTGTGCTGTCTGACTGAGAGGTCAGTCAGTTAAGCTATTATCTGTGTCAGCTTGATGTGGATTGCGCACAGGATAGAAGTGCTCATGTGCCTTAGCTCTAAACATGTTGTAAAGATTGCTGAAGTGTGTAATTGCCATTTATTTCAGTGCTTAGGACTGCAGCCTTAGAAGAGATTATAATCACTGCACGCAATTCACTAGTAGATTCTTTTTAAAGCGCTAGATTTTTAAAAATCCTATTTATTCGTTCAGTTTTTATTTACTTTATTTATGTGCCACCTTCCTCCCAGACTGGGACCTGAGGTGGCTTCCAAAACAACAAATTAAAAATGTTTACAAAATTCTTTTTAACACAATTTAAAATCACCACATTAAAACACTATAAAACAGTTTAAAAATCACACAAAGTTAAAAACAAGTGAAATATACATCTGAATGAGAACCTTTTCTGTTTAACCATTAACCAATAATAACTTGCTTAAACAAAAATGTTTTTGCTTGATGGTAAAAAGGAAGTAGGGAGAGGGACAGCCTAGCCCAGGGGTAGGCAACCTTTCCCCTTTAAGGGCCAAGGGACTTCAACTCCCAGAATCCCAGGAGCTATTGGCCAACATGGGACTATTGGCCAACATGGCTGAGGCTTCTGGGAGCTGAAGTCCCTCGGCCCTTAAAGGCCTACCCCTGGCCTAGCCTCTTGTGGATCAGCCACCAAGAAGGCTCTCTCTCGTGTCCTCTCCAAGCAAGCCTGTGATGGTGGGGGGATTGAGAGAAAGCCTTCCCTTGATGATCTTGAAGCTCCAGCGGGTTCATATGAGGAGATACAGTCTTTCAAACAGTCTGGACCTAACCCTTATAGGTGATGACCAGCACTTTGAATTCTGCCCAGAAACAAACTGGTAGCCAGTGGACATTCTGGCTGTTGTGTTTTGAATCCAATGAAGTTTCTGAATAGTTCTAAAGGCTGCACCACAGAGAATGTGTTGCAGTACTCCACACAAGATGTAATCAAGGCATGTATCACCACAGCCAGGCCAGACGTCTCAAGGAACGGGCACAGCTGGTGCACTAGTTTTAGCTGTGTAAATGCACTCCTGTGCACTGATGAAACCTGGGCATTCAGGCCAAGAGTTAAGTCCAGGTGAGCCTGAGATTTCAGGGAGAGTGTAATCTCATCCAGTACAGGCAGAGTCCCTATTCTCTGACTTGCATTTTGATGACCAGGAGCACCTCTGTTGTCTGGATTAAGTTCAATTTGTTTGTCCTCATCCAGTCCATTACTGACAACAGACACTGGCTCAATACTGAGATGGCTTCCTTGGATTGGATGGAAAGGAAAAATAGAGTTGGATGTCATCCTCATACTGGTGACACCACACCCAAAAACTTCCAGCAGTTTCATGTAGATGTTATATAAGATAGGGGACAAAACAGAACCCTGTGGGACCCCAAGGCCAAAACATCAAACAGGAGTCCCCCAGCACCACCTTCTGGTTTCATCCTTCCAATAAAGACTGGATCCACTGCATAACAGTGCCCCAAACCCAATCCTAGTAAGGTGGCCCAGAAGGATACCATGGTCAAAGATATTGGAAGTTGCTGAGTTTCAGAAGAACCAAGAGGGGCATACTCCTTTTCCAGTTCCCTGTGTAGGTCAAGGCAACCAAGCTGTTTCTGTCGCCAAACATGGTGCTGAATCTTGCCTAAATACCTTAAAGGCACCAGCTCCCATCTGATCAAGGGCATCATGGGGGGGGGGGGGGGGTACAGCAGATGTGGGTTGCACCAGGTGACACCCTAAGAGGAGGTGACACTACTGCTCCCCAAACATCTGCCTTTTGGCAGAAATGAGCTGTGGTGTTTAACTGTGTCACTTTAAAATGCTGAAGAGAGGGGCATTTTAGTGGGGCAGGGCTCAGTGGAAAGAGAAAGGAAAGGTTGAAGTTTCTTTTTTTTTAATTTTTTTTAAAAAAAATTTAAAATAATTTTTATAAATTGTTTATTGTTTAAATTTTTTCTTAAAAACATCACATCTTACCAAACGTTTACTTTAAACACATGGAATTATGTACAAGTAAAAACATTTAGGCTGTGCATTATTTAAAAGTATAATTTTAATTTTGCTAGTTGTTTATGTCACAACTATTGCCATTACATTCAGTAATATACGAGAATTATGATTTATCAGTAACACTAGTACAAAAAAGCTTTACTAAATATTCTGAATGGTATGTTATAGAAGGAGGTCAATAGGGTGGGACCATGAGTTACCTCACTGGTTAATGCCAAACATAGTGATGCCACTGCATCTGATTTTGGAAGCTGAGCAGAATCAGCCCTAGTTAGTATTAAGATGGGAGACTGCCAACAAATACCAGGTGCTATAGGCTACATTTCAGAGGAAGAAACTTGCAAAACCACCTCTGAGCATTCCTTGCCTAAGAAAACCCTACGAAATTCATGGGGTTGGCAGAAGTTGACAGGCAACCTGAAAGCATATACTCACTCTCAAGTCATGAACACTGTTGACATGCCACTTTTCCTGTTATAACAATGGAGCCCAAAGCAGCTCACAGGTGATCTATATTCAAAGGTTTGTGAAGTGTAAAAAAAACAACAAACAACTGTGTCTGAGAACATGTCCAAAATGGTGCACAGAAGGACATCTGATGGGTACACTGATGGGAATGATGAGGAAATAGTGTATCTAATGGATAAATGGCTACACTAGTATTTTCTCTGGCCTTGTACTATGAACGACAGCCAGTCTCTTCAAGGGAGAGAAACCCTTTACAGAGTTTGCTGCGTAATCCTTTTGCTTAGAGATGGCAGGGATCATCAGGCTTTTGACCTTCTGCATGCAATCTGTGCGCTCAGCCACTAAGCCATGACCCTTCCCCTCACTGAGTCTGAAAGCACAACAGCCCAGTTCTCCCTTACCTGTACATAATTTTGTTTCCTTTCATGAGATGCTCACAGTACATCAAGACTTACAGATGTGTCGTCCCAGCCCATTGAAGGAAAGTGTGTAAGATGTTAAGAAAGTTCTGTCTCTGAGGTTGAACATTTAATTGCTTATTCTGGCATGCAGATCACCAGTTGATCCTGCAGTAGATATATCTGAACCAGTCCTAAGGAAAAGTGAAAGAACAAAAACATGCAAGTAGACCAGGAAAATGGAAGCATATGGTGCTGTGATTGGACTGTACCATTTCAGACTCAGACTAGAGGAGAAGGAGTAGCATGTTTGAATCAGGTTTGGCAGATTGTGGTCTAAAGGATGTGGCCAGGATGTGGAGCGGGTTCCTGTAACATTAATGGTTGGGCAGAAAATGGAATTTCAGCAAGTGTTGCATGGCAAGCAATACTTGTGGAAATTCCCTCTTCTTCACAATCATTCAAGGGACAAGAGCCTTCTGCAATTTTCACTCTGGTAATTCAAGAAAACCTTGTGATAGGGTTGCCTGAGGGTTGCCATAAGTGGAAAATGACTTGAAGGCACACAACAACAACAACAGCAGCAGCAGCAGCAACAACAACAGTGGTAGCAGCAGCAATTCTAATTTGAATACTCTGCTTCTCTATATTTAATAGCAATAGCAAGCACATTTCTATACCACTTATCAGTGCATTTAAAGCACTCCCTAAGTGGTTTACAATGTGTAAGCTAATTGCCCCCAACAAGCTGGGTACTCATTTTAGTGACCTCAAAAGGATGCAAGCCTGAGTTGAACCTGAGCCCCTTGGATGGGATTGAATTCGCAACCTTATGGTTTGCGAGTTAGTGGCTGCAGTACAGGCATTTAACCACTGCGCCAGCAGGATATAAAACTGCCAGAAAGAAAGCTAGGTTAAAATACTGTTTAGAAGTTAGGCTGGAATTATGTCACAAACCCAGGACAGTTTTTTTTTAAAGAAAGCTGACCTAGAATAGACCTAACTTTTTCTTGCCACACAGATTTCTTATGCATACACTGTTTTTGTACAGGTAAAACATTTGGACTATAGCAGTGTGCAAACAGCTTCCAGCCTTTGTGGACAGAACAATGGGGCAGGAAATCACCATCAGTTTCTCAAAGATGTGGCTTACCATTAGTGAGATATACAGCCCAGCTTTGCTTCCCATACCTGTAAGGGTTTTTTTCTTTCTTCCAGCACCAGTGAAAGTGGCAGTGACAGAAACTGCACTGGCAGCTGGACCATCATTTGCATCCTTCACAGGGACAAGGATGTATTGTCCAACATTTCACATATGAAAACTGGGACATCAGAGTGTGGTCTAAAGGATGTGGCCAGGCAGCAAGAGGGCAAAAGTTATTAAGGAAGAACTTATAAAACTACTATTCTAAGCACAGAAACCCTCAAATTTATCTACTGAGTTTAGGAAAGCCTGGGGAAAACCCCCCACAACAAATGAACCTGCTGGGAGCAGTGAAACTCATCCTGGTCCTTTCCTCTTCCTCCTGCTGAAATGACTGAGTTCAAACAGTTTTTGCACTTTGAATTCAGTTTGCAGCAACTGAAGTAACCTGAAGACAAAGGAGAAAAGCAGGAGGCAAAGAGAGAACTGAGACATCTTACAAGCAGATGAAAAAGTGGGACACCAGAGGATTAACAGACTGTCCCTGCCAAATTGGGACAGTTGCCAGGTGGTGCCCACAGCAGCAGCAACAATGACAATAATAACATGTGGAGAAATTTAAAGGTTTTTTTTTTTTGGTAAAACCCTCTATTTCCTCAGGAATGGGAAAACAAATACGGTACTGCTTCTTATAAAAGGGCCTTTGTGACAATTTTGGTTCAGTGACAGCACCTTATCTAGATTTTCCAAAACATTATGTTACACCTTATCTAGATTTTCCAAAACATTACATTTCACCATTGTCACTAAAGAATGTCATCTCAGCCTGATTCTTCTCAGTGGCAGAACTACCGAATCATTGTTGAGTAGTGAGTCAACACTTTTTTCAGTAGGTCTGTTCTAGCTGGGACTGTCATCAGGATCCTGACCTTTCATTACACTCCCAAGACCTGTAGCAGGTGTGAGAGAGAGCAATATTGTGATCAGCTCTGAGAAAGAGATGGAGCTAGTGTTCTGCCCTAATCTTATCTCAAATTGTCCAAATTTTCTTCCTCTATGGAAGAGGCCTCCATATTTTATTTTATTTTGTTTTATTTTAGGCTTTATTTTCAGAAACCGCTAGAATTTCTTTTGGTGATTTTTTTGAGCATAATGTAGCATTGCAATGTGGATGAAGATGGTGCCATGCATGTTTTCTCTAGGACACATCTCTTTAACATTCTGCAGCACTCCAGCTTGCCTACATTTCCTAATCTGAAAAAAAAAACCAACAATGTGAAGAGTTATCTAATGATGTCTTCTCCTGGGCTGTGATTAAAACGTGAGGAGCTGGAGAACTACCAGCTGCCTGAAAGCTGACTGTACAAAGAAAGGAAGAATACTCACACACATTCCTCAACTACCTCATCAGTAAGTTAACTATTAGAATCCTGACCTTATCCATGATAATTTATCTGAAATTGATTACTCTCCCCAAGAATTCTTTTCTATAAATATAAATATAACTGATTACTAATTGATTACTCTCCCCAAGCATTTCTTTTCTATAACTATGTTTTCTATAACTTTTCTATAAGAATTTCTATAAATATTCTTTTGAAGGAGAATGAAAAAAATGCAGAAGACATTTTTGGCATGACACTCATTCAAATGTGGGGTTCTTCATGACCTCTTCAAAATGGCACAGTCCAGTAGCAACTGCATAATATCATTGTTCTAGCATTTCCTTCTGCTCTAAAAGACAAAATGCCATAGATATGTATCTGCATTTCTTTAGCAGCATGCTGCCAATGCCAAGTAGCAGGAAACACACCGGATCAAAAAAGAGGTATATACTTTTTCTTGTCATATAACAAATACTTCATTTGTTAATTACTCAGTTGAAGCAATGTTTTATCATTTCTGCTAACAAAAGATAAAACTTACCAGTGGGGATGAATGGGACTCTCTCTCTGCAAATGTCTATTTTGTGCTTGAATTTAATGATGCCTCAGGATTGTTTCAGCCTTATCTGTGCATCTGCATTTTGCACTGAGAATGAAAGCAGTGAAATAGAATATCTCTCAGATAGATCCCAGGGTACTTAAAAAAGAAGCCAGCTTTAGCTGCCTGGCTGCTTTTAGCCTTTCAGAGGAACTGGAAGTTCAAGGATCCAGGTGATAATAACCAATAATCTCTGTACACTTGTATTTAATTTGGCAACATTTGTTTGGCCATTTCAAATTCACACACTCATGACTGAGCAAGGAAGTTCAAGCTTGTCAGTTCCTATCTTGGAGTTCAAGTTATGCCAAGATCCCACAATAAACAGATCTCATTTTCTATGACATAACTTCAGTTCTATTTTTGCCCTCCTGCTGAAGAAATGTGTTACCCACATGATTTCCATATGGGTCACTCAATGTCAGATATTTTGGCTGGCAGTCCTTGTAAAATTACTGCTTCCCCTAGTTTCATTGCTCTCCCGCCCATCTCAATTCAACCTTTGGACAGCTATGACAAGGGAGCTAGTGTTTGCCTTCTATTCTGGTCTCGGTGCTTTATGGTGATATCATATGAACTAACGGGGTCCAAAAGGCATGCCAGATTAAACCACTGACTAATTCTCATATTTTGCTTGTCTTTCTGCTCCCAGGCTGCAAGGTCTACATGTTCACAAAGTCCTCCCACTCTAATCTGGAGGTGCTGATTTGATTTTCAGCTGAGACTTCCTACAAGGAGCAATCACCATACGTGGCTTGTTGGCCCTGGGGGAATAAGAGCTAAACTTATCTAAGAGTGAAATACAGAACTTGGGCAAAAGCTGCAGCAAAGTTCAGTCTTCTTTCTCTCTTCCTGATGCATGGTTAGTCACAGAAGACCTATTTAAACTGCTTAAAGAGAAAGAAGAGCCACAAGAGATATCTGATCTGGCAAAACATCACTTAACGTCATTTATCTCTCCACTCTGTCACCTGATGCTGTACAAGCAAGCCATACCATCTCCTGAGGACCATCTATCCTTAAGCAGGACATGGAGGTGAGAGAAATGAATGCCTGAAGGTTGTTACTAGAATCAACTTTATGAATGAATGCATGAGACAATGTACTAGAGAGATGCTTAATTGGAGAGGGATGTCAAATTATTAAGTGGTCTCTTTGTCATCAGTTCAAAGAGCTTCTGCGTGTTCTTCAAAGACCTCCTTGCACAGTTGACTTAATGCAGTGTTGAAGCTTCTTCTCTTCACTTTTTATTGTGCTTCAAAAGTGCTTCAGAGCATTTGGCTCTATACCATGAGTTATTTCCTGTCTTACTGCAAGGGACATTGTAGCACTGTGCTCTCTCGGTACCAAACCCTCCGAGCAGAAGGATTGCTGTGTGATATTTTATTGAAGGTGAAAGAAAATGAATTCCCTGCCCACAAATCTCTGTTGGCCTGTTCCAGTGATTACTTCAGGGCCATGTTCAAGAGCTATACTAAAGAATCCAAGGCTGCCATCATTCACTTGCAAGTCATCTCAGCGACTGGTTTGCAACATGTTCTGGATTTCATTTATACCTCTTGGTTGCCTTTATCATTTGCCAGTTTGGAAGATACCTTAGAAGCTGCCACTTACCTGCAAGTGACTGAGGCAATTGGCTTGTGCAGCCAATTCCTAGCTAATAATCTGACTCTGGAGAACTGCTGTTTTAGCGCCAATGTTGCTGCAAAATTCTATCTTCCAGATGCTTTATCTGCAGCAGAAAAATATCTAATTTTTAATCTATGGAAACTCCTGGATTTAGATTGCGCAGGACTGCTGGAACTTAATTTTCACTCTTTGAAGGAAATAGTAGAATCTCCTGATCTGCCCATGGTGAAAGAGTCACATTTGCTAGATCTGTTACTAAAGTGGTTGAAGTATGATAAATTGAGGCTAACACACACAACTAGCCTTTTGGAGCACATAAGATATGGTCTCATTCCAGTTGAAGATCTGAGAAAAACCTACACTCAGTCAGAAGTGCCTCTAACAGCCCCCATTAAATGCTTAATTATAAAAGCAATAAATTATCATTCACTCATCTTTAGACAACCTATCCTGCAAGATCAGTACAGCACTCTGAGAAATCAGAAGACAAGGATTATCCTGCTTGGAGGTATGATTGTGGATGAAGGGCCCTTCAATGATGTGGTAGCTTTTGATGTTTACAACCACAAATGGCAAATTTTAACACAGGTGCCAGACAGGCTACAAAATCACTGTGTATGTACAGTTGGAAACTTCCTTTATGTACTAGGTGGGGAAACAGAACATTCACAGACAGATCCGCAAATTCCTGCTGTGACTGTTACAAACAAAGTCCATCGATATGATCCCAGATTTAACAAATGGATACAAATTACTGGAATGCTGGAAAAAAGATGTCTATTTTCTTGTTGTGTCCTAGAAAACAAGATCATTGCAATTGGTGGGCAAGGTGAGAATGGATCACTGCATTCTTCCGTTGAAGTTTACAACATTAGCCGAGACACATGGACAAAAGTTAAAGATTTGCCAGGCAAAATTCATGGCCATGCTGGTACTGTTTGCAAGAACATTGCTTATATATCAGGTGGCAAATACATGAATCAAAATAATACAAGTAAGGATTTGTATGCTCTGAGTACCCTAGAAGGGCAATGGAGAAAGCAAGCCCCTATGAGTATTGCTCGATTTGGGCATCAGATGGCCACAATTCGAGAGACCATTTTTACCTTTTTAGGACTTTATGAACCATTCTCTGAAATTGAAAAATATGACCCTGACCAGAATCAGTGGACTCGATTAAGACCACTGGTATATGACCGATTTAGTTATGGTTTAGCAGTAGTGGAGGAAACGGCCCTTCTCATTGGAGGGAAGAAATGGCAAGATTCCCGGGAGATTCCAACTCAGGATGTGGTGGGCTATGATATTGACAATGACTGCTGGGAAGAAATCTGTAAAGCCTCCTTGCCTTGGTATGGATTGCAGTGTGCAGTGCTACAGCTTTCTGAACTGAATGACACACAGGACATTCAACAACAAAAGAGACCAACTGCTGAGGTTACCCCTCACTGAAACATGATCCAGATAGATAATTCAGAAGGGCATAAAATCATCAGGATTTATAAAAATAAAAAAGGCAATTGCTCTTGCCTTTTAAGTGGTGCTGAAGTTTCAAAATGGAAACTGCATTTTCAAGGGAAGGGTGAAACTGTTCCCAATTCTTATTGGTGAAATTTATGGAGCAGGTGTATCGCACAACCAAGAGTGATAGCAGTGCTTGAAATTCAATTAAAAGGATAAAGTTATCAAGAAGGTTAATTGTTATAAGGAGGAATGCTACTTGTACCAATTTGTGTTTTAAATTAGCATACAGGATGTTTTTTCTTGAATAACTATAGATTATACTAGTGGGAAAATGATGGTTTCTAAACATTCCCACAATGCTATAGCACACCAGTAAAGATTGACTATTGCACGTATTCGATATTGTACAAATTTCTTTTGAGAGACAGTGGTAATCTTTTGACTACAAAAGAAATAGGCAGAATCTACATTTTTGTTTGATAAAATATTTATAAATTGTGTTATTGTAATTGCGTTGATTAACAGACTTTTCAGTATTTGATTTCTATGTGGCAGGGGTTGTATAAATTATATATTAAATAATTTTAAAACTCATTTAACAGAATATCCCCTTTAGTCTGAAATGTCATACAGTATAGATGTATAAAAGCAGTACATTTAGCATTAAAGAAGAAAAGATGACAAGGAATGCAACAGGACCTTTTCAAGCTAGGCAATCTTACAAGATGAGGTTGGATTTTTATCCTTGGCAGCCATAATACTTTCACCAAGATAATGTGCAGGCAAAATAACAGTTGCATAGCAACAGGTTGTCATGCAACCCTCCTGACAGCCCAGCCCTGAGAATATGTTGGTATGAACTCACTCTGTCCCAGCATTGCATAGCCAGCTGCGTAAAGGAGAGTATGCTCATTCCGAAGTCTCTGCCGATGATATGTTACGAGCTACTTGATCTTACAAGATGCAGCCACCTGTTCCATGTGCATGTCCTGTGTCCACTGTGGCACATTATTCTTCTCCTCCTACATGGAGAGTTCTTCAGTATAAGAAGAAATACAAAGTTCATGTGTACATTTTTTTAAAAAAAGGAAAATTACATTTCTTTATAGTCAAGGAGTGTCTAATCTTGGGTTTTATCTGTTGCCGATATGCTTTTTCCTCCCTCTATTCTGGTTTGTGTTGTTGTTGATGATGCAAGATACTTCAGATGATCTTATTTTATTCTACGGTGTAAACCAACCTATGGGTTTTGTGGGACTGTGTGACAGGCAAATCAATGGACAAAATAAAGCACACAGTCAAACATGTATTTATGTTAGCCTGAGTATGTACATTGGAAGCTGTGGGTGGTTACATGTCCCCAGGACATGTACACACTGCAGGAAGCTTTAAGTAATCTCAGCTTCTCATCATATGTAACTGAACTAACATATACAGGAGAAATTGGAATATTTTAGTATCTATACGCAACTTTAATCCCACCCCACAATACGGAAGGTCTTTCTGTGTAGTAGAAGCATCTGAAGCAACTGGGATTTGTGTAATGCCTAGTACTTAGCCCAAATCCCAACCCTTCATCAAATATTCCTCCATTTCATAGAGAAATTCCTGTCTCCAGTTTACTGACTTCCCAATAAGATTGGAAATTGTGGAATAATGTTGAAATAGATTAAAGAATTTTGGCAGTACATATACATATAGAGGAGGATGCTGGTGGAACTATTAAGCAAACCTTTCTTGCACAGGTGTCATTTTATTTTGACAATCAGGCTCTCATGTCTTGAAATTAACTACTGGGTTTGTATTATATATTCCTAAAATGGAGAAAGAGAGAGAGAGAGAGTGAAGTAAAGGAAGAAACTAAATCCCAACATTTGGAATAAATAGCATAATTCATTTCAGAGTCAAGCATTTTTATGTCAGAAATATACAAAATATCACAAATTATAACAAATGAGTCATGCAGTCAATAAACTGTTTATACAAACAGAATCTGTAGATGATATAAACATTTTCACTGGTCCTGAAATTTCATACAAATCTGAATGCATGGTTTGTCATTCAGGTTCAACAGAATACAGATTTACGTAAAATTAGCTGTAAAAAGGCCACTCTCCTGTACAATTGTGCAAAGTTTGCAAGACGTCTGCAATCGAAAAATGCAGTTGAAAAGAAATGGACAATCCTTTAATCCTTAGTTTAGTCCCAAGAGCTGAACACATAATGTTCTTTAAAAGTTTAAAAGTACATTCGCTGAGCTGAACAGGCTATAGCTGGAAGCCAGATGAGAGAGAGAGAACAACTTCTCAGACAGATTCATTTAAAAAGACTTATCATTTTTGCTCACGTATTGATCAGCTCATATCTCAACTCCTCACATGTGCAGAAAAGCATTAAAGAAGCGACATGGCAATTTTTTTTTTGGTCATCTGAAATCGACAAAAATCAAGGTGCTGATAAAGGGCAAAAACATACAGTTTAGACTTTGCCTCTTGTATCCCCAGTCAGGCACAGACAGGTTTCATCATAAATGCTTCAACTTCAGCTGCATTTTCAATTATTGAGAGATTGGCTATATAGGGTGTCTCAGGGCCAATTCTGTGGCATACGTCTGTCTGTGAAAATGCAGCCAACTTCTTGCCATGCAAGAATCAACTGGCAGAAAGGTATAGAAGAGTCCTGCAAGCATCCAGAGCTTATCATCTGGAGTTTTTCCAAAGAAAAGCAACATGAAATTGCTATTAAGATACAAAAGCTAGTGCAACATTGCCTTGTCATACTGATCAGTTATGCCAAGGAAACCTTACCCATCTGTTTTCTCTTTATATCATATACTATTGCTGATGGAACAGAGCTTGGAAAAGTCACTTTTTGGGGGCTGGAGTTCCCAGGAATCACAGCAATGCCTATGCTGGTTGGGCAATTCTGGGAGTTGTAGTCCAAAAGAGAAGCATAGGTCAAAGCACTACAGTCTATGGCAGTTATGCCATGTTGGCTGGGGGATTCTGGGAGCTGCAGACCAAAAGGCCCTTAGGGGGGCAAGGGCAAAATGAGATGAACTAGATATGCAGCTTGTTTATGTTATGAAACAGTACCCAAGGTCAAGGGAGAAAAGCCATGTCTGAATCCCTCTCCCCTACTGTTTTAACCCCTCTCCTTAACTGGGTGCATATTAGGAGGTGTATACCAATCTTGAAAAAGGCAGTGTACTACTTCTCCCCAACATAATGCTCTCCAGATGTTTTAGGCATCAGTTCTCATCAGCCCAGGGCCAACAGTAAGGAATTTTGTGAGTTGTAGTCCAAACTGTCTGCAGGGCAGCAGGTGGAGGAACATGTCTGTATTCTATGTATTTAATTTCATACACTAAGGCAGAAGCCAAAATATTTTTCTACAGCACAGGGCAAGATCCAGTTGAATACTAGTGCTGACATAGTAGCATGGGATCAGCACCTCATATCACTCTGCATTCAGTGACCCCCAGCCTCTCACACTGCAGTGCAATCCATGAGTGATTGGATACAACAGGATCCTATTTAAGTACCCCTGGGGTTTTAAGTCACTCTCATAGACATGCACACACATGTATTCTAATGATTTCCCATTTCAATTCTCCACTTCAGCTACAGTTTCAAACCAAAAATGAGGTAAAGCGAACAACTTTCTGGTCAATGTTATCTCATGATCCCCTTGAAACTAGCTAAACCTGAAACAATTTCAAATCCAGGGGTTTCTGAACAAAGGATACAGTTTTACAGTGTGTGTGTGTGGAGAGGATGTTCCAGATGAATTTTTATCATGCTGTCATCCTGTCTAATTCACCAACATTTATGGGGACCTCTAGATATCATCTGTTACTCATAACCTTCCCTATGGCTCCTTTTGTCTTTGCTCATAATATGGAAAAGGGGTAGGGACCAAAATGGCTGCACAGTGCCTTCTGATAGCTAGTGTGAAGAGCTCTTCATTTGGAAAAGCTCAGAAACAGATAGCCAAGTAAGGTGAGAGGTGGGACTACACACTCACATCAAACCACACCTCTAAATAATAGTATAACTATGTCAGTTTACACACAAAAAGTCCATGCTGCAACTGCTTTAAAATCTAAAATAATAACTGCAAATCTACACTTTAAAATAAAAGGATGAGATGACTGTGGGAATAAATGGGAATGTAAGCAATCTGAGAGAAAAATTACCTGGACTTTAAAGAATCAATACATAAATTAATGGTGTCAATAATGGAGAAAAAATGCCACGGTTGAAGATTTTTGCTAGCTACGGTCTAGCTATTTGTGTGCTAATCAACTTCACACGGCATACAAATGGAGATATGACTTTGGATATGTGTGAAAGTCCCACTTACACTCTGTAGTGTTCACCATCTCATTTGCAATTTAAAATATTTAAAGCAAAGCAAAAGCAAAGCAGCTTCATTTATATACCGCTTCATACCACACTATGGGGTGTCTAAGTGGTTTACAACTGTAAGGTCATTGCCCCCCAACAGTTGGGTACTTATTTTGGTGACCTCAGAAGGATGCAGGCCTGAGTCTAGCCTGAGCCCTGGCTGGTATTGAACTCACAACCTTGTGATTTATGAGTGAGTGGCTGCAGTACAGGCATTTAACCACTGTGCCACCAAGGCTCTTAAAGGGACTTCTGTGAAAGTCTTTTTTAAAAACGTCAAGAATATTTGGTTTGTGCGTGAATCTGATGCTTTTTGAAATTAATCTGTTGAACCCATACACTTCATTGATAATTCCCATCCTCAAGCGAAAAAGGGAATTTCAAGTATGGGGCAACTGTGCCCTCTATTATGTTTTCACCTTCCTCCTTGCCCCTTCCTATTTGCCAGAATTTTCAGTGTTTTTTCTAAGTTCAAAGCATGAATTACCTTGAGCTGACAAATACCCAACAGTTAAAATGTTGACTTAAAAGAAAATGGCTTAACAATACAAAAAAAAAATCTGTATGTAAGTATGAAGAGGCCAACAAAGGGGTAATAAGATAGTTCAGTTGTACATGTTTAAAAATCTGTGTCAAAACCAAAACAAACACAGCCCTTGTCCTCAATTCTGTGCTAGAGATTGTCTACTAATCCTTCAAAAGACTGTAAAAATGAAGCTTTGACAATTTAATATCCAAGCTTATTGTGAAAGTTCCTTTTCTCTTATTCCCTGACTTTTTTCTTTAAAATTCAGCCCTTATCACAGCACTACACTTTTTCTGTAATTTATGAAAATATCTAAAATATTCCACCAAATATAAAAGTTTAATTGTCACACTGGCCAAAACAAAAGCTGCACTTTGAAAATGTAACTCTTAACAACAGTTATATACTACTAAATAGGAAACAGATTGACTTTCAGTAGTAAAACGGTGCTCTTATGCCAACTTTCCCTTGATAAATCAATGTAATACTCCAAAATATCTATTCAGAAAGTTTTCTAAAAAATTGATAAATACAATGGTTAGGATCCAAAGAAGCCAGATATATGTTTCTTTTCAGTTTGAAAAGCAGCTTGTCTCTTCAACAATAAGAGTTCTGTGCATGATTCTTTCCCATGACTGCACACTCCTTCTTTGGATCACAGCCAGTGTTTGTAAACATAAACAAAGTGAACATCAGCAGCATAAAAAGTATGTAAGTTTCTATTCACACAATGACATGGAAATTATACTGAACTCATATCAGAAACATTAAAATAGATCTCCTGTAGTTTGATATAAAAGCTACTCTGTGCACTTAAGTAAAGATCTGGAAAGCTGCAGAGGGGTTCAAATGAAAACCTGACATTTTCTTCTTTTTATACGTGCGTTTCAATGTAGGAATGAGTATGTGTTAGAGAGTCTAGAAGTGCATCAACTTCATCAGAGTCATTTACAGAGTCCTCCGAGGGATTGTTCTGTGAATTATCCAGGAACAAATCAAGGTACATTTGTTTCCAGTCTTGAAAGTCTTTAGATGTCAAGTCTGGATTATCCAGAACTTTATCTATGATGGCTACTTCTTCTTCTCTGGCCTGAAAGACAACAAAAATCAAATTAGAAATGAGCAAGAATGGACATACTGTTTCTTTAGCATTCCATCCCCTTTAATAAGAAAGAATGAAACCATTCTTCCTCAGTGAAAGCATTGTTTAAAGACACACACAAATGCTTTCCTGGTAAGAAAACTGGGAAGTTCCAAGCCGTTTTTAAAAAATGTAAACAAACAAAAACCCACTTTGATATTTTGAAAAACACTGATTCTAAATTAGTGACAATCAACTTAAAGCTGGGGGAATGCATATTTTTGGGACTATATTAGTAAAAGTATGTGCCTATTTATGCACCAATAAAAGTAGGGGGGTTTCAAGAAGAAAAAAGAAAAGAAAGTGTGAGAGAGGGCACTGCAGGGAAGAGAAAAGGTCAATCAACAAAACACGGAGAGGATTGGTGGGATCAAATACACACAC
>JAIPUX010001232.1:83252859-83296837 GCA_020142125.1 Phrynosoma platyrhinos | reverse complement strand
ACTTGTTCAAGGTCATGTTTTGTGTTTTTTTAACTCCGGCCCTCCAATAGTCTGAGGGATGGCAAACCGGCCCCCGGCTCAAAAAGTTTGAGAACCTCTGTGTTTGTCTGTTACAGCTAAAACAACAAAGAGTTTTGTAACACTTTAATGAGTAGCATATTTTCTTTGGTACTAGCTTTTGTGAACTGGAATTTCCCCTGACATTTGGGAAACCCATGGCTGTCATAATATTTAACATGTACAGACAAAAAGCAGAATCCTCAGGGCACACAGCACTTGGTTTCACAATGAAAACGGTTTACATTTTAGAAATTGTATAAAGCAAACCAAATAATCGTGTGTTCTAAACAGTAAAAACGTCATGACACTATCTGAATATCCACAGCATGGCCATCATTCACAACTGCATGGACCAAAAGCAGGTAAATTGTTTGTGAATGAAGACAACTGAAAAATGGAACTGAAAAACAAAACTTAATTACCGGTATCTGGTAGTGTGAATGATTTATGTCCATAGCATTTTCTAGTGCCTGAGTGACTACATGCAATACATTCCTTGAATTC
Source organism: Phrynosoma platyrhinos (assembly GCA_020142125.1). Classification (NCBI taxonomy): domain Eukaryota; kingdom Metazoa; phylum Chordata; class Lepidosauria; order Squamata; family Phrynosomatidae; genus Phrynosoma; species Phrynosoma platyrhinos. The sequence goes on along the minus strand of JAIPUX010001232.1, from coordinate 83,296,273 downwards.
TAGTGAACCATATGATTTTGTGAGCTTTGGCTGCTCCTCCTAAACTCACCTTTAAAGTGCTTTTCAGAATTCGCAGCTGGTGCAATTTTTCATTGATCACTGGATCATTGCATCGCTTGATAAAAAACTTCTTGTACTCCATCTTGGTAGATATTTGCAGGTCTCCCAAGGGATTCAAACTAGCTAATTCCAAAGACCGGTACAAATCTTGCAAAGAATCTGCAGGCTTTTCTCCTAGAGTTTCAGCTGCAAAACATGGAGAAAATGAGCTACACAGATTTCAAGAACCAGTCTAAAGCAGGGTTTTCAAATTATGTCATTGCAACCTGAAGTGAAGAGAAATTTAACTATTCAAATGTGACAAAAATTAATACATTGAAACCATGAGTGCATATACACTGTAGAAATAATGCAGTTTGACTCAGTTTTCATGGCCATGGCACCATTCTACGGAATCTTGGGATTTTGGGAGGCACCAGCACTCTTTGGCAGAGAAGGCTAAGGACCTTGTAAAACTCCAAATCCCAGGATCCCATAGTATGGAGCTATAGCACTTAAAGTGCTGTCAAACTGCATTATTTCTACAGTGCAGATTCACCCCACATGCCTATAGAAAAATAAATAGAAAAGCAACTTCCAGATTGGGAGGGGGCTGCATTGCTTCTGTTGTTGGGGGCTGCACTGTTCCTCTCCCAAATTAGTAATATTTCTTTAAAAAATTTTTAGAGGCACCAAAGCCCTGTTAAAACAAGGCTCATACTCTTAATATGTGTGTTGTTTGCAAGATTAGTGCTTATATGTGTGAACGGTGCTTGTAAACAAGACACAAGGGAAATCCACACCTTGTTTTAAAGGGAAATTTAGCTTTTTAAAAGGTAAAATACCCTTGTTTCCTGTTTACTTTTGAGGTAGGGATAGAGGACTTTTGGAGGGCTTTGGTAAGGCCCTAAAAAAGACAGGAGTACATACAGCCTGCAGACCCTGGGATTGTTTATTGTTTGGATGGGATAGTTATTGTGAATGTGTGCATAGTGTATGTACAGTGGAAATTGTTGGTCTGCTGCATGTTCCCAGCAAATGGCAACTCACAAGACAATCAATACCCTATCTTGTAAATTAATTTGTCACATTATGAGCAAATACAATCTTCCAGGCTGAAATTCAAATTATTGGATCCAATTCTACAAATATCAAAGAGAAAAAGAGATTTTTCTTCTTTCTTATGGTGCTAGAAATCAATATTAATCTACAGCTCATATAGTTCTACACCTGGAACAAGTGAGTTCTCTCAAGTTCTGACCCTATAAACACTTATTTGAACAAAGTGGGACTTTTGATTGCAAAATTGTAAATATGAAAACTGTACAAACCCAGCTGCTCAGAACTGTGATGTGCACTTTAAGAGTATGGCCACTGCTCTGTTTCATCAATTGTGAGGAATCTCTGTTCCTCTAGATATTTAGAATACAACTTTTGACATATCTATCCACCAGCCTTAATGGGAATTGGAGTCCAGTAACTTCAACAGGGCCACAAATTGCTTGCCCATCTTACCTGCTGATAGTGTAGATTTTTAAAAATGGCTCAAACTGAAAGCATGACAGAAGAGAAACTTCCAGAATGTTATTATACTTGGTGAGACAATACACAAGGATTACAGCATGTGAGGAGCCAACATGGTGTAGTGGTTTGAGCACTGAACTAGTCTGGAGAACAAGATGACGACCTAGACCTTCTGGCACACACACTCTTTGAATAGGAAGCTCTGTGTGTATATTCTCTTCTGACTATGGAATCTTATAGTCTATGCTGAAATTAATGGGTAACTCGAGATCTGCTAGACTTCATCAGTGCTCACATGGTATTTCAGATAGTGTATGTTTCCTAGATGCTTCAATAAAAATAACCGAGATCAAGAACTGTTTCTTTCCAGTGTCAACAAAGTGACTAGAGAAGAAAGATGAATAAACAATAGATGAAGCAATCACATGTCTTTCTGGTTTTGATATAAATATATTCATCATGACATTCTTTTAATAATAATAATAATAATAATAATAATAATAATAATAATAATAATAATATTTATTTATAGCCCGCCTCTCTGCCCAACAATCGAGGCGGGTTACAACAATTAAAAACATGATCAACATGACAGGTAAACATGTCTACTGTGCTAATGATTAATGGCACCTTACTATTTCTCATCATATACAGTGGGGTTTTTTAGCCACTGGGGTTTGGTTCTAGGACCACCCATGGATAACGAATTTGTGAATGCTCAGGTCCCATTAAGTACAATGGCATAGCAAAATGGTGTCTCTAATATAAAATGGAAAATCAAGCTTTTCTATTTGGAATTTACACTTAAAAAATATTTTCAAGTTGAGGATGCCTGGATCCATGGATAAAAAAAAAATTGGTAGATAAGGAGGCAGACTGTATGTTTTGGTAATACATTTATAATTTTAAAATGGTTCCTTCAAAAGATGGGCTAAAAAAGTAATGAGAAACTGAATACAGTTTGCTTTCTCATTTTGGTGTGAGAACTGTTTTAGCAGAGTGGCTAAGAGTGTGAGCTGGGAGGTTCCTGGGTCAAATCTAAGCTCAACCATAAACTTATGTGCTGCCACTAAAGAAGCAATTGTCTTCTTGGGCTTGGCTCTTCAGCTGTAGCATGGAGAAATTGACACTGGTCTTCTTTGCAGAGCATGTTGAAAGAATTGTTGAGACAATGTATGCAACCTTATGATATTAGTTATCCTTATTACCTATAGCAATAGCAATAGCATGTACATTTTTATACTGTTTATCAGTGATCTCAGCACTCTCTAAATGGTTTACAATTTATAAGCTAATTGTCCCTAACAAACTGGGTACTCATTTTACAGACCTACAAAAGGATGGAAGGCTGGGTCAACTTTGGAGCCCCTTCAGATCGAACTTACAACCTAGGGCTTGCGATATCGGCACTTTAACCTCTGCACCACCAGAGCTCCTATGACAGATTTCTCTGCATCCAAGACCCAGTCACTGTGACAGAAGTCTGCTCTTGCCATTGCTTGACTACATTTGGAGGAAAAGAACATTGGGTCCAAACTCCAGGCTTGGCCAATCTTTCTCATCCACAGAGAAATCTGTTGACAGTGAACTAGGCTGACCATAATTCCTTGAGACAAAAATGGGGTATTGGCATGACAAAATCAGGATAGGATAATGTAATATTCCATATTCATGAAAAAGGAAGATGATATCAAAGTTTTATTACATTAATATATTGAGCTAACAATTATTCTTCACTGACAGAACTCAAGGTCTCTTCATAACACTTCATCTATTGACCTCCCTTTCTTTTCTCTTTCTATTTCATAACACAAATGTTTTCTCCTTTCTTTCTGTACCCCATGGCACATGTTTTCTACCACACTGTTGGTCTTTCATTCCATCTTTTTCAGTTGCTTCCCTTTATCTTTTCACACCACACTGGTTTCTCTCCACCTGATGTTTTTATTGGCATGTTTTCTCCACAAAACTACAGGACTTTTTGTATCTCTAGAGCTTCCTCCCCCACATCTTATTTCCAACCTCTTCATTTCATTTCTCTGATTCTTTGCTCCAATCTGTATCTATTCTATCCCTATATTCTCTACTCTCAGCAATGTTCAGCAACAACAGCAGTAACAATAACATACAGTTTTCACTTTCTTAGAAAGTCACAGATCCAATGAGGAAATTTCCAATGTACACTGGCATAGTACATGGCTGTATTAGGTTGATGCCAGAATACTTCCACTACTCTAAGGCTTCTAAATTCAGGAAAAAGAGAAATAGAGCAAAACAGATGTAGCGATCCTTTTGCCTCACCACATCACCTTCACAGGTTTAGAACAGACATTAGCACCTCCATTTGATGCTGGTGACAAGCTCTTCTTTGCGCTCCTGGGTAATGTGGGAAAACCCACATCATATGGAAAGAGCCTTACAATGCCAGCACCACTATTCTCAGAAAGTGACACAACCCTGGTTAGTAGTTGCAGCATGGGAGCCCACCATTAAAAGTAGGACTTATTGTGTTACTCTGGAAATACTCTGGCTCCCATGCTATTAACATATCATAATGAAGGGTCTTCACACATTTTCACCTAAGGGGTGTGTTTGTGCCATGAACAGTGGCATATATAGAAAATACATATTTAGAGAATATATTTGTGGAGACTAGCACAAGTATCATATATCCACCTATAAACAACAGTTTATAACTTGGTTCAGAATCTTAATTCAGTTTAATCTGTCCATCCAATTAATCAGAGCCCATGTACTTTGAGGGTATCATTTTAACATCATAATCTTCAAAATGTTTAACAAAAAATATAATGCCTCATGCTTTCAGCTGAATTCTACATATGTTTATGCAGAATAAGTCAAGCTGTGTTCAACAGGATAATTGTAGGATCACCACAAGTTAGACATTCACTGCAGTAATTCTCTCTACTTTACATTACAGGTTGAATCTCCCTTACCTAGAATTCTAAAATATTCCAAAAAAAAAAAAAACCCAAACACTTTTTTCATGGGTGGCTGATACAGTGACACCTTTGCTTTCTGATGGTTCAGTGTACGCAAACATTGTTTCATGCACAAAATTATTAAAATATTGTATAAAAATACCTTCAGGCTATGTGTATAAGGTATATAAGAAACATAAATGAATTCTGCATTTAGACTTGGGCCCCATGTCCAAGATATTTCAATATATATATATATATATATATATATATATATATATATGAATATGAAAATACAGATATCCCACCCACCCCCACATTTTTTTTAAAAAATATCCAAAATAGTCCTGATCCCAAGCATTTTGGATAAGGGAGACTCAACCTGTAGCTGTTTCCGCAGGCATGTATCTCACTGAGTTTTCTGTTTATTGTTCCCTCATAGGTAGGTATGAAAAGACCCTCTCCCTAGTAACCACCTACTGCCCTTCATTTTATACACACAAGGCTTTTCATTTTAGTTTCTCCTCAAACAGAGAAAAGCTTCCAAACATTTTACTGTTTGTATATGTACATGTGAGAAAAGATGAACCTTCCCCTAAGCTGGTTTTAAGGACTAAATGTCAATGCAATCTGGAAATAGATCAGAAACCACTGGAGAAAACTGACATAATATGCAGAAACTATCAAGTTAGCAATCCTGTAGTCCTATCATAGAGTAACTGGAATTTTCAAGAAAAGTCTCTGGACTGTTTTAAAAGGCACAACTATTTGAACCATTTAAGTAATCCATGTGTTTCAGAGCATGGATAACTGAAACAAGGCCATTTCTCTTCTGATAGGATTACAATTGGTATTTAATAGTCTAAATTTATCAAAGGTATTCTGAGCCATAGAGGCCACTTGTGGAGCTAACAACAGTGCTGAATTAAAACATCATTTATTTTTATCAAGTCCATTACCAGATCCATACATGAATTAGGTCCACCAAAAGTCTTGCCAAACTTTGATGAAGACAAACAGAGCTGAATGTAATCTATATATTGGTAAGACATCAGTCTAAATCTCCAAATGATCTCCCACAGCTCTTTCCTGTGGATGCCCAGCAGCATGGGAAAAATGAATAGATTCCTGTTAGAGCCCAAAACACAAATGCCAAGTGGTCAACTAATAATCTTCCAGTACCACCTTATTATCCAACACCAACTTGGGCAGCTTTTGAAGAATTTTACCATGGCTGATGGTATTGAAAACAACTGTGTGAACAAAAGAACTCAGAGGAGACACTTCATCTCTCTTACCCTTAGAAAATATCATAGCACACAGTGAGTCAAATACCTTCAGTTCCAAAACTAGGCCTGGAAACTGGAATTCAGAAAATAAGTTTCATCCAAGAGTCTAGAATTAGTAGACAATCACCAACCTGATCATCTTGCCCAGGAAGGGTTTGTAAACTACTGCCATCTGGGGTTTCTTTCATTTGGGTTTAGATTAGATTTCTTCAGAAGGGGTCAAAGTACAATTTCTTTTAAAGAAGTTGGTCTCAACTCCTTTCTCAAAGAGGCATTTAAAATTTCTTCATTCTAGAGCATATTTCCCTGTTAGATGTAACAAGCAAAACAGGGTAAAAGTTGAACATACAAGTGTTTGGCTACACTTGGCCAAGTGACAGGAATAACCTGGCTCAGAAGTCATCCAACTGTCCATTAAGGTATGCAAAAAATGTTTTTGTCCTTTAGCTTTCTGTGGACTTGGAGAGGAGTTGATTTTGTGACAACTATGCATTTACAATATCGATAAAACTGCTCTACGTTTTAAAATTATTGGATTGTATACAGAATTAAGAAAAATAGTTTTGTATTTGTAATGAGAAATGAATTAAAATCTATTTTGCAAATGTTGGACACAATGTCAACTAGAACAGCATTCCAGAGTGTGGGCCATTACTCCAAAAGCTCCCCAGTGATCTCCAAAAAACAGGTTTATGCAAGAGGAACCCCTCTTCTGACATTCTCAGAGAAGGGACAAGTTGATAAGAGAGAAGGTATAATCTCAAATAATGATATTCCAAGTTGTTAAGGCCTTTCTACAACAAACTTTATACAACAAATGCCTTATTAACCTTTAAAACTGGTAGAAAAGAGGCACCGAATGCAGCTTCTGCAGAAGAAACATTACATGCTCATGAAAGCAAGTCCCAACAACTGCATTAGCTACTACTTCCAGACCAACCTTAAGAGCAACTTCACATACAGCACACTGCAGTAATCTAATCTTGAAGTTACCAGTCCTTTTAGTACAATGACCAAACTACAGTATTCTTTTTCAAGAACTGCTGTACCAAATGTGTCAAGCCAAAGCTGGTAGAAAGATCTCTAAACTACCATGTCCAATTGGCTTTCCTAAGTACACAAAGATGGATATAGGGTTACAAATCTGTTCTTTCAGAGGGAATTCGTCCCATCCAGAAAAGCTGGACAATCTATCAGTTAGATTTAGAATCCAGTTGCTCACAGGACCTCCACTGCAATATCCATCACATCCAGCAGAGTTACAAAACCACTAAAAACACTTTTTGTTTTCCTCATGCCTACAAAGATGATGAAACCATAATTGAGGTCCAACAAACACTGCAGAAATAACCCAGTTTGAGACTGTTTTAACTGCCCTGGCTCAGTGCTAGGGAATTCAGAGAATTGTAGTTTATTGTGGCACCAGAGCTCTCTGACAGAGAAGGCTAAATGTCTCACAAAACTACAGTTCCCAGAATCCCCTAGCATCGAGCCAAGGCAGTTAAAGCCGTCTCACACTAGATTATTTCTGCAGTGTGTTTTGGACCTAAGATAAAATAAACATCAGCAGCTTGGAACCAATGCAATGTGTCTTAAATCTGGAATGTCCACAATGCACCTGAACTTCGATGGAATGATAGAAAATAATGCATATTCTCAAATTTCACAATAAAAATATGAAAGGTGCAACGACATTTTGAATATCAAATTGGAAGTTAATGAAGTGAAAGAAAATTATCTCTTTCTTACAGAATCCTTAAAAGTACCTTAACTGAGATTTGACAGAGCACTTAGTTAAACCTGCTTAAAAGTCATTCTTGAAATGTCGTAAATGGTTTACAATTTGTAGCTGTCATATTATGAATTACATAAGTCCTTGATAATTTCAAAGGGAAGAAACATCCAAATAAGTATCTTACCTGAAGGTCATAAGAGATAGCTATTGACAAAGAGTACAAAGAAAAGAGAAAAATAATATAAATAAAATCGATATAAAATTAGCAGAAAACTACCATGCTTTGAAATAATGTGTGTGCTAGCTCATTTGGTAAGCATTACTGAACAAAATAACTTGCTACTTTTATGTAAGGGTCATGTATAATAAATCAGTTATAATTATTTTGTAAGAAGCAGCACTGTTTATTATTTTAAAAAATGAGCACAGATGAATTTTGATGGTAGATTTCTTTTTAGTTTTCTTCATTTCAGAGACTAGTGTCAAAAACACACTGCATAAATGATCCTGTTTGAGACGACGTTAACTGCCCTGACTCGGTGCTAGGGAATTCTGGGACTTGTAGTTTATTGTGGCACAAGAGCTCTCTTAGAGAAGGCTCTCTCACAAAACTACAGTTCCCAGAATTCCCTAGCACTGAGACAGGGCAGTTAAAGTGGTCTCACACTAGATTATTTCTGCAAGTAATACAATAAAGCTCTGGAATATATTTTATGTTAGCAGGGTATTATGCAGTAGATTACTCATGGTAAGCAATTACTGTTTGTCCCATCCCTGGTTCCACCTGATGCAAAGTATGCTTTGAAAGGGGATATGGAAAATGCCTGTCATGTCATGATGCATAATGATTGTTCCTTTAGCAAAGTATGTAATGGTGTGAAATGTAGTGACAGCACATATGTCAATGTAAAAGGTTAAATGACAAATGGTGTGGGTGACTGGACTTGGCTATATTAGTCACAAGTCAAATCCGAGCAACACTTATATCTCAGGGTTTACAGGATAATATTTGACCCTGAACACAAATATATGATTGGCATAACCTTCTTGCAGATTAGGAACACCATTTCACCGATTACGAATGTTAAATACATGCTAGTGTAGATCCTAACTTTTTACTCCTTTCACAGAAAAGATGTGTTCATGGAAGGAGTCCTTCCACCAGTGTTGCCTTCCTTCTGTGAAAGAAAACTGCTTCTTTCACAGAGCAAAAAGGATCCACAACATTTATCTTTATTACTATGGCAACAAAAAATACTAGAATTTTCCTGTACTTTAGATAAGGAGGTTAACAAATAGGTGCTCCAAATCTACATATTTTTATACCCAATAGCCAAAAACAGTATCCTGTAATATGTTCTTGCACTGCAACGAAGCATTGAACAACTGATCACCAAACAATTTTGTAAGTCTCAATCTTACTATGATAGTTGGGTTTTATATATTAGATATAGCAAACAGATGTTCCACGTGATACATAAACTATCAAAAGAGCATTGCCCAATGGTATATTGCTTTTCTATGGAGCTTGAATTATATAATCTACATTCAAGATGTGGCTGTACTCTTAATCTGAACCATAGCTGAAGATGATCAATAGATGAATTGAAAACAAAATACAATGCATTCTGTTTTGTTTAAATGATATCAGTATCAGAGAATTAGGTTAACAGCCTATACAGGATGGTATGTGTATGTGCTTTCAAGTCACATCTTCAGTTATGGGGACCTTGTGAATTTCATAGGTTTTTTTTAGACAAGGAATACTCACAAGTGGTTTTGCCAATTCCTCCTCTGAATATAGCCTACAGCACCTGGTATTCATTGGTGGTTTCCCATCCAAGTACTAACCAGGACTGACCCTGTTTAGCTTTGAAGATCAGACAGGATCTTATGCCTTTAGGGTATTTATGCCTACTTTACGGGAGTAGGATGTTGGATATATTTCTGGGGTAGGAGGCATCAGTCTGTTGCAGCAAAAAACAACATAAGTTTCATTTGATACATGCTTTTGGGTGCTCCATTCCATAGCAGCAAAGGCAGTCTGATGGTTTTTGATAGGACTTTACATTGCTAAACTGTGTTAAGAGTTTCTTACTGTTTCCTTGATGGCCTAGATTCCAAAGTTGTTGATCTGAACCAGACTATATAACCTTTATGCAAAAACAATGCCAGTGAAGTTTATATAACCAGTCTTCTCTCTCAGAATTGCTATGATAATATCAAGAAAGACACCTGCTCTGAATCTTTACATGACTGCCCCATGAAAAGTTTTTCTGAAGAAACAGCAGTACAAAAGCACTGATCTTTCATGCTTATTTATATTACGATAAGGTAAAAGCCAATAAGGAATTTAAAAATCATTATGTCAGGAATTCACTATGGAAAATTTGGGTAAAATATAAGATAGGACAAATAGAGGCATTCCACGGAACACATCCCCAAATGAGGCATTTCACAAGAATGATGAAATGGTAGAAAACAAATGGTTAACGTGCAAGGAATTATTAAAGAAAATAAGAAATGGAGACTAAAAAAACTACGGAAGAATTTAAGAGAGAAGGAATCAAAATCAATTGGTTTTTACACAGACAACTTTATGAAAGATTTACAACTGATTTAAAATTTAATGAACTAACATCTACCTACAGCGATATAGAAAAAGATATTATTAAAAGAAACTGACCACCTAATATCAAAATTATATAAGATTTTATAAATTACAATTTAGATGGTACCTTACATCAGTAAAACTATCGAAATTTAAAAAAGATAACAAAGACAAATGTTGGAAATGTCAAAAATATAAGGGGACCTTCTATCATATGCGGTGGCTATGTCCATTAGTGAAAAGATATTGGGAGGCAATCCATAAAGAAATTCAGGATATTCTTCAAATAAAATTTGATAAAAATCTAAAGTTGTATCTATTAGGCCTAACTGATTATGAAATGGAAAAAAAATATGGGAAAGAAATTTTCTTTATGTTGAGCGCAGCTAGAGTAACTCAGGGCCTCGGCAGACGGCTTATTAAGCCGTCCTCGAGGCAGGGAAGAGGAGGGGCAGCCGCACGCTCAGCGGCCCTTCCTCCTCCCGAGGTTGCCCTCGGAGCTGCCGGCCCTCCGCACGGCCGGCGCTCCGGGGGCAACCTCCCGCCGCAGCGTCCAGACACGCTGCTGTGGATGTCAGCGAAAGTGCGCCTCACGCTTTTGAGGCGCACTTTCGCTGACTTGTGAAAGGAGCGCCGCAGGATCAAGGCGTGGGGATGCCTCGATCCTGCGGCGCACCTTCCCAGGACGGCCCCGTGCCACCAGTCTGCTTCCCCCCTTATGCTACTATTTGGAAACAAAACAAGTCACTGAAGATTATAGAATGGTACTGGATACTTTTTGAATATATAGAAATGGACAAATTAACCTACATGTTAAGAAGCAAGTCTGATGAGAAATTTAACAAAAAGCGGGCAACTGTGATAGATAAAATTCATACTAATATATATAGATTAACTAATTCTTAATAGACAAGAGGTTACTTCAGATAAAGAAAAGATAAGAATAGAAAAAATTACTTACAAAAAGAAAGTATATTGCAATAAATTACAAAAGATGAAATTGAATTAATAGAATACAGAGATAAAAATGTACAAAGGTACAAATATATATCAATAAAACAATCATAACAAAGGGTTGAAATAACTTACTATTTTTACGATTTAAGAATTGATTAAGATTTGAGAGAGAAAAATGGAATCAAGAAAAATTGCAGTTATTACTTGGACTTAGGTATAAGGAAGTCTTTTTAACTTTGTAAGATGAAAGAAAGTAGTTATGAATGATTTAAGAAGAATAAAGGTATGAAAGACAGATAAAATATGTATATATGTTTATATGTTCAATTTACTAGATAAAAATATATATGTCTGTGTTATTATATGTTTTATTGTCTTGATTTATTTGTTTTTACTTTAATTTTTTTAAAATCAAGATTATATATATTTTTTAAAAAAGCACTGATCAATCTGTCTCCAGATAAGATAGACATATGATGCAGAAAGCAATACTGTATTTTGAAACATCTTGTTTCCATTGTAAAAACTGCTTGCATTAAGAACAAATAACTGGATTTTTACAAACTTTATTTTCAGTAACACAGAAAACTTTGAAACAGCTAGATGCCAATAATGCCACATCTTGCTAACTGCCATCCTTCTGATTACCCTTGTAAAATGGAAATGGTCATTCAATTCACTATTTGGGGATGGGGCTGGAGAGTGCTTTGAAATCTGAAAATGTTATGGCGGCAACATATAAACTCCATTCAGCCTGTGCCAAAGTGTAGCAAAGAGCCATAACTGAAAACCAAAAATGGCATTCAAGATATTATAAACTCTAATCTTTAGCTTTAATTCTTTTAAAAAACATTTCATTTCTAATTACAGAATTTAATGACAGACTATAATGGCTTTAGGCAGTTTTTCAACTTGGTTTAGTCATAAATCTTTCAGGTTGCAAGAACTTTATGCATTAAGCAGTGATTTATTAAATTTGAAAAAGATACTTCATGTGGAACCTTACATAAAAGGCTAAAGTCTGCTTTTGCGAAGCACCAAAACAGCAGTAAATTACAGAAGAAAATGATTTCTCCAAACAAAATATTAATTTAAAAAAACATGGTGAGGTTGTATTTTCATCCTCTATGAACAAATTGCAAAAGTCTAGCCAAATTAAGTGCTTGGATCCAATGGGAAAGACTTGGCTTTCCTACTGAAATAACTAAAAGTAATTAACCTTTGGATGGCTCATACCAAAAGCCTTTTTTTCTTCTTAAAAAAGTCAGCAAACAATCCTGACAGAACAGGATTCTGTGTTCATGAAAAATAATAGAAGCTGAAATCAGTTTTTTAAACAGGCTAATGCTAGGCCCATAATATTATATGGAAACTGCACATGCATGATAATGAATTTCTCATGGGCTTGTCTATAATATACAGGCTTTTATTTATTTTATTTTATTTTTTAAAAAAATGCATATTAAAGCTGCAAGATTTTTGTACTGCTGTTAAGCAGATGCTGTGCATTATTATGAAAAAAAATTACAACTCACTTCTCTATAAAAAGGGAAATATATTTGTTTGTACATAAATAACTCTATATATTTTATTGGTATTAACATAATGCAATACCATACATGGACCTGACAGAAATAAAACATTTCAAAATACATTTTAAAATTCTCTCTCCATAGGATAGTATGAAATATCAAGAAATTAGCATTGACATTACAGTACAACTTTAGCCAAAAATAGAAAGAAAATCCACATCCAATCACAGAGATACAGGCAAATAATGATCCATAGGAGATCCAATGCAGATGATAGACAATACCTGGATCTACTTAGGGAGACATTCTGACAAAATCTTGACCCCACTACTGTCTCCTATGGATCCTAAATGATTTACACAGAATACTGTATGCCTATGCTGTAAGGCAACATCACTCACATTTAAGTCCTAGAAGGTAAGAAGAAATTGAGGATTTCTGTCTGCAGAGTTTGACAACACTCCAGTATGAAGCATTATCTTCACTGTTGTAAAACCAGCATCTGTACTTCATCTGATAAATCATTGCAAACCGTTCCACAAACTCTGTTGCAATTATAAGCCAACCTACTTGAAAATAAGACTCAAGCTATACATGACAGTGATAGGCCTGTTCATTAAACCCAATTGGTGTACTTCAGCCATGGGTGAAACATGGGGCTCTATTTTTAGATCAAATTAACTGAATTTTCCCCACAAAGGGAGGTACACCACAACCTCCCTAATGCCTCCACCCACAAGTATTTCCCTCTGTGCTGAGCTCACTTTGGACATTGGCAAAAAGGGAAGTCCATATGGATATTATACACTGGTCTATGAAGCTACAGTCTGGTTTACTTTGATGCAATCAAAATGATGCTCAAGGTGTTCCATGATATCCTGATGCATTTCTGATTCTCAGCCATGTCATTTCACTCCAGATTTAACCAGGAAAGACGATTTGTTGCCGGAGAGTCTGCTCCCTTTCCCAGGAGCTATGTTTGACTATACTATCCTGCTGTGGGAGAGAAGGCATGTGTGGTGGTATGTAGGATGACACAAAGCTGTGGGTGACGCTTTCTTTCCCATCTCCTACTTCCTCTTTCCATGCTGATTTCAACAAAGGGATGCATTTGGTTATCATAACTTCCTTTCTTCCATACTCTTTTCAAGGTGCCAGCCCTAATTCTTCATGGTGCATTCCCCAGTAGCACAGAGACATTGGATTGTCTATCTTTAACTACATAGGAGCTATGCATACATTGGCCATTGTAGCTTTTCAGGAGGTAGAGCCATTTTACCACGTCGGCAGAATGCCTTTCTACATAACTTTATTTTCCCTACATTTCCCAGTTACAGAGCAAATTGTTCAACAGTTACAGAAGAAAGTAAGTCCCCTGCACCACACTTGCATGGTACCTTGCCCTATAACCCTGTTTGCTTTGTACTTCCAAGTTAGTGACAAAATGTTTCCTCATCTTCCTCATATGATGGGTTTCTTTTAGGGGCTCTCTCTCACTGCTGCCATCTTGGACTGGGAATTAGTGTCTCATTTTTGTGTGGAGCATCTGCAGTTTTCACACACTGGTTAGCCTACATTTTATTTTTGTTTCTTCGTCCTTCCATTCTCTACTATATTTTTCCATTGGCAGGAAAAATGAAGAAAGCATCCCAAAAGTCATTGGGCATGGAAAGAGCAAGGTTTGTTGGGGGATATGTACTCTCCCCTGGCAAGTATTGACAGGGACTCAGTGTATAGAGACATGTACAGTTCTTCCATTTGGATGTCATAAAGAACATGAAAGGATGAAAGAAAATGACCATACATATAAAAGCAAAATAGATGTGAAAACAAAGGTGGATTTCCCCTTAGGAGTAAAGCTTTGGACAGACTGCAAGGTGGTGAGCAGCACATGGAAGAAGAAGTTACCAGTCACCAAATATATGTTGCTTTTGCTTTAAAATTTAGACCCTTACCCAAACACATTTCCTTCACATGGCCTAGCCCTCTGTCTTTTGGCCTAGACAGAGCATTAATGGCCATCAGCATGTGTAGTTTGAGTCTCAACTCCACTGAATTTAACAAAATTTAATTCCAAATAAACACAATTAGCAATGGACTGTACGGCTTGCAACAGTCTTGGCATGTTTGGACTTCACAGAATACATTTCATTTGTATTATACAGCATGTTTTCATTAATGTGAAAAAGAGTAATATTAGCTTTTCCCCTTTTGTCAGGATGGAAGTAACTGAAGTCCATCTTCAAAATAGGATATTATCATTATCATAGCTGGTCTTTGTTTCTTTTATTTTTTCCTTCATTTAAAACTGTGGAACACACCTAAGTGTCATCATAGCCCTTCCCCTGCCATGACCCTCTATCCCTTCTGTTTCTCCCAAACTGATAGAAGTATTTTCTGCAACAGTATTTTGTATAGCCTGGGTCTGATATTGTACCTAGTCCCTCTGTAGAAAGGATGCATTCTTCAAAATAAAAGCAATAGATCTGGCAACAAGTTTTTGCCTTGTAATACTTTCCTGGAGGCCCCTTACACAGGCATTTGGTTGTCTCTATTTTAAAGTCAGTTCTTGCTCACAAACATCAAAGGTATTCAAGAAGAATTGACTGGCTTTCTGAATGCAGGACATTAGAGGTTGCTTGCAAGAGGCTGAAGATGAGTCTCCGTCGTGCCAATTCTCTCCGATCTAAATTCTCTAATCAATAGTTTATCAATCTTTGAGTCCAATCGGTTCAGTGCCAAGAGAAGTGGATCCGAGTTGGCATGGGGAGGGTCTATCAACTCTCGCAGTGCTTTAGCCTAATATGATAAAGCAGTGATACAATATGGTGAAAGAACTGTGATAGTCTTATTTCTATATCATATTAGTACTGCATTGGTTACATAATCATGCAATGTTGATAAAGAGAGAAAGCATATATGTTGAATTTTTCATATAGTGCTAGCTCCACAATGACCTTATTTGCATGCACACTTGCTCAATGAAAGAAAATAAGCATGGCATTTTTCTGCTATGAGACTTTAGCAAGTTTTAGTCTTTGAAGGAAGAAAGAAATATTCAAGAGGATGCAGTTCTGGATCTTCAAATTTCATTAAAATTATAACAGTAATTATAAAATTAAAGTAAATAGGCAACATGTATTTATTTTTAACATAATTAACTGCTGGAAATTTTCATTCAATATACATTACAAAAGATGACTGAGGAAATGGGAAAAACTGATTTGGTCCAAACACACAACTTTCTCAGCATTAAACAATAAACACAACCATTTTCTGTCACAGAAAAAATATATGGGAAAGAGAAATCTAATTTATGTTTACTTTTTTCAGTGAGGGATTTGGTATGACTATGTTTGAAATGCATATAAAGGAAAAAAATCTTTATAATATAGGAGTGCTAATCAGAACATATTAAATAATGTACTTTGATGGCATTGCATTCTAAGAATCATGCACAATGGCTGCATCATCAATAGGCTGAGATAATCGACAAATAAATACATCTACCAAATTGGGTAGTAATCCAATTGACGTACAATTTCTTTTTACTTTGGGGAAAATGTTACCATTAGGCAGCAAGATTCTGTAGATTAACCTTAATCTTTCTCTCCGCCTCCCCATGGATGCATGTTTCCTTGCTGCTGATTTACCAGAAATTACTAGAGCTCAACCTGTTTTATGATTTAGATTCAGTCCAGTAACATGTTTAATAATAAATGGCTTTAAGCATTAGTAAATTAACTTATACCTGCATTAATGGAAACTTAAGTAGTGGTATGCAAGTTTCAAAAAGAAAACAGTGGCCAACAAACTGGAGACATTCAATATACATCTCCATCCACCAAAAAAAAAAAAAAAAAAAAAAAAAAAAAAAAAAAAAAAAAAAACCCAGAGAGAGAGAGAGAGAGAGAGAGAGAGAGAGAGAGAAAGTTGCAGCAACTATAGGACAATAGCATTAATTTCCCAGGCAAACAAAATTATGCTTAAAATTCTACATCATAGACTCCAGTCATATATGGAGAGAGAAATCTCAGAGCTGCAAGCAGGGTTCAGGAAAGGAAGAAGAAAAAGGGAACACATTGCAAATATATGATGGTTAATGGAGTGCACCAAGTAATTCCAAAAGAATATCAGAATGTGCATTACAGATTTTAGCAAAGGCTTTGACTGCAGGGATCATGAAAAGCTATGGAATGTTATTAAAGGCATGAGAATCTCACTACATTTGATAGTCCTGATGAGAAATGTGTACTTAGGACAAGAGGCTACTGTTATAACAGAATATGGGAAAACATAATGGTAAGCAATTGGCAAAGGAGTCAGGCAAGGCTGCATATTATCACCCTATTTGTTCAACTTGTATACAGAAAAAATCATACAAAGAGCAGGTTTAGACTTAGAAGAGTAAAGACAGCAGGAAGGAAAATCAACAATTTAAGATATGCTGATGACACCATATTATTAGCAAAAAAACATAATGGACTCTTAACAATTACTAAGGAAGGTCAAGGAACCAAAATAATGACTATGGAGGATCTAATAAATTCAACCTAGATGATGAGGAAATAGAAATAGTTAAAGTTTTCCTGTACCTTGGAACAAACATTGATTAGAACAGAGACTGCAGTCAAGAAATAAGAAGACTAGGAATGGGAAGGGCAGCTTTAAAAGAACTAGACAAGATCCTAATGAGTAAAGATATACAACTGAGCAATGAAGTTAGAATCGTCCAAGCCATTGTATTCTCCATCCCCCATATTATCCCATCTCCCATGTACAGTTGTAAGATCTAGACAGTGAAGAAAACAGATAAAAAGAAAATGAACTCATTTGAGATGTGGTGCTGGAGAGGAGTACTGAGAATACTGTGGACAGCCAAAAAGGCAAACAACTGAGTCCTTGAACAGATCACACCTGAACTCTTCCTGAGAACTCTTCCAAAAAGCCAAAATGATTAAACTGACACTGTTGTACTTTGGCCACATCATGAGAAGGCACAAAAAAGACAATAATGCTAGGAAAGGTAAGAGGCAACCTCTTCAAATTCTTGGTTTGGTGTATCTGTGTGTGTATTTGATCCCAACAGTCCTCTTTGTGTTTTGTTGATTGACCTTTTCTCTCTCTTTCTTCCCAGCAGTGCCCTCCTCTCACAGTTTCTTTCCTTTTTTTTCTTCTTGAACCCCCCTCCCCCCCACTATTACTGGTGCATAAACAGGTACATACTTTCACTAGTATAGGAAGATGAAGACTGTATGCCAGATGGATAGACTCAACCAAGGAGGCCTGAATCTACAAGACCTAAGCACAGCAGTGGAGGACAGGGAGGCTTGGCGATCTCTCAGCCATAGGATTGTCATGAGTTGGCATTAACTCAAGAGTGGTTAACAACAACATTAATTTCTGTCTTATTACACAATGACTAGTTTTCTTGAAAAACTACAGCTGTCAGTTGTAGCAGGGCCTACAGTGCCAGTCTGCAGATTGCCCTCCCTACCATATGAACTAAGACCAGAAACAGAAAATGTAGGCCTATGACTGTCATGGCTCAGTGTTATGGAATTCTGGGAATTGTAGTTTGTTGTGGCACCAGAGCTCCCTGACAGAGAAAGTTAAATGTCTCACAAAACTACAATTTACAGAATTCCATAGCAATGAGCCATGGCAGTTAAAATGGTATCAAACTGGTAGTGTGGATGCAACCTGAGAGACAAAGAAACCTTAAGCCATCATCAGTAAAGGGAGAAAAAAGAAAGAAAGGAAATAGAGCTGAAATGACAACTATCTAATGGAATTTCTCTTTCTTCCAGTTTCCTATGTGAATCCATAGTCCTGAAAGAAGAACTTGACTGAAGACTTTCAGTTTTGATGTGATTTACACAGAAAAAAGAATGTATTCTGCATTCTAGTCATAATTTAGAAGCTTATTTTCCTTTAATGTAGACCTGGGTTAATAGATATAGAATGTACTGTATGATCTGAAAGCAAGCCATACTTACAGGTTTTCTTACCTCTATGTATGGGAATGTATGGGAATATTTAAAAATGTATGGGAATATTTATTTTCATCCACCCTGAGATCATCTTGATACAGGTCAGCGTATAAATATGACTTTTAAGTATTCCTTGCCTAAGAAATCCCAATGAAATTCATGGGGTCATCATAAGCCGACAGGTGATTTGAAGGCACATAACATACATACATACATACATACATACCTATCTATCTATCTATCTATCTATCTATCTATCTATCTAAATAAATAACCATGCACCTTATAAAGTGACCACTCACTAGTTATAAGACACAATACATTATTTTTTTCTGCTCCAGAGAATTTTTTTGCTATTCCTCTGTTCTCTGATCTATGTTCTGTTTTTCCTGCTTAAAAATTCCATTAATCCAGGGTACAGAAAATAAAGTACGCCAGTCAGGAGTCTTTTAGGACTGATTCACAGCAGCCAGTCAGAAATTTAATTTCAATATAGGCTAAACAGCAGAGACTTATGACAGCAACAACTGCCTCCTGCTAGACAGGGAAAGCAAACGTTTCAGGAGTAATGCTAGGATTTCTGGTCTTGATTGCAGCAAAGGTTAAACAAGGTAACACTAATAGAAATAGTTACAGATGAGGATCAGAATTTAAACACTCTGGAACCAGCAAGAGAATCAGATGATACATAAATACATATGGTCAACAGAATTAAATTTGTATGTAAAAAAGAAAGAAAAAACTGTAACAAAATAAAAGAACAAATGATGAACAAGCTATGCCCTCAGGGGAAATAACTCAAGGAACAAAGATATGCTATAATTTTATGCATTCATTCTTGCGGGTCAGCCTCAGTCATGGAAAGGCATGGTTGTATTATCTAAGGAAATTATTCTTTTAGAGAGAAACCAACATTAAAGCTATCTAAAAAACAATATAACATGTAACTGTGATCAATATCATAAAAGTTAGACTGATATTGAGTAAAACAGACCACCTTTTTGTAAAATGTAAAACAACAACAACAATTAGATCGCTATGTAGGTCCATAAAGAAAAAAACAAAATAAAACGAAATATGAAAAAAGACCAGAAATTTAAAGCTTCAGTGTTTACAATGCCTGGATGGAGAAACCAGCACGACTTTATTAGGACCAGGGACCAAACATCATTTCTGGGGACATGGTATAATCTTGTTAAATTCCAGCCACATTCTGATACTGCCACCACAATCTCTCATCCCATATATACAGTCTCAAGAATCATGAAAAAAATGTAATTCTACATTTCTGAAAAACACTACATTTGCTATTTTTGTTTAAGAACAATACACTCACCCAGGCTTCTACTAGGTATTTTTTTAGATTATTTATTCCCAGCCTTTCGGCCAAAAAGGCTTCCAGAGCAAAAAGGCTTACACATCCACCCACAAAAAATGTCATGACACATGAGGCCACAGGAGTGACAACTAGAACATGGAAGGGCTTCTAGGCCAAAGAACCATAGAGCTCTTTACCTGAGTGATTTGAAGTAATCACTTTGTTTTATAGAAAAATAAGAAAACATATACATTAGGAAAAATTGTTAACTAATGGAGCGTTTCAGTGGACCATCACACTACAAGGTGGTGTGTACCTTTAGCATGACAAAGTTAATACTCAGATTGCAATTTGTTTTGCAAACTGCAATTTGCATTTTTAAGAGAATTATGTTTGTACTAGTGTTCTTGCATAAGCATGACTTCGATGCTGTAGTCGACACAGGTCCAATGGATGTAATCTTGGCGGCTGCTTGTCCTGCATTGTTGGATAAGTTTCAGTCTCTGCAGCCTGAGGATGTGGACAGGATCTTTAGGGAAGTGAGGGCCACCAAGTGCATACTGGATCCTTGCCCTTCCTGGCTTCTGAAAGCATCCAGAGAGGGACTGGCTGAGTGGTAAGGGGAGTGACAAATGCCTCACTGCAGTAAGGCAGATTTCCATCCTGCCTAAAGAAGGTTATGGTGTGGCTGTTACTGAAAAACACCACCCTGTATCCCACCATTTTGGATAACTATAGGCCAGTCTCTAATATTCCATTCTTCGGCAAGGTTCTGGAGTGAGTGGTGGCCTCCCAGCTTGAGGGGTTTCTAGATGAAATGGATTATCTAAATCCATTTCAATCTGGCTTCAGACCTGGCTATGGGACAGAGACAGCTTTCGTCACCTTGATGGATGACCTATGCAGGAAACTGGACAGGGGGAGTGTGTCCCTGTTGGTCCTGCTGGGTATTTCTGTGGCATTCAGTACCATCAACCATGGTATCCTTCTGGGTCACCTTTCTGAGATGGGACTTGGGGACACTGTTATGCAGTGATTTTGGTCTTTCTTGGAGGGACAAACTCAGAAGGTGGTGTTGGAGGACTCTTGTTTGATTCCTTGGCCATTGGCCTGTGGGATCCCTCAGGGTTCTGTTCTGTCCCCCATTTTATTCAACATCTACATGAACCTGCTGGGAGAGGTCATCCAGAGTTTTGGGGTGCGGTGTCATCAGTAGGCAGATGACACCCAGTTCTATCTCTCCTTCCCATCTGATTCCAAGGAAGCTGTCTCTGTACTGAACCAGTGTCTTCTGTCAGTAATGGACTGGATGAGAGCAAATAAATTGAAGCTTAATCCAGACAAGACAAAGGTGCTCCTGGTCAGTCATAAGGCAGATTAGGGAATAGGGATTCAACCTGTGCTGGATGGGGTTACACTCCCTCTGAAATCTTAGGCTCACAGCTTAGATGTGTTCCTGGACTCTACTTTGAGCCTGGATGCCCAGGTTTCAGCAGTGGGCAGGAGTGCATTTGCACAGCTTAAATTTGTGCATCAGCTGCGCCTGTTCCTTGAGACATCAGATCTGGCTATGGTGACACATGCCTTAATTACATCCCATGGTATAATGCAATGCACTCTATGTGGGCTGCCTTTGGAAACTGTCTGGAAACTTCAGCGAGTTCAAAACGCTGGGAATTCTGACTGGGACCAGTTACAGGGAGCATATAACTCCCTTGTTAAAACAGCTCCACTGGCTACCTGTTCATTTCTGGGCACAATTCAAAGTGCTGGTCATGACCTATAAACCCCTACATGGCTTGGGTCCAGACTATTTGACAGACTTATCTCCCCATACGAACCTGCGAGAGCCCCAATATCTTCCAGGGAAGGTTTTCTCTTGTCCCATCAAGATCACAGTCTGGTGAGGACATGAGAGACACTTTTCAATGGCTGCTCCCACCCTCTGGAATGCCCTTCCTCAAGCGGCTAGGCATTTTTATGCAGGCAGGCATTTTGTATATAATGCATAGCAGGATGATTTTTATGAAGCAGATGGGTTTTTAGTTTGTTTTTAACTTTTGTATATTTTATGTGATTTTATATTGGATATAGATGTTTCAATTGTTTGAATTTTATTGAGATTATAAATGTTTTATCTGTGAGCTGCCTTGGATCCCTCCGGGGGAAAGGAGGCATATAAATGAAATTAATTAATTAATTAATTAATTTTAAATATTTTGCAGTCCCCGGTAGAAACTGGAAAGAAAAAAATCCTCTGATTCCAGGCTTTTATGAAAGCATCTGGATACTAAATACACAACACTCTCCAGTGTAACTAGAGAAAATTAGAACTACACAAGAATTTCATTAGAACATTGGCTCTTATTACAGGAATCAAATGATGAAACTGCCATGAGATTCCAAGTGCATTACAACTTTGCTTAAAGATAGAAGCAACCAAGAGCTTTGCTCTCACTTCAGCTGTTGGGTAAATGAACAAGAATGGCTTTATTCTTCATCATGCTAAATTAATCTAGTTATGTAAACAAGTATACAAACCAAGGCAAAATAAACATACTAGGAAACACACAGTATATACATTGTTGTTATTCAGTTTACTATAGCAAAGGAACAGCTTATTTCCATTTTATTTTATTAAACCCAATGGCCAGTATTCGTATCAGCTACTTAGCTAAATGTATTTAACTAGGTAACTTCTCCTGACCCATCCACTGGGCAAACCTGATGGAAAGGTTATTCACTCATGCACCAAACACTTGCAGAAAAGATTTCCTTTCCCCCATGCACCTGATGTCCAGTAAAGTAGGTGACAGGGGAGAGTTACAGTTGTGGCAATAGTGTTACAATCGTGACTAAGTAGCAATTTTGAATATGGAAAAGTTACAATCAATAATCTAGGTAACTGATTGCCACAAACTTAACTTCCCCCACCAAACAACTTCACTGGGCCTTGGCTGCATGGGGAGAAGGCGAGAAGGCAGTCAATTTTGCTGGTGATCAGTGCATGGTTCCATGACTTTTCCATTAGGCTTTGGGGAGAAGAGATTGGGCTAGGAGTGATACAGAATACCAGCCCATGTTAACAAGAATTAGTTATGGACTTGCTAAAATTTCATATTTTCTCGATCTCTTTCTTCCCAATCTAGGGCTCTGTTCTGGGCCCAGTACTATTTGCCACCTTTATCAATGACTTGGATGATGGAATAGAGGTAGGCTTATCAAATTTTCAGAAGACATCAAATTAGGAGTGGTAGGTATTACCCCAGAGGACAGGATCAGAATTCAAAATGACCTTAACAGATTAGAAATCTGAGCCAAAACTGATAAAATAAATTTCAACAGGGAGAAATTTAAGGTATAGTAGGGCCTCATTATCTGTGGGCTTGCCATCTGTGGATTTAAGCATCCATGGGTGGCAAGCCCCATTGTCTCCAATGGTGGTGCGTGCATGTGGCAGTGCTAGTGGGTGTGTGCATGTCACATTGCCATTAGGGACAATGGGGCTTGAGGGCCTGTGTTTTTTTGTATCTGGGGTGGGTTCTGGAATTGATCCTCTTCAGATACCAACGTCAAACTGTATTACATTTAGACAGAAAAAAATGAAATGCACAAATATTGGATAGGTGGCACCTGGCTTGACAACAGCACATGTGAAAGGGATCTAGGAGTCATAATAGATCACAAGCTGAACATGAGTGATACAGCACCTTGTGATACAGCACCTTAAAAAGCCTATATGACTTCATGCTGCATCAATAACAGTCTTGTGCATACATTGAGGGAAGTAACAGTACAAACAGTAATAGTAATAGGACAAGAGGCTACTGTCAGAACAGAACACGGAGAAACAGAACGGTTCCCAACTGGCAAAGGGGTCAGACAAAGCTTATCCTATCACTCTATTTGTTCAATTTGTATGCAGAACATATTATAAGAAAAGCAGGCTTAGACACAGAAAAGAAAGGAGTGAAAATAGGAGGAAGGAATATCAACAATCGACACCATAGTACTAGCAGAAAACCTCACACACTTGGAACACCTACTAAGGAAAATCAAAGAAGAAAGTGCTAAGGCAGGCTTAATGTTCAACATCAAGAAAACACAAGTTAAACCTAGACAATGAAGAAATAGAAATAGTAAAAGAATTCCCATATCTGGGATCATACATTGATAGAAATGGGGACTGAAGGAAATCTGAAGAAGATTAGGAATGGGAAGGGTAGCTATAGAAGAACTAGAAAAGATTCTAAAATGCAAAGATATACGACTCAACACAGAAGTTGGAATCATATAAGCCATCACATTCCCTATTAACATGTATGGATGTGAGAGGTGGACAGTTAAGATGATAGGAAGAAAATCAATGCATTTGAGATGTGGTGCTGGACAAGAGTGCTGAGGATCCCATGGACAGCCAAAAGGACAAACAAATGGGTGCTAGAGTAGATCAAGCTGGAAACCTCCCTGGAAGCCAAGATGACCAAACTGAGGCTGTCGTACTTCAGACACATCATGAGAAAGGAAGACTCTTTGAAAAAAACAATAATGCTGGGGAAGATGGAGGGAAGTAGGAGGAGAGGAAGGCCACATGACAGATGGATGGACTCTATTAAGGAGGTCATGGGTATGGGTTTGCAGGAATTAAGTAGAGAAGTGGTGGACAGAGGGTCTTGGAGATGTCTCATCCATTGGATCACCATGAGTTGAGATCGACTTGAGGGCAGTTAACAACAAATTCTGCTTTGGTCAGACCTCACCTGGGATATTGTGTCCTGTTCTGGGCACCACAATTCCAGAAGAATGTTAACAAGCTGGATTGTGTCTGGAGGACAGCAACCAAATGGTAAAAGGTCTGGAAACCATGCCTATGAGGAGATTCTTGCATGATTCTGTGCCAGAAATTATGCTGTCAGATTTTGCATAGAATATATAATAGAATGAATACAACTTGGATGGAATCCAAGTGTAGCAGGACAGTGATACTATAACCCAGCATGTTCATATATGTAAGCTTCAGGCATCTGAAATTATGTACATTTAAATTCACTGCTGTTTTGAAATGGTATGTTAATTGACTCGTCAACCTTTATGTTAACATCTGCATCATCTTTTACTCACTGACATCAAAGTATTTTGTTCATGTGTGGGCTGGCGCCAACACACTCATGCCACTGAATTTGTCATGTTTCATACCTTGTGGTAGAGTGGAAAATTAAATGCCAAGTATTTTATCTGTTTGGAAGACTACCTTCCTGTAAAAGTGCAAAGGTCAGGTCAGTGTTACAGAAGACAGATAATGCTATTTTGACATTAGGATGTTTCCTAATTCTGTCCAAATAACTTTTAAGGCTCTTCTAAATTAACTAGCAGCTTTCATCTTCTTAGATGTCACAATGATTAACAAATATATTCCACTCTTCTCTCTTCAGATCAGGATTCATATACTCACAATAATAGAAGTATAAATGAACAAAAGTTTTAATTTAAAAATTGGTCTCACAAGATGCTAATATTAGGGGTTTTCCAAACTATATATTTGATGATGTGCCATATCCCAATGTCTTAGGAGATTTATTTTCTTCTCACAATGAAGTTGTAAATTAAGTTCTTTTAAGTCCAATTAAATAGGGCTGGGGTTTGAATCTGGGAGAAACAGGTCTCTTTGATTATAATATAGAATAGTTGTTTTGCATATTTTGCATATATAGACATAGCATATATAGATATCAGTCTGTATCAGTATGCAAAGGGATTTTGGATTTCCTTTGAGAGTAACTGACGGAAAGATATTTTACTACTAGTAAATAGCATAATTTACTACAAGACAGACCAAAAATAAGAACTGGCAGAACCCCACTAGTAGTCACTTAAGCCTCCACCTGAGACCACTCATACATATCAAGCAAAGAACTACAACCTTTTCTAGACAATGCACTAAGGCTGTCCTTTTAAATGCTTTTTGATGTATGGTCTTTACTCACCTACAGATAGTCTCCCAGTCTCAAAGGAGGACACATAAGATGGATGGGGAGACAGGAAGAAGACTTTGCCACAAACCCAGATTCCAATTCTGCCCACACATCTACTTGGGCTATGCCTTCAAAGGATCACTCATAATATTGGAGGTAATTTTACTTCCTCCTCCTCAAATGTGATATATCCAAACTTTTGAGAATAATGCCCCTGAACAATCTACATTGGACTATCTCAATGTCAGAGGATAAATTGATATATGTCAGACATTACAAATGGAAATATGCAAAAAACAGTTGCAGAACACTTCAGTTTTCCTGGATTCCATCTTGGACCTCAAAATAGCAATCCTTGAACAAATAAACTTCAAAGAGAGACTGGAAAGAGAAACAGCTGAATTGGGATATACTATAAACCAGTCCATTGACAGGGGGTTGAATATAGGGTTGGCATAATTCTCTTCCACAAAGCCGGGACAAAAGTCTATGAGACTGGATTGGGCTCCACCAACATTTTGAGATTTAACTATGTCAGTATATTTAGGTTTCTTATGCCAATTACACTTTTCAGAAGTCTATATTTGGTCAGACTACTTTGATTCCCCCTCCCCTCAGCACATCAATTTATAAAATACAGTCTAACTTACATCAGCCATGTTGTACTGAATGTCAAGTATCGCCATAATGGATGACAGTTTATCTATTTCTCTCATCAGTCCAACCTATTGCAGAATCCTACATTTTCCCAAATATTGTCTTTCAAATAATTCAGCCCAAGAATCTCTTTACCAAACTGAGCCAAACCAACTTTCCTTTCCATAGCCATATTTACCTTACTGAAACTATAAAGGATGTTTTGAAAGGTGCTTTATTCACAAACATCCTCTGTCCATGACCCTCCCCTTTGACATTTACAAAGTGCCATTTTATCTTTACTTTTAAAGATGGACTTTGCCTCCCATACTTTTTTATAAACATTACATCTTGCCCTGCTAGAAGGAAGGGAAAGAATCAATGCATTTCATACCAGGATGCGCATCTATTATTTCAGGGCTTTCAAAACATAGAGAGACAAAACCTGATGGAACAACCCCAATTTCTGTACACACCTCCTAAGGTGTGTACATTGAAACCAGTTGGACTTAATTCCAAAGAATCCATTCATTCATGCTTGATCTGAACTTAAAAGGCCCACTAGAGTTTATGCTCGGTTCCAAACAAGTGTGCACAAAGATAGGAAGTACAGCCAAAGATGTTTTTTCCCCAAATAAAAGCTACATGTTTTTTTAAACACCTTGGTTTGGATGCATTCCCCTCCCCTTGAACTAAATGGCACTTCCAGTAAACTGGAATTCACTGCATCAAAGTCAGCTAGGGAAAATCAAAACTAAGGGCAAAAGGATCACTCACTAAATCTGAGAACCACATCTAAACTGACTTGTTCCCCTTTCAGCAGCAGGGTTCTTCCCTGCTAACCCCCCCCCCAATCCTTTTGTCCCTCTTCACGAAGCTGCATATGTGCTCTCAATAAACCATCCTCTTATTCAATGGTTAATTTTATTCCCTAGAAGAATAAAAGGTGGGGAGAGGACTGTAAATGATGGAGAAGTGGAGGAGAGGGAGGGAGAACAAATCATTGGTAAAATTCAAAGATATAGCCATGTTAGTCTGTAGAGTCAGTGTGTAGAGAGATCTTGTAGCACCTTTGAGACTAACAGAAATTTCAAAGGTGCTACAAGATCTCTCTACACACTGATTCTAAAGACTCAAAGGTGCTACAAGATCTCTCAAATTATGGTAAGTTTGCAAAGCTTCTCCATCCATTTTCACCTGTAGAGACTTGCACAGGAGGAGTTTCAATGCAAACACAGGCAAGTCTCTGACAAAATGCAGACTGGAACAAAGAGAGAATTTGAGATCTGCTGTTTCAACTAGCCCAGCTGGCTGAGGATATTTTTTAGTCCCTTCAATTAGGAATTTATGGCAACCCCAGCTGAAGAAAGACTATGGGTTCCTGGCATACTACACATATCTTAACACTAATTAATATACTAGCCACAAGCAAGTACATCTGCCCAACTTATCACATCTCTTATCTAGTCTCAAGTTACAACCAAACAACATTCCCACTATTTATATGTTTATCTGCTGGGCTTTAGGCAAAATCCTTTCTTCCACCTTTGTCCCCCAATGTTGTTGTTCTTATCATGTGCCTTCAAGTTATTTCCAAATTATGGCAATCCTAAGGCAACAGGGTTTTCTTGCAAAATTTTCCAGAGGGGCTTTTCCCACACTTCCCTCTGAAGCTGAGAGTATGTGACCTGCCCAAGGTCATCCAATGGGTTTCCAAGCCTGAGTGGGGATCTGAACTCTGTTCTCCAGAGTTGTAGTCCAATGCTCAAACCACTACATCATGCTGGCTCTCATTCCTCAAAAACCTTATTTAAATTTGAGCTTGTCACTTCTTCACCATACCCACAAGTTTTGCATTTCTATTACTATTCACATACACGCACACACACTCCACCCATTCATGAGTATAAATGTACGCTTGTTCCTCCATATCTGCAGCTTTGACTTTTGTGGATTTCATTATTCACGGATGTTATTAATATGTTCTGTCTAGGAATATCTAGGTCCTCCAGCACAACTCTGTGGTCAACTTTAATCAAAAGTCACACTGAAGGACCTAAAAATTCCTAGAGAGAATACTGCACTAGGCATTTGTAGCTCTTCCACAATTCTATAGTCAATGTCTGGCAGATGTGGACCACAGAGTTGCCCTGGAAGACCTAAAGATTTCTAGAGGTGTTCTTGCAGGTAAAAACATATTGTTTTTGTTATTTGCAGTTTTTCCACATTTACGAGGGGTCCTATGCCCCTAACCCCAGCGAATGTGGAGGGACAAGTGTATAAAGGTGGGGTCATGGATAGAAGAGGTTTGTGAATAATGCACCTTTCAAAACATACATATCCGTGCATCTTTCTGCTGTCTTTTTGACAGTGATTAAAGATCTTTTTATTTAAGGAAGCCTTTGGTGTTTATTGTGTTGTAGCAGATAGGCAGGGCTTTTAGTGGGTGGGTTTGTAGTGTTTTTATTTTATTATGTTTTAAGCATCTGTAATACTGTTTTTAACATAGGCTTTTAAAATGGAATTTTAGTTTAACTGCATCTTAACTCTTGTATTAAGAGTTTTTGTGATTTTAAAACACTGTAAGCTGCCTTGGATCCCATGCTAGGAGAAGGATGAAATAAATAAATGCATCTGATGACACAGACCCACTCTGCAAAAGCTTATGCTGAAAGCCTGTTTCTCTCAGTTTTAGTCTTAAAGGTGCTGCAAGATTTCTCTGCAATAGTATATTTCCCAGTCACCCCAATAACAAGCTTGTTGCTTATCATTAGTGTGTGTGTGTGTGTGTGTGCATCATCAGTACCGTATTTTCCGGCGTATAAGACGACCCGGCGTATAAGACGACCCCCCATTTTTCCAGTCAAAATATAGAGTTTTAGCACCTCCATCCTCCTTATCCTTATACCCAGCGTATAAGACGACCCCCCCACTTTAACCACAGATTTTGCAGGTTAAAAAGTAGTCTTATATGCAGGAAAATAAGGTAATTCAACTTTCAAGATATTATTCAAGAATCCTAAGTCTTTGCTTATAGTACAAAAATACGTAAAGATAAGAAATAAAGAAATAAATCCATAGTTAGATAGAGCTATATGATTTTTAAAATAAAAAAAATGGGAAAGCAGTTTGACAACATGGTGCTACCACAGCAAACATCATAGAATCCATAATGTATTTTCCAAGCCCTGAACAATCCCACCTTAAACTGCTGATCTCAGATCTCAATTGTGTGGGCAGACACTGTTGCCTTGGTGATGAGAAAAGTCAGTGGGAAGGACAGGATGAAGAATATTGCACAGTTCAATGCAGAAACTAGCAGAGTGAAGTGCTGCCTCTGAATTCAGCAAATGAGAAAGCCTGAAACTCATCAACTGCTACCCCATAACAAGTTGTCATAGGAACGCAGAAAGGAAACTAGGGATAAAATTAAGGAAAATAATAAAATTAAGGAAAAGTGCTCAAGCATTGGTTAATAAAATGCTTACATTCCATGACTTACTTTCTTGTACCTGTGTCAATACAAGGAATAGCTTTGCCCCAAAGGACAGGTGTGGATGCTACTAATTGAAACTATTACATGGAAAATTTGGGATCATAACCTCTGGAATACAAAAATATCATCATCATCATCATCATCATCATTGCTCCTGTTCTCCATTACAGCAGGAATGGAGAGAAAGAAATACATGAAGAGGTCTGTTTTAAAAATTCACTTTATCCCAAGTTATTAATTGGAGATGAAAAGGGATAAACTATTGTAAAGAAATTGTATTGTGTACCAGGGGCAGTAAAATTTTAAAAGGTAACTAATATTTCAAAAATAGACTTCCAGACATCTAAATCATTGCTTATATTCAACCAAAAGATAGAACTCTGACCTCTTCTCTGTTTCTTATATCATATCAAAAAAATCATATACTTATATATCTACAAATGTATCACTATATATACATGCAATTCTCTTCTTCTATGTTTAAATCAAATGTAATTTTATACATAAAACTCATTTTCCCACCTCATTGTTAGATATTTTTTATATATGTGCCCTCCCGATTTAATTAATAACATTAGATATTTTTTATTTTTAAATAAGATGATAAATTGTGATAAATGTTTTGTACACAAGTGATTATTTACATTGTATGTTTTGTATGACTGTCTGTCTTTGTGTTGTTATATATATTTATTTCTGTTTTTGTCTGTTTTCTTTTATATCTTATATATCAATAACGATTATTCAAAAAAAATTAAAAGGTAACTAATATTCCACAACTCCTAACTAGCTCACAGTTATTCCAAATTACACCATCCAAATAACCAAGATTTAATAGCATCAATAAGAAGCTATATTAAAATCATAAGGCGAACAATGTGTAGAATTTTTCTTCTGAATATGCGGAGAGGGAGGCAGCTCACCTACACAGGAAGTATTTCGGGACTTCAGAGTACCCCTGACACATGTATAAACAATTTCATTTTGGAAAAGAATTTAAAAAAAATGAAAAGCAATGATTAATAGCTGTAGAATTCTACCATATTAAAGCAAAGCAAAGCAAAGCAGCTTCATTTATATACCACTAAGCGGTTTACAACTGTGAGCTGATTGCCCCCCAACAAACTGGGCACTCATTTTAGCAACCTCGGAAGGATGCAGGCCTGAGTCGAGCCTCAGCCCTGGCTGGTATTGAACTCGCAACCTTCTGGTCTCTGAGTGAGTGGCTGCAGTACAGGCATTTAACCACTGCACCACCAGGGCTGATTATACAAATTAATTGAGAGCTAGTGGTTTGGGTGTTGGACAATGACTATGGAGACAAGGGTTCTAAACTCTGATTGGCCATGGAAACCCACTGGGTGACCCTGGGCAAGTCATATTCTCTCAGCCTCAGAAGAAGGCCATGGCAAACCTCCTCTGAACAAATATTGCAAAGAAACCGTGATTGGTTTGCGTTAGGGTTGCTATAAGTCAGAAACTACTTGAAGTCACACAACAACAATAAACACAAAATTAAGGATCTATAAATTAATGTTTAGTATACCCCACCCCACCCCGGCCAAAGACATTGTATAACAAAACGTAAAACTATAAAACATAAGATGTTTAATCTGGATCCTGACAGAAGGTTGGTGGGTTGGCTCTTGCCAGGTCCAAGAACTAGGTAAACAACTTGCTCTTGTGCTACATTCCCCTGAAGGAATAAATACATAGTTTGGAGGTACCCCAAGATCCATTTATTTTATTTTATTTTATTTTTTGCCATTAGAGGCTCAGATGGACTCAGCAGTCTTGGCACCTTTGGTTGGCCCACTAACTACATCTATTCATAGGCATCCACCGCAGTTGATACACTGGAACTTCCTCTTTATATTACTGCAATATGTGCTACATATGCTGCCCTTCAAGACAATATAGAGGCTACATCTTGTATCATATGTGGCACCTAGACTGCTGGTTTTATTGAAATGGCATTGGCTGCCAATACACTTCCAATCCAAGTTCAAGGCGCTGGTGACAACTTGCAAATGGCATCAAGATATTTATGGGTATACACCGCAAATGGCATAAAGATATTTATGGGCATACACCTCTGTAAACATAATTTTTGTTTTACAGATGCTGCTAATTCTACATCTATGAGATTTCATATATTTTCAGTTGTGTCCTGAATCTGGATGCAGAGGGAAGCAGTTTGCAACATTCATCAATTTGCCAAACGTGCAAAAAATGATAGTACATATATCTTTAAAATATGCTCTAAATATATTCTAAATATGTTCTTGAGCAATGAGTATGCATCCATTGCCCCTAATATTCCTAATCTCCCGCTATCCATTCACAGTACAGAATGAAGGTGGGAAGAGGAGAACATACTCAGGAACAGATTTAGTAGCTCTATCCATCTACGGTAATTGCTCCCCCCCCCCAAATTAAGTGACCCGTGAATGTCAAAGAAGTAGCCTGTTTCAGACATAAAAGTAAACACTAGTTGCTGCTTGAATCTGGTCCATTTAGAATCAAATGATCCTTCCTCAGGCATATAAGCTCACTCTTCCTCTTCTCTTTTCACAATGGAAGAGATGCACACCAGCAGAGAAGAGTAGAAGATTATGCTTCTATTTCCCACCTCCCTCATAATGTTCAACCTTTAGAAAGTATAGTTTGTATAATGTTTTGTAACAGAAAAGAAAGATTAGACCATGGATTCAGATACTGGTTTGGTCACTAAAGGGGGTTGCAGACTGCCAGAAATAGTGCAAATTGAGTCCACTTTTAGGGTTAGGGTTAGTGCTAGGGAGTCATGGGAATTGTTTTTTTTTCTGAGACATTGAGCCTTCTCTGTCAGAGAGCTCTGATGCCACAATAAAATACAGTTCCCATGATTCCCTAACCCTAACCCTTAAAGTGGACTCAGTTTGCACTATTTCTGGCAGTATGCAACCCCCCTAAGTGGAGTTTGAAGAAGACATGTTTCATTGAATTTAGATGCCTTAGGAACTGTGATTTCTTTTAAAATGAGAGTGAACATGTTTGGTGCCCCAAAGAGGAGGAAAGTAAGCATGCAAGCCTTGGGCCTTTGCAGACTGCTAGAAATAGTGCAAATTGAGTCCACTTTAACTGTCCTGGCTCAGTGCTAGGGAATCATGGGAATTGTATTTTTTTGAGACATTGAGCCTTCTCTGTCAGAGAGCCCTAGTGCCACAATAAACTACAATTCCCATGATTCCCTAGTACTGAGTCAGGGCAGTTAAAGTGGACCCAATTTGCACTATTTCTGGCAGTCTGCAAAGGGCCTCAGTCATTTTACAAGAATCATAGTTTCCCAGTATAGCTGAACTTGGCCACCATGCCTGTCATAACAATTATTTTCAAGGATGGAAGAAATAAAGTTTTAACCCTTTGAAACTGGTCCCATGTTTTGATAGTCTTAATTGGGCAGGGAATGCCATAATGCTTAGGTTACTCAGCCCTGGACAGATTTAATACTATTATTTAACAGAGCATAAAACCGAAACATCTGAACTTAAAATCAAAGAAAGGCTTATAAGAATGTGCCTTCAACTTCGGGACAGACCTACCAAACCTCCCTTGGCAGAGTTCCATAACCTGGGAGCAGCCACCAAGAAGGCACTCCTGGGCCCTCACCAGCTGTATCGATGATGGTAATGGGACTAATAAGAGATAGCCTTCCTGCAAAGATCTTAAAACTCAGGCAGGCTTGTATAGGGAGATATGGTCTTAGATACCCTGGACCTAAGCTGTACAGCCAAGCTGTTGGTCTACATGTCACCTTGGGATAATTAGAATTGTAGTCCATCATATCTGGAAGGTTCCAAGTTGGATAAGGCTACTTTAGCCTGTGTGATTGAATAACTGGATTCTTTTTAACAGAAGATCTCAGTGGTTTGTGTTGTGTGCTTACTGCTACAATTAAGATAATAGTTGAACCTCCAGCAGATATTCTGCCTGTTGAAAAAATTCTGGAATGTTATTATTATTGCTACCACTACTACTAGTAGTAGTATGATTCTTCTGTCATGTAGCTTTTACTAAAGGTGCATTATAAAAAGACAAGCATTTCATCAATCATTTTGGGCTTGTTCAGGCTGGCAAACATTTATTTTTCAGAACCAGAAGAAATAAAAAGGATGTTATTAAAAAAAAAAAAGAATGCCATCAACTCCAACATGTCTGATCTTGGAAAATAGGCAGGGTCAGCCTATGAGAAAACTGCCAGTGAATACTAGGTGCTGTATGCTATATTTCAGAAGAAGCAACTGGGAAAACCACATCTGAATATCCCTTGCCTAAGAAAACTATTACTTTCACAGGATCACCATAAGTTGCAAGATGACTGAAGACACTTATACACACATATGTAAGAGAGGCAAAAGCAGTTTCATTTCTAATGCCTGATAAAAATATACTTTCTGATGAAGATACTTCTGATGCACCTGCCCTGAAAAGCAGCCATACACACTGATCTGTCTGAAGCATACAGGCTCATTGGGCCATTTAAGATTATGAACCAGGCCCTGCATAGCTGAAAAGGCTACCCATTAGTCCTGAGCCTGGGTATATTTGCCTTAAAGTATGAAAGGAGGAAATAACTTCTTCTGCTTTAAAATCCAGTTTGATGGGGAAACCACACTACAAGAAAAGTTTTACTTATCTTATTTATTTAAGATTATCTGCCTGTTCCAGAACCTTCACAAAAATTTAAATCAAGTTGTTCTTTTCAAATCTAAAAGAATTACAGTTGTGTATTTTTAATTTGGGGAGAGAAGGTATAATAGCTAAAAAGGCCCCTTTTAGCATAAATTCCTGTTATTAGAATCCAAGCTCCCAGAAGCCTCAGCCATGTTGGCCAATAGTCCCATGTTGGCCAATAGCTCCTGGGATTCTGGGAGCTGAAGTCCCTCAGCCCTTAAAGGGGAAAGGTTGCCTACCCCTTCAATCTATTCAACTTGTACGCAGAACATATTATAAGAAAAGTAGTCTTGGAAACAGAAGAAGGAGGAGTGAAAATAGGAGGAAGAAATATCAACAGTCCAAGATATCTTGACGACACCATAATACTAGCAGAAAACCTCACAGACCTGGAACACCTACTAAGGAAGACCAAAGAAGAAAGTGCAAAGGCAGGCTTACTGTTGAACATCAAGAAAACAAAAAGAATGACCACTGGGGACCTTCACAAGTTCAACCTAGACAATGAAGAAAGAGAAATAGTAAAAGAATTCCCATACCTGGGATCAAATATTGATAGAAATGGGGACTACAGTCAGCAAATCAGAAAAAGATTAAAAATGGAGAGAGTGGCTATGAAAGAACTAGAAAAGATTCTAAAATGCAAAGGTACACAACTCAGCACAAAAGTTACACTCATACAAGCCATTGTATTCCCTATTACCGTGTATGGCTGGACAGTTAAGAAAGATGGTAGGAGGAAAATCAATTCATTTGAGATGTGATGCTGAAGAAGAGTGCTTGAGGATCCCATGGACAGGCAAAAAGACAAACAAATGTGTATTAGAGCAGATCAAGCCAGAAACCTCCCTGGAAGCCAAGATGACCAAACTGAGGCTGTCATACTTTGGAGACATCATGAGAAGGAAGGATTCACTGGAAAAAACATTAAATTTGGGAAAGGTGGAGGGAAGTAGGAAGAGAGGAAGGCCACACGCTTAGACGAATGGAGTCTATTAAGAAGGTCACAAATATTAAGGGGTTGCAGGAATTAAACAGAGCAGTGGAAGACAGAGGATCTTGGAGATGTCTCATCCATAAGTTCGCCATGAGTCGAGATCGACTTGAGGGCAGTTAACAACAACAACAAAGTTCTTACAAGGAACAAGACAACATAAAGAAACTTTTATTCTCCTTGCAAGAAAAAGATGTGGTGTGGGGAACGGGACCCCAAGCCAAAAACATTTTTCTATTTTAAATCTTCCTTTTCTTTTCAGGCCTCTGCTTTTCTGCACCTCATCCTATCATTTGCCCAGTCTATGATCTTCCTGTTAATGGAACCATGGAGTTTATCAAATGGGGAAAATTGGAATTTCAAACGGGTCAGAACCCATGGTAATCCAGCGTATTAGGCACAATTGTACAAATGGTTTTCACATGATATTGTGCGCAAACCACCTGGAATCCTACAGGAAATAGGCATTTTCGGGAAAATACCATAAATTCATTTCTGTTTCATTCATGAATTTGCTTCCATTTCCTCAAAAGATAGTACATTTGCTCCCATACTTTCAAGGGGTTTGGAGACATTTGGGGTCATTGTTTTTTTTTTAAAATCAGGCTCTTGAGGGGGGGGCACATGCAGCCCATGAGCTGCATTATCCCCACCCCAACCTATAACCAGGATCCAAACCATGTATCTCCATTGCTTTAGAATTGATGATCTTCATCTTCTTACAGCCCCCCAGACCGGGAGCAGTTTTTGTGTCATGAAGGACTGTAAGAAAAGGGATAAAAAGTCCCAACTGCACTAGTACAGGATAGGGAAAAACATCATTAGCCCTTTGCCTGTCTATCTAGCTAGCTGTTATATAATTCTCTCTGTTTGTGTCTCTGTTTATTTGTGTGCATATAAGCATGTATGTCAGTTTGGATTTTTCCTTGCTTAGGGTCATGGACAAACAAGCAGTGAAAGATGTGAAATAAACATGCATGTCATCAAGTATTGCTACATAGATGGTTGGAAAGTATTTATAAAAGTCCGTTTTACAATTGGAAAAAATATAGCTGTAACAACTGGCTAATATATGCAGTTACACTTTCACTCCCCCCCCCCCCCCCCCCCCCCCCCCCCCCCCGGTGACTTTAACAACATTTCAGCATGCAGAAATGAAGTGGGAGAAGCTTTTCAGATCATGCCAGACCATGCCAGACCTTTATGCCAAGGAAAAAACCTCCGCTTAATCCTAATAGATTAAGGACATGGCAGCAGAGCATCAATGTGGCAAATCAACTAGTATACAATCATATTGTAAAAGAAAGTGCCAATAATGTGATCAAAACACTGGTATCTACAGTAAAAAGAAACTGAAGTTTCATCTTCTATGCTCAGTGCTTAAGTAGGTTTATAACTAATATCCAATTATTTTACTGGATTCACAGTATGCAGTAGAATGTGTTGCAACATGTAATTTTAAATTTCATATCTACTTTTAAAATTAACATCCATCTGTGAAGGAATTTAGTAATATACCAGGACTAATCTGATTACATAAGGAACCTTAACAATTATAACAATAGCCTAAGGGACAACATGCAAACAACATACAACTTAAGAGCGTCACATCAATATCCTTTGTAAACTCTACTGAGTAAATTTGCAAGCTGTATGGTACATAATCTAATAAACAGATAAATATAACAGACAAATAAATTTCAATACTGCAGTAGACTGTGGGGCACACCTGTTCTACTGGGGAAGCAAAAAATCTTAAGATGGCCCTTAGGATCCCTTGGCTCAAACAATCAGTCTTGGAGCCATTGAGAGGGCAAGAACCCCAGGGCTAGGACTAAATATTTTATATTTACCATTGTTTTCCAACTTTCCTGGAACTACATAAACACACTTCTTGTAAAATAAGAAATTCACAAGTGTTAAAGAAACTAGTGTTGAATACATAAGTTTACTAACAACTGGGAAAGTGGTCATAGAGTAATGAATTATACTGAGCTGTAGTTCTGTCTTGCAAATGAAGCTGTTCTGAAATTGTATATGAAACATGCATAAAAAGCAGACATTTATATGAAATTATTACCACTGCATACAAAAGAAGGTAAAAGCAAAAGTCAATTGCTTAAGAAAATAATTTTCCTTTTCTGCATGCAATTTATTTGTATTTACTTTTTAAATGATCAGAATACAAAGAGTGCTTACTTTCTTCTTGTTGGTTTTCTGGTGCTACTTCCTCTCCCACTTCTCCTTCTCCTTCTTTTTGCTCTTTCTGTGGCACTTCTTGATGGCTTGAGGAGCTGACAGAAAGTGTGTGGCAGCAATGGTTGAACCCACTATCCCGTGGCAGAGTATAACTGCGAGGCTTTCCCCCATTCCCATTTAGGACTTGCATTCTCTCGCCCTCCACTAAGGGGAAAGGGCCATAGTGATCCTGTAGGTGGCACTTTTGAGTAGGAAGAGTTGATTGCCGCCTGTGTTCTGGAGATATAACAGTTGAATCAGAGAAAACTGAATCCTCAAGTGGTAGAGTCTGAAGATAGTGCAGTCCTGAGCTTGTCAGTGGTGTTTCTATTAAATCCTGCCATGAGCGTCGCTGGCTAGCTGTTTTGCGGATGGGAGATTCCGTAGTGCTCCCTACCGGTTCCTGACGGAACTCCTCATGTGACGACTGGGATTGGGACGTTTCAGTGGATGAGAGTCGATTATGTTTTGGTTCCACAAAAGGGCTTGCACAACTCATCTGCAATAAAAATATAAATTCTGGCTTCAGTTCAGTGATAATGATAGGCACACACGTTTGCCACACATAAAGGTCATGGTGACTTTACATCTATTGTAAGAATAATTGGTGTTTCTCGCCATTATTGTATCATTCCTATATACATCATCTCCCACTTGCAGGCTTTTAACTAGTTACCATCCCTATACAAATTTCCTTACCAACTGCAGTGAGGTTGGGTAGCTTCCATTCTATATGTGTGTGTGCATCACATTTAAAAATAAATAAACAGATAGTCAGGGGGTGAAAGGAGACATTTAGATTTCTCTCCCCTACTCACTATCACTTACTGGTATGTGAGAGGGGAGAAGACTGGATGAGGGAGGCACCAATTAGTGTACAAGGTGGAAACATTGACAGGTAAAGAATAAGGCTATTGTGTTATGGGTTTTGGCATGCTGGGATGAAAATAAAAGCCCATCCCTTTTGTACCCATTTGAATCTAGGAAAGGGAAATGTGTGTGGCAGTTAATGCAACTTGAGTCCAGTCTATTTTGACTAGGTGTGGCACTAATGGGGCCACTGAGGACCAGGAAGATGTGAGGTGACACTGATTTTTTTTGTCAGTGTAGATAACCCCAAGGTGCCAATGCATTTACCACCATAACAACTTACCGAAGGAGGTCGTGGGTATGTGTCATAAGGAGGAGGTGGGCTGTCTTGTTTAGGTGTTGATGGTGTCTCTACTTCTTCCTTATCACTTTCACTCCAGTAATCTAAGCAACACAAAGGTAGAGGTGGATGAATGGGGGGGGAAACCCCTTAAATTATTTTGGACCAACTATTCAGAAAGTGTCAACATATAAAGAAACTTATTATGTGCCTTCAAGTTGACTCCATTGTATGACAACCCTATGTTAGCATTAACCTTTGCAAGACTTCATCAGAGGAGGTTTCATATGAGAGAATGTGACTTGCATAACTTCACCCAGTGGGTTTCTATGGCTGGGCGGAGATTCAAACCCTGGTCTCCCAGAGTCTTAGTCCAACACTCAAACCATTGCATTATACTGGCTCCTTCACAAAGAAACTTACATGGAGTCATATATAATGAACATAGATTTGTAAATTAAAAATCTACCAACCCATTAAAGAATTAAGGCTATTTAACTTGAAGAATATTGGAATGGAGCAGAGCTCTGGATACCCCCCGCCCAGGCACCATCTCCTCAGTGGGAAGTGGGGGGTGCTTAGCATGTCCAAGACTGTTTCCCCACCATAGCAGCATTCTTAGTTTTGGTAATAATGGGGTGATGTGTTATGGGTTTATTATTTTAATTGTTATGATTTTTTATTAATTGTTATCAGGATTTTAACTATGTCATTGTTTAATATTGTTTTAAGGGGGGAGGGATATGCTTTTACTGTAATTGTTTTATGTTGTAAATTGCCCGGATTGGGCAACCATTTTATATAAATACATTTTATTAATATTATTATTATTACACATTTTGCTTCTTCCCTGCCATTGATAATGGAAAGAAAATAGTTTTTTTAATTCTGCGGATCTGGAAGACACGTTTTAAATGGGTCTAGCACCAGGCCTCCCTTGACAAGGGATTCAGTACTAGTGCGAACAAGGGCCATTTAAACAATCTCAAACTGGTTTGCAAACCGGTTTATTATGCAGTGGGAAGGAAGCCATTGAGTGCCTTTTGCCTTGGAAAGGAAATGTAGAAAACAAAACATGATGTAATGGCTTCCTCATACTTGAAAATACGTATACTATAACTCTGCAGAAATATATTAAACTTTGTAAATTTAAAGAAATCTAAGAGTTCTTCATTTGATTACTTTCAAAACCACTGCTTTTTAAAAATGTTTAAATCCATAAACAATCATGATTGTTTCTTCCTCCTTGTAAAATCAAGTACATCCTAGCTATTTTAAATATTACCTCTATAGTACTGCATAAGAGCAAGTTTTTGTAGTTGAAGAAAACTTTATTTATATGCCACTTCATACTGTGCTATGCAGTCTCTAAGAAGTTTACAACTGTAAGCTAATTGCCCCTAACAAGCTGGGTACTCACTTTAGCGACCTTGGAAGGATGCAAACCTGAGTTGAGCCTGAGCTCTGGCTGGTATTGAACTCACATCCTTGTGGTTTGTGAGTGAGTGGCTGAAGTACAGTCATTTAACCACTGCACCACCAGAAATGTCCTTAAGGAATGCACAAAATGTACAGGGAAAGAAAGCAGTGGTTTATGTTAAGCAGATGATAAAATGAAACAACCAGAATAAATTTGCCCATACCTTGTTCTTGTTTGATCCTCTCTCTTTCTGCATATCCAGCAGCAAACATATTAATTCTGTTTAACCACCTGAAATAAATATTTTAAATATATCACTGAAACCATTTTAGCAAGTTAAAGGTCTTCATATGTAGTCATTTAATCAAATGTACACAGCTCCTGGACTGGAATATGATAGCAAACAGATATATTTTTTGTTAGTTTTACTTATCTATTCTTTATACATACACCTTTCCCTGTAAAAAAATACTGTGGCATTAAAAGATTCTGCAAGAATGACTGCAATTATGTCCCTTTTATTTTTGAACTCTATGTATCATGTATTATTGCAAAGAGCTAGGATAAACTTTGTGTGCATCAGGAAGGCAGAAGGAGGAAAACAATCCTTTAATGCTAAACATTTTAACCCCTATAAGACTACGAATTAAGGAACACTGTCCTCTCTTCTTAAGTCAATGCACATTGGCCCAAAGGGGCGGTGGAGAGCCACCCCGGGAAGTGGCGGATCAGGGCCGATGCTGTCAGACTGCGCGGCCCTGATCCTCCCTTTTGCTGCCCAGAAAAGAGCGGCAAAATGCCGCTCCTTTTACGGGCAGCAAAAGGCCATCCTAAGAGCTAGTGCATGGCTCTTTAGCGCCCCTTCCAGCACAGCATGTCAAATGCTGCGCCGGAAGGACGTCCTGATGCCACATGATGTGCATAATGGTGTGCGGCATCAGAACATCCTTGGCATGGGGTTGGGGCAGCCGGCGTGCAGCTTCCCCTCCCCATCTCTGCCTCCAAGCCGGCCTTTTGGGGTGGTCTGTAGAGGCCCTTAATTTTTTAACAGAAGTGCTGTCACTATGAGAGACAAAGTACCATAAGGTGAGAGGGGGTTTTAAACCTCTAACCTATAGGATTGCCATCATATTCAGTAGTCAAAAACAAAATTAAATTCTTAGTCCTCTGGAATTCTGTCAACATGACAGCCCCCTCCCTAAAGTTGGAGCCGTTTTCCTAAAACAGACTTGTCAGGATGACTGAACTGATGTCTCCCAAACTACTAGTAATACATTTTATAACATAACACAATTAAAGTGCTTAGCGGTTGCAGTATCAACTGGTCTTTTGTAACTTGTAATTTTTGTAACTTCAGAATAACTTGGGGACACTACTTTGTTAACTATGCTCTTTATAACAGGCAGTAACCATGCATCTAATAATACAATAGGCATCCCTGAAGACAAAAACTGTCTGTCTCCTCTGGGTATTGACCTGAAATATATAATCCATAAACTACTTTGCCAAATGAAGGGGAAAGTAACAACTACAGGATTGCTACTCTTAACAGCACAATCTTACATATGTTTTCTCAAGTTCCACTGTATTATTTAGGGGTTATTTCTCCTCATAACAGCATTAATATTGCAGCTAAATCTGATTACAATTACAATAATGCTACAATATTTATAGTGGGGTATGCATGACAGAAGTGAAAGGAAAGAGAATTTTAAAAAATAAATCAAGCATTTATTTACAATAGCTGAGAGCTGCTATTCATTTGAGTAGCCCTTAGAACATTGAACAAAGCTACTCTTGCCTATTTCTGCAAGGAAGCAATCTTTGAGTCTTTGATTTAAATTATAGGGAAATCTAAAGAAGACTTAAAACACAGTAATAAAATGTGAACTATTTGGAGTATTCAGGGGGAAAATGTTGTTTTATTCCATTCTTTAAAACATTTGTTCATTTCATTTTCTATTTACCAAAGGATAATTTTGTTCTTACATTGTGTTGTTATATTTATATATATTGTTATATTTACTTTTAAAAAATCTAAATATTACTGGTAAATGAATACAGGGTAGAATACAATAAAGGCATCAAAAACAATATTTTTACACAGGAAGAGATCATTTAAACTCTCTAAAAACATATGAGACAATATAACAATCTGAAACAAGTTAAAACAGTTTTTAAAAATATAAATGTATAAATTGAGTAACACGATTAGACCTTTAAGGCATTAGAAAGAAGCTGTGTTTTTACTTGACACTGGAATTAAGCCATTGCCACCACCAATTGAGCTTTGAAGAGGAGGATGTTCCACAGCTGAGATGCCAAAGCAGAGAAGGCCTTCTCCTATGATTTCCCACACTTACTACTCCCACTAGTGGGCTACAAAGAGCCTCTCCAGCAGCCATTAGTGCACGGGCAGGCAACCTTTTTGAGACCTGGGCCGGTCTCCCGTAGCCCAGGTGTCGGCTGGGCCGAGGGAGGGGGAAGCGGTGCACGCGTGGCCGCAACCGCCACGGTGCATGACACGGCCGCCATTTTGGAAGTCAAAATCGCGGCCACAACGCATTTGCGCATGCGCAAGAGTACTGCGCATGCGCAAATGCATCACGACCGTCATTCTGATTTCCAAAATGGCAAGCGCAGCGAGCGTGGCCACCGAGCGACAAAAACATGCGGCGGTGGCGAAACGCGGCGGTGGCAGCGGCAACCTTTGACCTGGGCTGGTAAGTCTGGGGGCCAGGCCCTTAACCGGCCCCCGGGCCGTAGGTTGCCAGTCCCTGCATTAGTGCTTAGATAACCTATATAGGAAGTGGCACTTCTGTAAATATTGAAGTCCCAAGCCATTTGGAGCT
>JAIPUX010001232.1:83232291-83252759 GCA_020142125.1 Phrynosoma platyrhinos | reverse complement strand
TTTGCCCATTTGTTTCACTCCTATGGCACTCTGATTTAGAAGTTCCTAGTCTTTCCCCCATACAATCACTCCTCCATATCCATGGATTCTTTATACACAGACTCAGCTATCCACAGCAAACTCTGATTTTGTTATTTTATATAAGGGACACCATTTTACTAGGCCACTGTATATAATGAATCTTAAACATCCACAGATTTTGGTATCCACAGAGGGTCCAGTATTAGAATGTGTTGGGGTGGTGGTGGTGGGGAGAAGTACACACTATCTATTTTTATTTAACAGAGATGACAAAACAAAACCATAGTTAAAAAACCTCAACCTGTTCTAGAATGGATCCCCTGCAAAAATGAAGGGCCAACTGTACATTGATACTCACACCATCAGTAAACTTAACTAAATCTTGAAAACAATACATCAGAATTCATTGTGTCTGTGATTTTTTTTATGTGAATCTAGAATTCACAAATATACACTGAGAAATCATAAGCACTTTTGAAGAAAAACACACACAAAGTAACTGTAACAGTAGGACTGATTAGTCTTAAATGTTTTTCCATGTTTATTTATGCCAAAACATATTATGTTTCAATTATTTGAAGCTAGACAATAGCCTGAGTAATCTGACTAGGCAGACCTGAGAATTAGAACATTCTACATGTATTTACCATCCACTATAACATATTCCTATCCTTGTATCTATAGAAACTGATCTCTTCCCCCCCACACCCCATGTGCTTGTGTGTGTGTGTGTGTGTGAGAGAGAGAGAGAGAGAGAGAGAGAGTGTACAAACACATACACACATGCATACACATGCTGTTACTAGATATATGCGTTATGTAGCATAGCATTCTTCACAGAAAATGGATATCTCATATACTTTATTTAATTCTAAGTTGTTCTTTGAATTAAATATTGTAAACCATGTGATACACCATCTTGAATTCCATGTTTAAAGAAAGGGTGGGATAAAAACATAATAAAATAAAATCATTTTACAAATCCAAGGAAGCTTCCCCACAAGGATTAAGTTTCCATACCTGTTCAAGTCATCTAGATGTTCAGCAGCAAAATAAAAGCTTTTGATCTTAGGATGACAGGCCTTGAATGCACTGTGCGGGCAAAATAACACAAAGAACTATGGGTAAAATAGTAAATGTGCAACATTTTTTTTTCATCATTAACATGCTTAAAATCTGCTTTCAGATGAATTTTAAAACATCTGTATTTTAATGAATCATTAAAATATACCTGTATTAGAATCATTTGATGTATCTTATGTAAGTCTATTTTTGTAAGCATCAATGAACTGAATGAGAATAAGGCTA
Organism: Phrynosoma platyrhinos; assembly: GCA_020142125.1. Lineage (NCBI taxonomy): Eukaryota > Metazoa > Chordata > Lepidosauria > Squamata > Phrynosomatidae > Phrynosoma > Phrynosoma platyrhinos. Next base: position 83,251,430 of record JAIPUX010001232.1, on the reverse strand, counting down.
CAATCCCATACACAATTACCATGAAATCAATGAGATTTCCTATCATTACCAATGTATGTGGTTATATGACTGGTGTCTAAGTAAATAATAGCTACATTTCATCATGAACACAGAGACAATTAAACACTAATTGGAATCAATTTTTTGTAAGTATGAATCAATTTATTCATTGAGGTGTTTGTGTTTTGTATATGATTATAGGTGCATCTACACTGTATAAATAATATAGTTTGACACCACTTTAACTGCCATTGCTCCATCCTACAGAATCCTGGGATTTGTAGTTTTGGGAGGAACCATTACTCTTTGGCAGAGTAAACTACAAACCCCAGGATTCCATAGAGTGGAGCTACAGCACTTAAAGTGGTGTCAAACTGCATTATTTCTACAGTGTGGATGCATCCTGTTATTTCTAGAGATACTGCAACTTGATCAAATTCAACTGCAGTCAAAAACCTGAATAAAAAAGCTTTTGCTGTGATCCTAACTATCCAAAGTAACACACTTTTTTGGGTGTTTACGATTGTCAGTGACAATAGATGTTAATAGCAATGGAACGCCAGAAAGATAAAAACTGCACCAGAGAGAGATAGCGGCTACACCAGAAAGAGGCATGAGTAGTTGTTTTCAGCCTCTGTGGTCCATAAAGTAGATTTCTAAATAATGCTGCTAATACTTACTACTTTTTGCGACATTCACTAGCTCTATCAATTTTAAATTCTGGGAGACTGATAAATCCCTCTGCTTTTTCATCCTATAACAATAAACATATTAAACAATAAGAGCACAGAGAACAATCAAGGAAAAACAAGTAAACACAAGTATATTTATTATCTTTTTTTGACCAGATCACTCCTGTCTGTATTCATTATATCATCAAAACTTCAACAGAAACCAATGAAGAAACTTTGATAAGAAAATGCAAACACTACTTAAAAATGGTAGTTTTCAAAAGCAACTTGTTTTCAATCATTTCTCTTTTGGACAGTCCAAGGAGACAATGTTGCAAATTGTTAAGAGCTGAATCCAATCCAATCCAAACCAACCCAGAAGCAAATTAAGTTTCTGTCTAGTTCAAAAGAAAACAAAATTTAAAATACACAACCACTCTGCTACTGTCATTCACTAAGACCTGGTTACATTCACTAAGACCTGGTTACCTCCTCTTGATCCAAAAATATTATCCCCCTTCCCCTGTTGCCCCCTCCTTTCCCTCCCCATTTTTGAGACAAGAGTACACAGTCCCTCCTGTCTGCAGAGCCTGTGCATAATTTTGCCTTTTTCTCCTTTTTTCATCCATGGACTATCCCAATCCAAAGTTGTTTTTTGGAGTATTGTTAACTTGATTGTACTTCCCCCAGCCACCCTGTCTGCTCTCCCATTCAATCCCAGCTCAACTCAAGCACTCTCTCTAATGATGATGATGATTTATTTTAAAATATAAAAACAAAGAAAGATGGGAAATGGGGGGGGGAGTGTACATATAAACATGGGTTAGATATGAATATAAGATCTATGTTCAAAAATACATTTGCTAGAAGTTTATATTGTATCTGCAAAATTCATGTTCATATATTTCAGGGGTAGGCAACCTTTCCCCTTTAAGGGCCAAGGGACTTCAGCTCCCAGATTCCCAGAAGCTATTGGCCAACATGGGACTATTGGCCAACATGGCTGAGGCTTCTGGGAGCTGAAGTCCCTCGGCCCTTAAAGGGGAAAGGTTGCCTACCCCTGATCTATTTCATCAGTATGTCTCTGCCTCCCATTGGCGCGTCATCTATTCCTTTCCTCAAGTTTCTTTTTCTGTCTTTTCCATTGGATTTCCCATTCTCCATCCATTGCCTACTCTTTATACTTCTTCAGGTGTCTTGACTTGTTACTATTAATTTCTCTGTTCCTAGGGACATTTTCTTTGTATTCCACCTGGACTTGTGTGATTCCTGTCAAACAATAATGCTCCATTCTATCACAAAAGCTAGACTACAAACTGCTTATAATTCAAAGATATAGCCATGTTAGTCCATAGAATCAGTATGTAGAGAGATCTTGTAGCACTTTTGAGACTAAGTGCCTTTACAGACCCACAACCGCATGCCGTGGCCCTGATCCTCCCTTTTGCCACCCCCAAAAGAAAGGCAAAAGGCCGCCCTAAGAGCCAGTACTGCGGCTCTTCCGCGACCTTTTGGTGCAGCGTATGTACACATTGCACCAGGAGGGTGTCCTGACGCCACATGCCATGCAGACAGGCACACAGTGTCAGAACAGCATTGGGGTTGAGTTGGGGCAGCCAGCGTGCAGGTGCCCCACCCCAACTCCGCCCCCAGGCCAGCCCTTTAGGCTGGTCTGCAAAGCCTCTAACTTAAAGGAATTGGCAGCATGAGCTTTCGTAGACTTCAGTCTACTTCCTCAGTTTTACTAACAGCTCACCCAGGTTGCATCTGCACTGCAAAAATAATGCAGTTTGACACTGCTTTAACTGCCATTGCTCAATGCTATGGAAGTCTGGGATTTGTAGTTTTGTGAGATATTTAGCCTTTTCTGTCAGAGGACTCTGGTGCCACAACAAAATACAAATCCGAGGATTCTATAGCACTGAGCCATGGCAGTTAAAGCGGTGTCAAATTGCATTATTTCTTCAGTGCAGATGCAGCCCCAGTATCAGAGACTGCAACAATTTGATATTGAACATTGGGTATATAAAATATTCATATAATCTTGTATGGACAAAATGGTAAAAGGAATTAAGATTATGTGGATTTTGAATTACAGTTGGTTCTCTATACCCACAGATTCCTTATCAATGTATTCAACCATCCATGGCTTTACTGGGACTTCAGCATCCACAGATCTGAGCGTCCATGGTATCCATGGGGTATGTGTGTTCCTGGAACCAAATCACAGCTGATACCAAGATCCTATTGTACAACCCTAGCATCTGCAAGTACCACCCAACAGAATGGTTTAATATACCATGTTTTCCACCTAAAAATAGGACGACATACATTGTTCATTTTCAGAATAACTTGGGGGCACTAATTTAACATACACATAGGTGGGAGCTCTCTCTCTCTCTCTCTCTCTATATATATATTGTCAGAATTTAATTTATTGTTTCTGCTGTCATAGTTTCTATGCCAAAGTGAAAAGCTGATGTCTATTTTAAAAGGCAGCTGCTCCTTACAGTACAAAAAGCAAAATCCCACACATGGAACAATCAATACAAGCTTTGACAGTTACTCATGATTTTGTTCCATATGGATATATCACATATTTGGATTCTGGTCATAGTAGTAAGTGTTGACAGAAAATGCAACAAGCATACCAGTGTCTTACCTCCTCATTGATATACCAATACAGTGAAGTGTCCTTCAGAACAAACCAGTATTTTTTCCATTTTTGTGAGAAATAACTCTTGGCATCTTTCTTTTTCCACAGCCAGCCTTCACAGTCTCCACGACCAAGATCTTTACAGGAAATACGCCTTTTGCTCTTACTTGGTGCAAGACCTAAGAATTGTTTTTAAAAGATTAAGGTTGAATATATGATGCCTTGCACCCTGACCTGGCATCCAATGTCTTTTGGAGGGGAATAGTTTATGACTCTGATGTCAAAATTGTGTTAAGGATACATAGTGCTTATAGAAGTTGTCCTGGTTCAGACAGGGCAGACCAAGAAGGGGCGGGGAGTAATTCTTAAAGTGATTGACTACACAGACTGAGAAAATTATAAAGTTATAGTTTGTTTTAGAACTGCTGCCTTTTGAACATTTGCAAACCAAATTCATATTCAGCTTAAAATTCTATCTAATATGTCAGTATGCTTTAAAGATATTTTATGTAATATTTTACCTTTGTTCTTCTTTTTAGACTTGTGCTGTAGAGAGGATTGTTGAAACGTCTAGAAAGATACCCACACAAAAACTTTAGTTAATGCATGCAAATCTCATAATAGCAGATCATTTAACATTGGTTAAAAAAACCCTAGACTCTTGGGAATGAAATACTCCTTGAGGATCCACAAACTCTCTGGTATCTATGGAGGGTCCTGGAACCAAACCCCAGTGGATACCAAGGGCCCACTGTACTGTTCATCCAGATGCCTGCTCTATGTAAGAACAACATGGGGATAGAGGTAGAAGGTTTGGATACAGGCTGTTAATTGAAAACTAGGGGCTAAAGCATTTTTCATACTGGTCCTTTTTTGTGCTGGACATTTTCCTTTTACTGTACTTGATTTTGTGCTGCTATGGATCCTCTGCTTGCTGGCACTGTAATTTTGAATGAATAGCATAATTTTGCTTGTTGTAGTGTGCCTTCAAGTAGTTTCTGATTTATGGTGACCCTAAGATGATCCTATCATGGATTTTCTTGGTAAAATTTCTTCAGAGGAGGTTTGCCATTACCTTTCTCTGAGGCTGGGAGCATGTGGTTTGCCCAAGACCAGCCAGTAGGTTTCATGGCCGAGCTGGGAATCAAATACTAGTCTCCAAGTCGCAGTCCAACACTGAAACCACTATGCCACACTTTCACCTAATGACATGTACATTTACTTGTTTTGTCACTTGGGTTTACAGTAGATGTTGTTATTGTTGTAATTGTCTTTGTCTTAATTAACTTTTATTATTCTGCTCATTGTTTTACTTAGATTGTATGCCTCTGGCAGGTTTTATTCTGTTTTATCCTTGATTGTCTTTTGTACAGCACTGAGTACACTGACAGCGCTCTAGAAATAAACTTTAATAATAATAATAATAATAATAATAATAATAATAATAATAATAATAATAATAATATTTCTGTGCCTCACTGGAACATGTGAGGGCTTTTTGGGCAGGAGGGGGAGGTGAGAAGAAAGGTTTCCCATCATATTTGGGAACACCTATGCCCTCTCCTTATTAGAAAAGGGGTGGGGAAAGTGTCACTTAAACTTTGGCTAGACAGGCGAAAGACTGTCAGAATGTGTAATTCTGACTAGATTTTTGTTTCATATTGATACAGAAGCCTTTATAACCCTGTTCTTCTTTTGCAGCTGTAGTAATACCATCACACATTTGAACACATACACGAGGGGGGAAAAAGTCCTGTATTTCTTTTAAATGAAAAGGAATTTATTTCATTATAAAGACAATGAAAGACAAATTTCCCCCTTCTCATTGCCATACAATATTTGTGAGAAAAGCTTTCTGCTTCAGAGAAAACTGGAGCAGATTCAAAAGTATCTGTCTAACCACTGCCTCTTTGGGTATATTTGATGTACTCTTCATGACACAGTACCTTCTCAACTTGATTTTACCCCTAAGTTTCTGAGTCTGGAACACTATTTTCATTTGAGTTCCCTGAGTAGATCAATGGCACTGCTACATAATGTTATCTGTAGAGCCTACAGACAATGAGCCCATTCAGAACAGTCAAATGTGATGGGATGTTGGCAGTTTTCATTGCTGTACTTTCTGATTTTATCTTCAATATCCAAACTAGGTTGTGTTTCTTCCAGTATGTTTCCCATTAATTAACATCAGTTACTGCAACCTTTTATTCCTTAGCTGAATGCAGAACTTTCTCCCATTGTGGTGCATTTCAGTACACTTTGAATTCTAAATCCACTTTTACATCTACTGGGGCAGTACCTATTGTTTTAGGGAGCGTTTTATGATATGGACTGGGGATATTAAATCTGTAGCCTGCTTCTTTTCACCCCACTCCACCCCTTAAATAGGCATTTTGACCAACCCCCTCCAGTGAAAACTATTTTATTTGAAGAAATTCTGTACAACATTTGCATCCTTGCACTATTTCTATAAGCTGTGGTGGTGGGTATCACTGTGTTTTTCTTTGCAGAGGGATCATTCTTTCTTTCACAAGCATTCACTGTGTGAAATGAGACACTGAAAGTGATTGAAAAGAGAAAAAAAGGAAGTGCATGTTGAGTAGAGGTGGTGGTGATCTTTCACCAAAGAAAACTGGAGTGATGCTTTGAAGCACTTTATAGCAATAGTGTAGAGCAGGGGTAGGCAACCTTTCCCCTTTAAGGGCTGAGGGACTTCAGCTCCCAGAAGCCTCAGCCATGTTGGCCAATAGTCCCATGTTGGCCAATAGCTCCTGGGATTCTGGGACCCGAAGTCCCTCGGCCCTTAAAGGGGAAAGGTTGCCTACCCCTGGTGTAGAGGTTCTACAGAGATTATTTTTAAAAGGCTTATAATGGCACTGATGGTTTAAACTTTTTTTTTAAAAAATGCACACCTTAAAAAGTGTAAGGAGTCACTGGAGAGAAAAGAGACCAATGAGGATTGTACATCTTGTGGCAAAATGAGGAGGGGTGAGAGGGGTTGCACACTCCCATTTGTAATGTCACAAGACATTTCACAAGATGCCCACAGATGAATAAAAATGTGCCACCTTTTAAATGGTTTTTTTTAAAAACTCTCAGAGAAGCTTTGGATGAGGAACCAAGAAGAACTGACAAGATGTATCAAGAAACAACACTAAATGGTGGTATTATATGGCACAAACTACCAATCTTGGCAAGCCCAATGTTGAGCTTGGAGTGAATAACTGCCACAGAAGGACAAAACTCTGACTGAGATTATGACAGACTACTTGTGTGTTTTTTCTGCTTGAATACATTTCCATAGCAACTGATCCTTTAGGTAAAGAGTATATAACAAGGAAAAAGAATAACAAAGGATTTCATTCAAATGAAAAGGCTAGATTAGGAGATGACAAAGTTATTTGGATAATATTGCTACTAAAACTTCAAAAAAACCAAACACCAAACCCTGGTAAACAGCCCAACCACTGTATGCTGCTGTGATGCTTGGTAGCTGAAGAGATGAAGAACGAGGATAGCATTATAGTGAAAATTAATTATTGCATTTATTCAGGATTCTAAGACACACAATGTTTAGACTAATCCACAATGTTTAGAATCAACTAACCCACAATGTTTAGAATCAACTCTGAGTTTTCCCCAGTTAAACAACACTTTAAAATCCTTTGTCCACCCCACCCCTTGTAGCCTGTACTACAGGCTAATATGTACTTTCCTAATATGTGCTTTGAAGTTTGTCCTCCTCAGTTCCTATCTCCCTACCATCGCTTCTAAGATGAAGGCACCTTCATAAATAGTCAACCCAGTTCTCCTATTTCAGTCATTTGGCCCCCAATCTACAATTCCCTTTGCTTTCCTCTTCTACAGCCATCACACTTTGTTGTCAAGTTCCTATGAAAATCATAGGAACATGACAGCTGCAATGTGATGATAACAAGCTTTTAGAACACCCACTAAAAATATGCTTTCTTGTATTTTTGAAAACTCTACAATATTGGTAGCAATAGCAATAGCAATACCATGTACATTTCTGTACCACTTCTCAGTGAACTCAGCACTTCCTAGGTGTTTTACAATCTGTAAGCTAATTGCCCCCAACAAGCTGGGTACTCATTTTACTGACCTATGAAAGGATGGAAGACTGAGGACCGAAACAAACTGTCCCAAAGTGCTGGTTTCCCAAAGGCTTGGGGGCATGGTGTACGCACACGACATGTCTCAACATTGCCCCCAACCAGATGGCGTGCAGTGCTGTGGTGTTGCAGTGGCGTGGTATTTAGATACTGCACGCTGCTGAAACGCAAAAAAAAAAAAAAAAAAAAAAAGCTGCCATGGCAGCAAAGGTGCCTTTTTCCCAGTGTAAAAAGGAGCAGCTTTCTGCCACTTCTTTTTGCGCTGGGAAAATGCTGGGTTGGAGCAGTGGGGTGCGGTTGCTGCGGCCCTGATCCAGTGCTAAAAGGGGCAGCAGCAAGTCAAACTTGGAGTCCCAGGGATCAAACTCACAACCTTGTAGCTGCAGTACTGGTATTTTTAACCACTGTACCACTAGGGCTCCCTAAGTATTGCCCCTGGTATTGTTCAGGTTGATAAATCATTATACCAAAAGCATGTTTAATGACTATAAAGATTGTGTTACTCAATATTAAAGGAAGAGCTCTTTTAGCCTCTTGGTGTTCACTGTTCTAATGGATGGTTTCACTTCATGGACCAGCAAGCACTAATGCTTCATCAACAAGTTAATGAGGCATTTCTGGACCAATTATGAAACAGTATACCACAATTCCCCCTGTGGCTAACATCACACATATAAACTTTTAACTTCAAAGTCATTGCCATCTTTGTTAAGACTGTGTAATAAACAAATATGTGAAAGTCTGGGACAGCTTATCCTAACAGTTGGTGTAGAAGAGGAAAATATCAATGAACACAATTAAATGAAAATTTGTGCCTAGTACTCTAACTACATTTGCTGATCATTTTGAAATTATAAAGAAAAACATAAAGGAAAAAGAAAGGAAAGTGTTGGTCACAGTGGTGAAACATAAAGACAAGTTTCTTCAAGCATAATATCTCACAGGCAAGATGTACTTTATGAAATCCTGCCTGTTTTTTTCTTTTTTAGAAATGCAGCATGTTCAATACAGTAATTGCACTAGACTGTTATCCCCAGATCTATATAGTTTCATGGTCTGTGCTGATCCCCAGTGGCCTGATTCAGTCATAATAGGGCAAGTGACTTATAGAGATATGCACAGATCTCACCAGTTTCTGGTTCCAATGCTACAGGGACAATTTCCAGATGTAATTATATACCAGTGTGGTGTAGTGGTTTGACAGTTGGACTAGGACTCTGGCGACTAAGGTTCAAATCCCTGTTCAGCTATGGAAATCCACTGGATGACCTTGGGCAAGTCACACTCAACCTCGGAGAAAAGCAAAGGTAAACCCTCTTGGAACAAAATTTGACAAAAAGACCCCATGAAAAGTTTGCTTTAGGGTCGCCATAAATTAAAAAATGTCTTGAAGGCACATAAAAACAACAATTATATACCTGTGTTCTTCCTACATGAAAGTGTATGTCATAAGAATTTATGTCCCATAGTCATAGTTTCTTGAACTGTGAACAAGGCATATGCAAGCCTGCACAGTCCTCTCTTACTTCTCTCTTTGCATGTCTCACTTAGGCTCTTGTATTCTGTCTTGTTGAATCACAGTTTGCCATGCAGTGTGAATAAACAAAATGTGGATTAATTGCTGCTTACAAACCAGGATAGGATGTCAGACTGGTTCCTTTCTATCTTATATGTGAATATGAAGAGGGCAAACACTATTTATACCAATATTTTATTTATAGGGCATTTCACTATAGTGCATGCTATAGAATCTGAGTGGATGGTAATTTTCATTTACTTAATGACAGCACTAATATAAAGTATTATTTATAAAATAATTGGTTTCTTCTTATACAAAATGTACCAAAGAAAACCATGCTGAAAAGGAATGAACAGGTTGCTTACCTGTAACCGTGGTTCTTCGAGTGGCCATCTGTGTGCAGAGAGTCCATTCAGAAAGCTGAAAAGCTGAGCAGATTGGTGGGAAGCCCCACTCACTCCTGTGTATTGAGAATGCCCAATCTTGCTAATCTAGCTCCTCCTTCAGTTCAAGTCGCCACAAGAACTACAGGAACCTGACTGAGGGGAGTTAGGGCGGGTTTGTGTGAGGGCACAGATGACCACTCAAAGAACCACAGTTACAGGTAAGCAACCTGTTCTTCTTCTTCGTGGTCTCTGTGCCTCACACAATAGGGTGACTGAAAAGCTTACCTGTGGCAGGTGGGAAGGTCATTGTAGAATAGAAAAGAGAAGAACATGGTCAAAACTGGCATCCTGATGGGACCTGGAATCAAGCCAGTAATGCCGAACTAATGTAAAAGGTTGAGACCACATAGCTGCCTTGCAGACATCAGGCAGAGGAACATCTTGAAGCAAGGCAGTTGAGGAGGAGTGTGGGTGCACACCAACTGGAGGAGGGTGTTTAGTCAGTTGATAGCCTAAGAGAACAGTTAGAGCAATCTACTTTGCAAACCATTGTGAAGAAAGAGGGTGGCCCTTTCTGGTCCACCATAACAAATAAACAACTTGTTAGTCAACTGGAATTCAGCAGAACGCTGAACATAGAAGGCCAAAGCATGGCAAACGTCAAGGGTGTGCATAGACTTTTCAAGAGGAGTAGGAGGATCAGGGTAAAAGGTAGGCAAAATGATGTCTTGAAAAAAGTGGAATGAGGATACCACTTTAGGAAGAAAGGAGATATCAGGCCTGAAGACAACTTTGGGAAAGATCAAAAAGGGCTCATCAGAGTGCAAAGCGGTCAGTTCAGAAGACATTCTGACTGAGGTGATAGCCAGCAGAAATGCTGTTTTGAGCATAATTAGCCTCAGGGAGGTAGATCCCATGGGTTCAAATGGAGACCTAGTGAGTTGTGTAAGCACTAACGAGAATGACCAAGACGGCACTGAAGTTAGAGATGATGAAGGCCTTTAAATAATCTCTTCAGTGTAGGAGAAGTGAAGAGTTTTGCAGATGGCAAGCCAGGAGGCTGGTTGGCCAAAATGGCCGACAAATATACTTTGAGAGACGAGAAGGCCAGCCCCTGGCCATGGAATGAAGAAGGAAAAGCAAGGCTATAGAGAGCAGAACAGGTGAAGATGGCTCTGCTCTGGCCTAAACAAAGGCACAAAAGCGCTTCCATTTATGACTTTTTGGTGGAACCTTTTCTAGAAGCTGAAAGGACCCTTAAAAGGTCTGGTGCAGTCAAGGGTGAATCCTCCAGGCTGCGAGATGGAGGCTGATTAGATCCGGATGGAGGACTGCACCACTGGAGTGGAAGTGAAAGTCTGGCCAGTTGGGGAGCCTGATGAAGTGGCTCCTGGTCAGGTGAAGCAGAGGGGCAAACCAATGTTGTCTTGGCCAATAAAGTGCCATCAAAATTGCATTGGACCTGTCTGCTGTCATTTTGGTCACCACTCTTGCCATAAGAGGCAACAGAGGGAAGGTATAAAGGAATGGTGTCTCCAGCAAAAAAGGAAGGCGTTTCCTAGGGAGCCTCTACCTTGCTCTGCCTTGGTACAAAACAGTGAGCATTGAGTGTTTTCTGGAGGCAAAGAAGTCCAGTTGAGGAGTCCTCCATCGAGACGTGATGAGACGGAATGCTTCTGGTGACAAGGTCCATTTGTTTTGCAGGGCTTTGTCCTGGCTCAGAGAATTTGCTAGAACATTGTCCTTGCCAGCCAGATGAACTACTACTGGGTGGACTGAGCATAGATGGCACCATCTCCATAGTTGGAGGGCAAGACGGAGGAGCACAGGAGAATGGGTGCCTCCCTGTTTGTTGATGTAGTAGTGGTGTTGTTGTTTGTTACCACTTGTAACACCCTGTGGCAAAGGTGATTTTCAAAAGCTTGAAAGGCTTTGATGACAGCCAGTAGTTTCAAGGTGCTGATGTGCATCTGTGCCTCCGAGGGGGACCAGTGACCCTGGACGCGGAGATCTTCATAGTGGGGCCCCCAGCCAGTCATGGAGGCATCTGTGGTGACCATCCTGGAAGGTTCATGGGGTTGGAAAGGCATTCCTCGGAGGATGTTCCCTGGAACCAGCCACCAGTGGAGCGAGGCCCGCACATCTGAAGAAAGAGTCAACTTTTTGGACTGCCTGTTGTGAAGGTGGTTGAAAACAGACACAAATCACTCCTAAAGAGGATGGAATTTCATCTGGGCCAGGTAAGTAACAACTGTGGTTGAGGCCATCAAGCCAAGTAGACATTAGATATCCCTGGCTGAAGGGTAATAGAGATGAAGTACAGTGTGGAGGTGTGACCAAAGGGCTTCTGCCCACTGGATGGGTTGGTAGGCCCAAGCCATAACAGAGTCTAAGGACATGCCAATGTACTCTATCACTCTGACCGGCTCCAGAATGGATTTGGAGGGATTGACCTTGAGTCCCAGGTTGGTGAGAAGAGAGAGAATATCGTGGACATCCCAAAACAGCTGTGTGAGAGAGGATGACTCCAGCAGCCAATCGTCCAGGTAGGGAAATATCTTGATCCCTTGAATGCAGAGATATGAAATGACCACTGCCATGCATTTTGTGAATACTCAGGGAGGGGTAGAAAGGCCGAAGCGCAGGATGGTATATTGATAGAGATGTCCATTGATGGTGAACCGGAGAAATATGCGATGTTGAGGCTGAATAGCAATGTTAAATTAAGTGTTTTTCATGTCGTTTGACACAAATCAGTCCCCTTGATAGAGGAAAGGAAGAATGGATTGCAGTGTCTCCATCTTCAAATTGTGTTGAGTGATGTAGGGATTCACTCCCCTAAGATCGAGGATGGCATGAAGACCATTGTCTTTTTTTGACACTAAAATATTTGGAGAACTAGTCATCTATCCTGCACCTGTCTGGGATAAGTTGGATGGCCTGTTTATCAAGAAGGGAGGCGATTTCCTCTTGTGGAGGAGAGGAGGATGTAGTAGTACAAAAGATGCCAAGAGGTGGAGTACTTGAAAACTCTATGGCGCAACCCCGGTAGATGATAGTGAGCACCTAGGTATCTGTGGTGGTTCATTGCCAGTTGTTGTAAAAGCAGCAGAATTTGGGAGACTGATGGGGTGGCAGTGGGGGGGGATTGCCTGAGAGAAGAGTGTCATCTCTGCAGATCCATCAAAACCGAGATTTGGAGGAAGATGACTTTTTAGAGGATTGTTGTTGTTGTTGTTGTTAATTTTGCAGATAGCATTGTCTGTAGGGACACCTAGATGATTGTTGAGACAAGCCATGGAATTGAGAGGAGCCAGCAGAACAGGAATGTGAGTAGTTAGATGATGAAGGTCTAGAACGCCACTGTTGTCTGTAGGGGCGATATTGTTCTTTCTGGCCTCTGAGGCCTAGCTTGTTGCCTTACACAAGATGTCTAGAGATTCATTGGTCTTAGTGGCAAAGAGACATTCTCCTTCAAAGGGCAAGTTCTCAATCCACTTTCTGGCCTCATCAGAAAAGTCAGTGGACTTCAGCCATGCATAACAATGGAGTGCCACTGCACTAGAGATGACTTTGGCTGCACAGTTGATGGAATGCCTGGCAGAATGAATTTGCTGGTTGACCAGGGAGAGCCCCTCGGTGTAAAGATCAAGTAGCTGCTCTTTGTTCCTCAAGGAGGCTAGGGATGAAAGAAGCCATCTTGCCCCCCAAAAAGACACCCATGCAAGCCTGCATGTTTTCTACTTTTGCAGCAAGGTCTGCTGAGGAATAGAAGCATCTCCCAAAGATATCTAAGTGTTGACCTTCTTTATCCACAGGAGAAGAGTGTGACTTTCCTAAGAATTTAGAGGTGGATTACACAACCAAAGAGTTAGGTGTTGGGTGTGTGAATAGGTAAAGAGCCATGTCAGACTGTATCATATAGAGCCCTTCAAGGCATTTGGAAGCAAGTGGATCAGAGGCTGGCTTGCTCAAAGAAAGATGCATCACATCGGAAAGGGATGCAAGGAAGGGTAGGGCAGCCGGTGTCACTGCCTTGCCATCCACAATCTGGAATATTGGGTCCTGAGCTGATTTAGGAGGGGCATCCACTTGAAGACTAATTGCGGGAATCAAGCATGTCACCACATCCAAAAAGAGTTGGACATCTTCATTTGGAGATTGAGGTCCAGTATCCTCTACTTCTTCCTGAGGTGATTTAATCAAGGGAGAATAAGACTTAGGTGATGGTTCAGTGTCATAAGCAGACTGACTCCTCTGTAGACTGTTGAGGCATAAGTGGGGTGGTAAATTGGACAGCCTGTGTGGCGACAGGAAAAGATGTAATTAATGGAGCAGATATGGAGGACGTGATTGGGATGACTGCAGGGATAGGTGTCAAAACAGATGTGGTAACAGGAGCAGAAGCTGTCGGTACCGAGGACTGAAGAGGGATTGCCGGTGGCTGAAAAAATGTAGCAGTAGTGTATGGTGGTGGTGAATGCACCCTGTTATCTTTATGGTCTTGGTGGAGAAATGGAGATGGAGGTGTGGTGGGTCTGAATTCAAAGTGAGACCAGGAAGCATGGCGAGCTGGAAAGCGAGATTGAGAGCGAGAGCGTGCTTGGTAACGAGATGGAAAGTGGTAATATAATTCTCTGTGATGGTATCAATCTCAGTACAAAGCAGGGTAGGACCTGTAGGAAGGAGCTTGCTCCCTCCAATATTCTTCAGCTCGGTAGCATTCCAAATAGGAAGCAGACATAAAAGGCGAGCCTCGGTAATAGAGTTGAGAAGATGATGGAAAGAGGTCTGCTAGATCCCAAGATGGTGTTGGGGAGCGCTGGGAGAGGCTGAGTGAGAGGCTGAGTGAGACCTTGAATCCGGAGGCAAGAATGAAAGCCTATGAGCCCAGATCAAAGAGGCAAAGAACTTCAACGGTACTGAGGTTGGGACTGGAGGCAGTGGAGATATCATTGGCACAGTCAGAGGCAAAGAGGAAGTGGACTGGGAAGTCCCACTTAGTGCAGCCATTGTCAGCACCCCTGATGTTGAGTCTATAAGTGGGACTGAGATAGGAGGTTGAGCTGAGGATACCGTAGGCGGGAGTAAAAATGCCATGGTGTTTTCCAGTGCTGCTGCCAGCGTGGTGGTTGGTACTGAGGCCATAGTAGAAGCTGGTGCTTTCAGTATAGAAGGCTAGGATTTTTGTTTTCTCTTAACCTTCTCCACCTCACAATTTCCTGTTGACGCCAGTCTCCTTTTGTTGTATGTGAATGGTGTTTATCCTGAGAGATGGAAGGAACCTCCTGAGGTGGCAGCATTTGGCCAGTAGAAGGTTCAGTATAGCCATGGGAATCCATACTAGCGGCCAGCCCCAATGTTGTTGATGCCAAGGGCGCCGGTATTGAAGAAAGCATGGTTGATGTTGAGATTGAAGGTGCTGGGATCAAATGAGGTGCAGTCAATGTCGAGGCTGAAGTTGCAGTCAGTGTCAATGTTGACAAAGAAGATGTAGAAGCCTCCGATTTCTTTGAGAGTTTTGAGATTCAGGGAGGCTTAGAAACAGGGACTAAGGACAAGGAATCTTGTTGAGAACAGGATTTCTGAGCAACAGAAAGAGAGCGCCCCCAACAAAAATGTTTTAGTCTCTGAGCTCTATTGCGGAAAGTTTGAGTAGTGAAGGAATGGCAAATGGAACAACGCTCAGAAATATGACCCTCACCAAAACAAAACAAAACAAAAAAAGCATCTAGAATGTCCATCAATAAGGGCAAGTTTATGTTTACGAGTCACACAGAGCTTAAAAAGAGAATTGGAAGCTATAAGAGGCCTAGAACAGAGATGCCCAGCCAGGCAGAAAAAATAGGAAAAAATCACTAATTCAAGCTCAGTGTAACAAGGGCAGATCAAGAATCAAGAAAAAAGAAAATAAGAAAAAGAACAATAAAATGGTAATCTACCGTACATGAGAGGAAAGCAAGAGAGCAATCTCAGCAGCTTCTCTTGTAGTGGATAAAAGAGAACTGAAGGAGGAGCTAGATTATCAGGATTGGGCATGCTCAGTACACAGGAGTGGGTGGGCTTCCCGCCAATATGCTCATCTTTACAAATGGACTCTCTGTGCAGGCACAAACCTTATTTTGTGAGGCACAGAGACCACGAAGAAGACGCAGTTAATAAATATTTACATTTGTTTTGATTTGTACATACAGCCCACATAAATGCTACAGCCTTGTTCATTTATCCTGTGTGACTCCTTGCCTTTTCCTCAGCCAAGGTGGCAAGGTGGGGAGGGAGAAGACAGCACCACCCCTAGGCTCCTCCTTAATGCATTGCTTGGAGGAATTATTTGCCTGATGAGCTCCCCATGCACCCATCTCCACCCTCGCTGGTCCCAGGCACTCACCATGGTAGCCAGTGGCAGCAGCCATGGCCCTGGAGTTCCAGACATTCACCATATGGCTTTCCACTCTCCATTTGGCCTTGGCACTCAAGGGGAACAAGCTGCACCCCAACATATGATGTGCTCTTCAGGTAACCTCCTCTCCGCGGGGCATCAGATGAGGGGGAGGACATTTTGATTCCAAGTATGAAAATGTAGGGTTCACTATTACCTATAGATCCACACTGGGGGCCTTTACAGACTGCCAGAAATAGTGCAAATTGAGGCCCCTTTAACTGTCCTGGCTCAGTGATAGGGAATTATGGGAACTGTATTTTTTTCTGGGACATTGAGCCTTCTCTGCCAGAGAGCTCTGGTGCCACGATAAATTACAGTTCCCATGATTCCTTAGCACTGAGCCAGGACAGTTAAAGTGGCCTCAATTTGCACTATTTCTGGCAGTCTGCAAAGGCCCTAAGTCAGAGAATGTATTCCCCGTGGATATGAGGGTCATATTGTATTTCAGTGTCTTCATCATCTACTTTAAAGCAATGTAAATTATCTATGGTCATTTTTTTCTTTATGTTAACTTGTAAATCTTCCTTATCATTTTCCTCAACTTTTTTCAATAATTATTCCAAATATTTGCTATTTTTTGCTAGTAGTATGGTGTCATCTGCATCTTGAATTGCTGATGTTCTTTCCTCCAATTTTCATACCTCCTTTCTCTGACTCTAATTCTGCTTTACATATATGTTCAGCATACAAGTTAAACAGTGTGCTAATGCAGCCTTGTCTAAGTCCCTTGCCAACTAGAAACCATTCCATTTCTCCATATTCTGTCCTAAAAGCAGTCTCTTGCCCTCAGCACAGGTTATACATGAGAATAATCAAATGTTGTGGCACAACTATTTCTTGAAAAAAACAATCCATAGTTTTTCATGATCTATACAATCAAGGGCTTTGCTATAATATAAAACAGAAAGGATAATATTCTTTTGGAATTTTTGAGTGTGCTCCATTACCCAACATATGTTTGTAATATAATCCCTAGTGCCTCTTCTTTCCTAAACTCAGCTTGGACTTCTGGCATTTCTCCATATACGGTAAAAGTCTTTGTTGTAGACTTCAGAGCATCACTTTGTTTGCACAGGAAAATAATGCAATGATCCTTTTATTTCTCTGCATTGATTAATATAGAAGTTCTCCTTGTCCCTGTGCACAAGTCATTGAACTTTTGCATTCAGGCTTCTGACTCCATTTCTGTCACCTTTTACTTTTGCTACTCATCTGTACTTAACTGCTTGAAAAGTTTCATCTGTCATCCAGTAAGACTTCTCTTTCTTCTTGGCGACCTTTTTGCTTTCCTCCTTGACAATATCCGTGGCTTCAGTCCAAAGTTCTTCTGGCTCTTGTTCAATCAGGCTTAATCGTGCAAATCTATTTTTCACATTTTCTTTATATTCTACAAGGATGGCCTAATAGACCCTAATTGTGTGTTTTATGTGGTCACCCAATTTCATTACCTTATAATAAACTGTTTTTAGCTTAGAATAAATTGTGTGATGCAAAAACTAGAGTAAGGCCCACTGGATCAATTTTTGAATTGTAAGAAAAAATGTATATAAATCCCCTTGATCCAAGGTGTCTTCTCCTGCTGGGACTAGTAAATGAATGTAAACCTGTTTTTCCTGATCACCTGGGTAGTTGATGAAATAAATAACATTTAAACAGCTATCATTGGTTGTGGAATTGAAGCTGAACATATTAGATCAACTTTTATAGGAATACCTACTTGAAGATACTTTGATAATAATTTATTCTTTCCATCCAATTCAATAATGCCTTTGTATTAAATTCTATTTCATGTTACTGAATTTCCAAAGAAGAATGTATATAAAATAGCAGATGCCTACTTGTTCCTCTTCCTCATCCTTCATATTACAAAAGTGGGATGCATATTACACTGTACTGTCAGACTTCTTTCTTTAGTTTATTACTAAAATAAAAATTTCCAGTGATGAACTTTGTAATAAAATTACACTGTTATTCTTTCTGTATGAAACAGTAAGGGAAGATCAAACTGAAAAGTCTGAAAATCAACAAGCAGTCATATGTCAGTCGTTCAGCAACCTCATCAACACAGAATTAAATATCTTGTCATTTTACTTACATGATACAAGGATGTTTCAGGCCCAGGTGTGCTCATGCTATCTTGCCTTAAAGACTCCATTTGTAAACTAGGTAGCAGAGAATAATGACTAGGACTGTTGCTCTTATCTCCTTTCTTTTTTGATTTTTTGCCTGTGTCCTTCTTGCTGTTTCTCTGAAACATGTAATCTTCTTGAGCTATTTTCTCATTGCTCATATATCGAATTAATGAATTTTCTAGAGAAATAAATCAGATAGATTATTTTGCAATTTAGCTCTTAAATGACCAAGTGTTTCCATATAAATCCTGATGAAATCAGTGGCACAGCACTCACTGGACTGTCTTCAAACCAGTTTCTCATTAAGCAACCATGTCTGCAATGAAATGATAAAAAATAAAAGAATACTGATAGTGGTCTGAAATCCCATACTTTAATGGCCTAATCCAGTCAATAAGGGTGTACCAAGTTGTTTCAAGATTTCATCACAAATTACCGGTACTCTATATTACTCCATTATCTGGACCTGATTATAGGAAGTAACAGGAGAAGGTATGTTAATGAAACTATAATATTTTTATTGTCAAGACCAAACATAACTATTAAGGTTTCATTCTCCTTATCTGTAGTAATCTATGATAGAAGAAAGGTTTGAAATGGGAACACAGCTCCTTGTCAAGATGATTCTGACATTTAAAGTACTGGCTGTACAGCCTAAGGATTTTGCTTTTTCCTTTGTACAGCCACAGCTGTCTGTGGATTTTGTTTCATAATGATCTGAACAGCAGACACAAACAAAACAGAATAAACTAAACTAAGCTCAGCTGAACTGAACTGAATCATTAGGACTCAACTGATGTAAACGTCTACCTTTGGTGGCTGAGTGAGTGTATTGCCCTGAAAGACAACCTTTTTTTCTGGTTATTGGTTAGACAGTTTAACAACCTTTTTCTCTGGTTATTGGTTAGATAATAATAATAATATAATAAAAATTTATTTATAACCTGCCCCTCTGCATAGCAATTGGGGCGGCTTACAACAAGTTAAAAATACAACAGTTAAAACATTCTAAATTCCCACACCCTCCACCCACATCCCGCACCCCTTAAAACAGAATTAAACTTGATAGAATTAAAATATCACAAATATAACTAATATAAAATAGGCAAATAACAGCAGCAACAGAATGCCACAGTCGGGGGAGAGATTAGAAGCAGAGTGGATCCAAGTATGCTTATCCCTTGAGGAAGTTATTCTGGG
>JAIPUX010001232.1:83215540-83226455 GCA_020142125.1 Phrynosoma platyrhinos | reverse complement strand
ATGTTCTGCATATAAGTTGAATAGGTAGGGTGATAGGATACAGCCTTTGCCAATTGGACAATACAACCAAGTACATATTACAATAAAATCTTTGTCCTCTGATGGCTAGAAAATTCTGGGTATTATAGTCCAAAAAGGCCTTTCTCTAAGCTCTAATTAGAACAGAGTACATAAAATAATTGTGTACTTAGTCTTCCAACATAAAGGATCAAGTCCTCTAAAAGCACTATTTAATCTGTTCAAACACAGCAGTTATAACAATATATATATTGTTACCAAATCAAACCTCAGCAGATACCAAGGGCCCACTGTAAAAAGTATCTCTTTGAAAAACATGGAAGTGTAAGCATACAAATTTAGCTTTTTTTCAATTTAATGTTTATGTATTTTTAACAACCACTATGGAGACATTTTGATATCACTGCCTCATCTTACATCAGTTGGACAATATTCACTTTAGTGGTGATGATATAAAGGAAAGACATCAAACCAGTAAAGGAAACCAGAAGAATGTTTTTGAAAAGAAAAATGAACACTGAAGATATTAACCAAAAATACCAGTTACAAAAAAGATTAATTATATTATAACACAATTTAATTTGTTCAACACAAATTAATATAATTAATGCTTTTATTCCCTGCAACTGGTATTTTTGGTTACTACCAAACACATCTATGATGGAAACCGGAATCCTTTCAGGTTGCTGTAAATATGACCACAGTTGATGAACTGAATGCCCTTTTAAGTAAAATAGAATCAGTGGGATTTAATCATGACTACCATTAGTTCACTGATTTCATTAAATCTGTACTAAAAATGGCTAGATCTGGGCTTCATCTTCACTGCAGAAATAATGCAGTTTGTTGTTGTTGTTAACTGCCCTTGAGTCAACCCTGACTCATGATGCCCTGTCTCAAGCAGATTCAGGGGGATTTATGTAAGATGCCACTCTAGACTTAGCATACCACTGTCAAATTTTATACAGTGATTATAAACCACATTTTACACAATAGAATGTAAATACATTATCATTTATTATAAACGTACACAAGTAAATCATCCAAAATAAGTGAAGAGAAAGCAAAAGCGAAGGAACAAGAATTGAATGTGGAGGTGAAGAAACTGGTCTGGAAAGACAGCATGAGCCTAGTTAAACCCAGTTAATGTGCTGATTCATCCATGTGTGCAGGGAAGAAAAGGAGGTAAGAAGTACGAGAAGCTAAAGGAGGGAAAGGATGAAACAGGAAGGACAGTGAAATATATAGAAAGATATATATGAGGAAAAGGAACATGGAGATGACAAAGCAGGGATGGAGGAGGCAAAAGTGGTAGTTTAAGCAAGAGAGCTAAAGAAATCAGTACAAAAAGCACTTCAAAAGAATGGATAGAGTGAATGCAGGGAAGACAACTAACAAAACCAAACAAGCCCAAGGAGCTGTGGGCCTTTGCAGACTGCCAGAAATAGTGCACATTAAATTGAGGCACTGCCCTGGCTCAGTGCTAGGGAGTCATGGGAATTGTATTTTTTTCTGGGACATTGAGCCTTCTCTGTCAGAGAGCTCTGGTGCCACAATAAATTACAGTTCCCATGACTCCCTAGCACTGAGCCAGGGCAGTGCCTCAATTTAATGTGCACTGTTTCTGGCAGTCTGCAAAGGCCCTGTATCACATGAAGTCACACTTTTTAAAACCACTCTAGAAGATTGTGCTGTGTGTGGTGCTGTGAGTTTTGGTTCTAACAGAAGAGTACAATATAAAACCATTGCTGACCTTTAAAATAATTTCTGATAATTATTTTGTTCTTAATTAGTATGACAACACTGCCTTGGAGCTCACCTATAGGCTAGCAGGCCCAGAGCTAATGTGCAAGACATCCAACCAAAGAGGTGAAATGGGGGAAGCTAACTCTCAATAGTCCCAGCCCATGTGGCTCACTCTCACAAGAAACCAACACAAACATGCTTTCTGCGAATTTAACATCTGCGGTCTGCATGGTTGGCTTGTTTAGATCTCAGGAGATTTAGGCCTGCCAAATTCTCCACCAAAGTTACAAGCAGCCTGGGGATACCTTCCGAGTGTTTGCAGAGGTGGGGAGACAAAGGACTGCAGAGGCAGAATTCCTTTATGAATTATATTTTATTAAGGGGAAAAACACACAGACAATGCACTCTCTCTCTCTCTCTCTCTCTCTCTCTCTCACACACACACACACGAACTAGGAAATAAAGATGTTAGGTTGGAATAGATAATAGTCTCCACTAATAGTGATATTTATCAGCAGTGAGGTTGCTTCTGTAGGTGTGGTTTGGTACCTGGGATTTGGGATTCGGCCATTCCTGAGCACTCTGAAGGATAGCGGTGAACTGGGTCTCGTGGAGTTCAAAGTGACAGCATGTCTGCCTGTGAACCAAGCCAGTCCAAGGAGCACTGGGAATTTGGGATTTTTATAGGAGAATCCCACCTGAGCAAAGAACAGGGGGCCTCATGGCCTAGGTCCAAATTGCATAAGGTAATTGCTTGGGGAGAAGGCTTCCGAGGAGAGAATTGGTGTGTACATGAGCAAACTCCAGATTTAGTTAATCTGCAGGAGTATAAGGTGGCAGCAAACCATTTAAATTTCACATATGGAAATTGGTGTACAATTCCCTGATTGGATTGCCTAGCCTTCCTGAGGTGTGTGTGAGTGAATCATCCCTGTTGCAATTCTTAACTGCCGATGTGGCCTCACACTTAGGGGCTTATGGCGGGTCCATATATGTTCATGAAGGATTGAACCTCATTATACTTCTGATATTAAAATGGAAAACATCCAGCTATCATAACAGGGCTTATTTCTGAGCAGCAATGTGTGCTATTGGATTTTTAATGTAAATGGAAAATGGCTATATAAATGAAGATTTGAGAACCAGTGTGCTGTAGTGGTTTGAGTGTTGGACTATGGCTCTGGAGACCAAGGGTCCTTAACACTAATTTTTTGTTCCAGAATGTGGATCGTCACATTGATGCATATTGGGATTGTTGTTCCCATTATGTTTTGCATCCTAAATCTCTCTGAGTCATTTTAATCCTAGTGTTATTCACACATGCCATCGTTTCAGGATGAAATGGAGCCACCTTCCTTTAATTAAATGATACAGAACACTCCAAATTGATTCAGAAGCTTATATACACTGCTGATGATGCAGCTCAATTGGGGATCTTTCAAGAAAAGTTGGGAAGGAAATCTCGGTATCGAATATCCCAGATTGAGGGGGAGTTGCCAGCTCCCCTCAAAAAGTGCATCACATGCATTCAGGACATGTGTGAACAACATGTATTATTTTTGTAGTGTGAATGGGGCCCAAGATTAAAATCCTTGCTTGGCTATGGAAACCTATTGGATGTCCTTGGACAAGTCATACGCTCAGTCTCAGAGGAAAGCAGTGGAAACCACTCTGAAGAAATCTAGCATAGAAAATCTCATTATCGGTTCACTTTATGTCTCCATAAACCAGAAATGATTTAAAGGTGCAAAACAACAACAAAATAAGAATCTCTCAAAGTAAGTAACCATTAAATGTCTTCCAGTGCTAGATCTCAAGTACGGTCATCCCTCCTTGTTCGCAGATTTGGAGTCTGTGATCTCACTCTTCATGGAACAGCAAACAGGGAAGGTGGTGTGTTTCAATGGGGGTCGAATATTTTTGAGTTCCCACTTCTGCAGGGGAGTGCGGAATGGCTCCCCCACAAATTGGGAGGGGCAACTGTAGTTACAATGTCTTTGCTATGAGACCATGTAAGTTTAGTGCATATGCATGCACACACACAAAACACACACAGATTAGTAAATCCAAATTAAGGGCAGCAGACAGATGAAGACTTGCCTTCATTCCTCTTAGTTCATTAAAACTAATCTTTAAAATATAATATTTAGTGAAATCTGGAAAAAAACAAAAACAAATCTACAGGCAGAAATTTGCAATGCTGATTCTATTTTAGAGAAATCAATGATGGAGGGTAACTCTAAAATCCATTAAAAGAGGGAAATCTGTGTGTTCCTGGCTGCATTTTCACTGCAGAATAATCCAGGTTGACACCACTTGCCATGGAATTCTGGGAACTGTATTTTTGTGAGACATTTAGCCTTCTCTGTCAGAGAGCTCTGGTGCCACAATAAACTACAGTTCCATAGCACTGTGCCATGCCAGTTAAAGTGGTGTCAACCTGGATTATTTCTGCAGTGTGGATGCAGCCTATAACAGAGAGAGAGCCTGGTAGACATTTCAGGAGGTGATATGATTCAAATATTTAGCACTGATCCTTTGGCTGATTTATGGTTCTTGAAACCTATGCACTTTATATTCCATTTTTCTTAAAATAAGATTGAATAAGATAATATAATTATTCCAACATAACCTAATTCATCAATTTGATCATAAACTGAACTAATTACTAAGGGAAATGTGAAAGCAAGTTATAATAACACCTTTTTACACGTGTTGCTGGTAAGAGAAAGTCAATGACTCTTCTCTCCTTATGTCCCAGTGAGACCTCAAAGTGCTGCTGAAATGTACTGTAATCAAATATATCAGTGCTCAAAGCATTTTGGTTCAACATCCTCAAGATCAAAAGTCTAACTGTTAGAATACTTCAATGTACTCTTTCATGTCCTGAATGATTTCATGTTCAATCATGTCCAGAAATTGTCTTTTGCTTCTGTCTATGCCATTTTACTCTTTGCTTATGTGATGAGAGTTTGCAAAGGAAATCATAAAAGAAGCAGAAGTTTAATATACCTAAGGGCCAAAGGAGTTCAATAGTTATTCTACCCTACTTTAAATTTATGAGGATCCACAGAAAAATTGAAATCTGCACAAATAAAAATGGAAACATATGCAAGTTAGTGTAACTCCATTATCTACCAAGTTCCATTCTATGCATCTCAGAGCTGTCAAGGAGGTGCTATTTCAAGAACTATAGGTAACAATGGGGCTAAACAGATGGCATGTAAGGGGTGGCTCTGGATCGGGGCTGTGACAACCACACACCACAGCCCCAATCCAGCATTTTTCTGGTCCAAAAAGGAGTGGCAAAATTCCACTCCTTTTTGCACTGGAAAAAAGCGCTCCTTTTGCTGCCATTGCAGCTCTTCTGTGCTCCTGTGGCCTAGTGCATGTAAACGCCATGTGCAGGAGTGTCACAACGCTGCCTGCTATCTGGGTGGGTGGGCGGCATGATGGCGGCTTGTAGGCAGAGTTGGGGTGTGTGGTGTGCAGCCGCCACGTCCCCCACTCCACCCTGATGCTGACTCCTTTGGCTGGTTTGTTCAGCTCCAATGAGTCCTTGTCCAGCTCAGAAGGAGTTGAGGAGTTGGCTTTTGTGGACTTTGGATTTGCGGTTTTGATTATTCATGAATAGCCAGGCCTTTAGCCTACGATGAGAAGGGACAGGAGGGAAGGGGATGAGGAGAGGCAGGCACGCATCTGCTTCTCCTCATCCCACTACCTGTCTCTTTAGCCGGCGATGGGAAGGGACAGGTGGGGGGATGAGGATAGGCAGTTGCATCCCTGTGCCTCTTTCCCCCTGACCTCCCATCCTTTTAACTGGCTCCCAGAGCTGGTTAAAGGCAGGGGAAGGTGGGGAAAGAGCCGGGCGAGCTCCCTCTGGCCCCTCCCATGCCTCAGAGAGCTGTCCCAGGCATCGTAGGAGAGGTGGGAGGAGCTCAGTTTATTTCGTTAATTTTCCATATTTGTAGGTTCCTGTTCCCCTAACCCCTGCGAATATGGAGGGATGACTGTAAATATAGAATTTAGGACAAAAATATATAAGATGAAGCAAATCAGGAAAGATTACCATAAGTTGGAGTGCTTTCTCTTCGTCCGGAGCTACTTGTTCTTCCTTTCTCATATTCATAACAGTATAAGACAGCATCTTCTTCCACCACATTAAAACGTTTTCGATATTCTTGATCAAGAAATGAATTTGGAGATTCAGATCCTTTATGTACTGGCTTTCCTATTAGGTGTCTTCCAATGTCATCACAGGGAAGATTCCCCTTTTCATCCCTTTGAAGAAAGAAATGTTTTGATGCATATTAATATTGAGCATTCTAGGCTTCTACTACACAATTATTGTACATATAAACCATGGAATTACATCAGAATATATTAACTCTGAAGACAGGTATAGAATATACTACTGGATCAGATTATCATTTGGTTCCAGTTTTAACTCTTAATTATTGTTTTTTGTTTCCAAGGATTACTTCCTCATGTGGTCTTATAACCAGAATATATTGAAAACAAAAATATTGATGGCCAATGGAATAGCTTTGGGACTGAGACACTGAGTGGGGTTCTTGGCACAGTTTAATTAACAGAGACTATCCTGAAGGCATGTGACATATATTTAGTCAATAAAGAAATCAGAATTGGAATCACCAATAAATGGATCGATGAGCTATCATTAGCCCTCCCATACACAGTTCTCTGACCTCTTAATCTGGAGGCATGTAAAGAGAAGATTATGAATTGGAAAATGGCAGTACAGGTTGAATATCTCTTATTCAGAATTCTGAAATCCAAAATACTCCAAAATCCAAAACTTTTTGAATTAGGTACCTGTTTTGTATCTGCA
This sequence comes from Phrynosoma platyrhinos, assembly GCA_020142125.1. NCBI lineage: Eukaryota > Metazoa > Chordata > Lepidosauria > Squamata > Phrynosomatidae > Phrynosoma > Phrynosoma platyrhinos. The sequence goes on along the minus strand of JAIPUX010001232.1, from coordinate 83,219,839 downwards.
AAACTGGAGATAGACATGGTTGGAGACAGACACAAGGATCTGTGAAATGGCATAGGGTGTGGATTCATACAAGCACTATACTTGGATTCTTCCATTACACAGATCTTCAGTCTCTCTCCTGTCTCACTATGTTTTATGTATATACAAATACAGGTATTCTAGAATCTGAAATACACAATACTTCTGGTCCCAAGGGATACTCAACCAACTTCTAGTTACTGTAAGTCCAATAATATGGGATTTGTCTTTTTTCTATACATATTGATCAAGATACTTGTAGCTATCTGGCTATCTAGCACAGGAGTAAGTGACTAAATACAGGTTCTTCAACTGAAACACAATAATTTTACTTTGAAAGCCAGAATTATTTTGATTGCATTGCCCACATTTCTTTTAACCAAGAATATAAGACTACTAATGGAGATCTTAAAAAAATATCTTGACTTATTATTTCAGTTTCAGTTTTCCACACAAGCATCAGAAGGGCTGGAACATTTCCTTTCCACAGAATTTCAAGAGAGACTACCCTTCTTTCCAATAGGAATGGGGGGGGGAGTAGAGGCAAATTGCATCTGATTGGAAAAGCATGGTGCTCCCAAAGTACTGGAACCTCCTCTTTGCCAGGTGAAGCAGAGCAGCAATGAAGGGGACCACTATTTTGTGCACCTGGAAGTGTTCTTTTTACCCAGCAAGCACAGGCGTCCTAAACAAGGCAAGAAAAACTAATTGATCTGGAGGCTGGTTGGCTGGCTAGAGTGAAGACTCCCCAGTCAATCTTCACGCCAGTCCCCCTGGAGAACACATGCACAATTTTCTCTATTTGATGGGTTTCCCCACCCACCTTCACTTGATTTGAGTTGCACTTGTGTATTCTGGTGTAGTCATCTCCTGTCATGTGTTTCTAATAATATGTGAATGTTTTCTTCTTGTCATCATATTTGGGATGACAATTTGGGTACTGGGTTGGATTCATTTTGAGGAAAATTGCCTTTACCCACTTTGGGAATCCACTTGGGGGTGGTGGCATTAGGGCAGACCCAGCTTAGGGGCCTATCATCATTGCTCTACCCAAGGCAGCAATGGAAATCACTCAGTGGCTTCTATCCATGAGAATATCAATCATTGCCATCCTGTGAGTCTTTTTCCAGCAGGGGGGCTGGAGTGGGTGTCAGCATATGGCAGGTGGGTTGTCTGACACTTATCACCATCTTCTATGTCATAGTAAGCTTGTAACACCTGTAATCAATAAATATAGCCATATCAACTACAACCTGTCTCCAGTGTGTGTTAAGGGGTGTCCTTTCACCCAACCTCTCTTCATTGCTAGCCCAGCAACAAAATATATTGTTTTGTAGAAAGATCAACTACTATAATTTGCATAAAATGAAGTGTCAGAATTTTAATCAGAATGTCTCTTCAAACATCAAGGTAGACCATATGAGTCATATCCAGTAAGTGCCTATGTTCGCACAAGAATTGAAGAAACCATTGCCATGTGAAATGCTTGTGCGATTTCTTCCTCCTCCCCTGTACTGACTGTGTGATTCATACACAGCTGGAAAATTTGCCCCATGTATGGCTGGCTGTCATGGTTTGTGAATCATGAATGCTCAATCAATTACTGAGAACTTCATGTTCACAACCAGGTAACAGCAGTTTATTAAATCCAAATCCTGTATTTCTCCCATGAATAGAACTTAAGGAAGCTCATAACCTTTATTTCCCCCACAGATGGAACACTGATCTATGCTGTAACCTTTACTACAAATGAACAGAAAGCGGAATGGCAACATTTCACCTGGGTATGTAAGGCTCTGCTGGAGGAGGAGGTATGTAGAGATCCTGAAGTGCAGAACTGTCTCTCTTGGTAGGTGTGCTGATAGTACTAGAAGGTGTTGCCACACTACTTGTAGGACTTCTAGGTACAAGTGGCTGTTTAAAACAAATAAAAAGCTTTAAATGAATAGCTGATTACCACTTAATGTCTTTTTTATTTTTCTGTCATCATAGAAAAGTAAATCGAAAAGTTATATATGCTGGAAAGGACAATATTTTGCATTATATTCAAGCCTCTTTTTGAGCCAGCTGGACAATACTGCTTTACAGTTAGCAACTAGAAGTAGTAAATATGCCATTTAAAATATTGTCTTTTTCATATCCCATTTTCTTCCCATTTTATATAATAATTTTAATACGTCATGTGAATAAAGGTCCACTCTGCTCAGTTGTTCTGGAACTAACTGGAATCTGGATCATGATCCATTTCTACATCATTCTCACTATGTAATCATTACATTAAAAGGAGCACTAAGAGAAAAAAAAATCTTGATCCCTTTATTAGAACTAGCAATTAAGCAAACCAGCTTATGGGAAGCTGAAGTTGAGAAACTGAAGGTTCACTGTCACCAGGGGAACATACTAGTGACTTCACAATATACATCTAAATTACTTCTCCATCTCACTGCCTATCTGCAGTGTCATGTATTTTAATTCCTAGCCTAACAGAAGCCACACAAATGAGACACTTGAATATTTTTATCAAGCGTACTCCCTGAGATCACACTTCAGTAATCACTGCATTTTAAATCTTATTTTCTACTTCAGAGTGCTGCTGTGCTTCCTTTGAAGGGAAATGCTGGTTATTCCTAGTGGTTATAACAGACAACTCTCACTTCCAGAACAAATAATTTCTTTGTGTTTCTAATTGGAATGTGAAAAGTAAGAAATAGATATCAATTTTATATTTGACATAGAATAGACCTTTAAGAAATACCTTTTGGAATTTTTATGGCCCACATTACAAAAACAAGAACATTTCAACTCAACTGAAGATCTACATCTACAGTAGACAGAACAAATATATTTCAGTTGCTAAGCATTAATGTTGGAATTTTCAATAGAGAAACCATATACTTAAGCCTCAGGGATAGAGAGCATAAATTAATATTTGTAACAATAACCTGGTGCTCTCCAAATATGTTGGGTTATAATCTTTTCTGTTCAAAGGCAGGGGGCTGGAGCCCAACACATCTAGAGGATATGAGGCTGGGAAAAGGCTAGTTTGTATGAGCTAAGAAAATGAAGAAATTGTGACAAGCTGCTGGAGTTTTTTTTGTAATGAATAATCAGGCTTCATTCTCCACATGTTAATCATGATATCATTGCAATGTATAATTGATAAACTGTATATTGATAATTGATAAACTGGCTTATTAGAATTATAAAAATATTAAGACTACATCATTTGGCATGACATACATTACAGAACAGTGAGATGTAATGTAATGGAGATAACATATAAAGAAATGGAATAGACATACATCAATATGAATGTTTAAAAAAAAGACATAGATTTCGAATCTGAAGTCAAAATTAGAACTCCCTTTCAGTTCTGGAAATCTGACCTAAGGAGAGAGATGTCTGGCATGCCTTCTAAAATAGAATGAATTATTCTGTGCCAAAACTATACATAAATACAGCAGCATAAGTTCAGCTCTGATGAATGGAAGGAGAGGGAAAATTTAATTAAAAGTATCAAATCTCCCCTTCATTCTTAATAATTGTTATTGAAAGACACATAATTAGCAGACAAATAATCATGACAAAAATGCTCCTCCTCATCCAGAAGTCATTTCCAATAAATATGGAAATGCAGGTTATGGCTGTCCTGTAGTGGTCTATGTTGACAGCATCACTTCAATGGTGCTAAAACATAAGTGAGCAGAAAAATGGGCAGAAAATGACAAATTATTTCACTTCTTTTGCAAATTTGCTGGTTTTAACCTCACAAACAAGGTTTCTCTTGCATCACTGAAATGCAGGTCAAGATGTGACATCTCAGTTCATTATGAAATAATAATAATAATAATAATGAAATTTATTTCTATTCTGCCCCTCTGCAAAAGCAATCAGGGCGGCTTACAATAATAAAATACCACAATATACATCCCAAAACCCGCTCACCCCTTAAAATAGTATTAAACATCAGGGAATTAAAATAGTATATAATAAATAAACAATTTACAATTATATATATTATATATAAAACAAACAGGCCATCAGCAATAGATGTGGCAGTGGGTGGGAAAAAATAAACTTCCTCCTTGGCCGGGAACTACTTAAGAAAGGCCTGCCAGGAGAGATCCACCTTCACAGCTTTTTTGAAGCTGCTTAAATTGGTAATCTGACGGATCTCGTCTGGCAGGCCGTTCCATAATCTGGGAGCGGTTACTGAATAGGCCCTCTGGGAGGTTATAGGTAGTCTAGTTTTCACAGGCTGAAGTAGGTTCCTCCCAGAGG
>JAIPUX010001232.1:83204240-83215440 GCA_020142125.1 Phrynosoma platyrhinos | reverse complement strand
CCAGTGCATGTACCAGTGTTTCGAGATCCCTTACTTCTAGGAAAGGGTACAACTGGCGAATCAGCCGGAGCTGATAACAGGCACTCCTGATCGTCGCTTTTACCCAATTGATCATCTGGAACGACAGATCCAGGAGTACCCCCAGACTGCGAACACAGTCCTTCGCAGAGAGTGTGACCCTGTCCAGGACTGGAGGTTGTATCCCAATTCCTTGTTTCGGGGCTGCGACCATTAGTACCTCTGTTTTATCTGGATTCCGTCTCAACCTGTTTTTCCTCATCTGGCCCATTACTGCCTTAAGACATTCATTAAGAAGAGAGATGCCATCTGAAGTCATAGCTGATGACCGAGGCATGGAGAAATATATCTGGGTGTCATCAGCGTACTGATAACACCCCGCCCTATGCCTCCGGATGCTCTCTCCCAGTGGCTTCATGTATAAGTTGAACAACATCGGGGACAGTATGGCACCTTGTGGGACACCACAGTTAAGCTCCTTTTTGGTGGAGCAGCTGTCCCCGATCAACACCCTCTGGAATCTTCCTGGGAGGAAGGAACGGAACCACTACAATGCAGTATTTCCAATTCCTTACCCCCTCAGGCAATCCAAGAGGATGTTGTGATCTATTGTATCAAAAGCTGAGAGGTCTAAGAGCACCAACAGGGTCACACTCCCCCTGTCGATGCTCAATCGAAGATCGTCGGCCAAGGCAACCATGGCAGTCTCAACTCCAAAACCTGTCCTAAAGCCAGTTTGAAATGGGTCTAGATAATCGGTTTCCTCCAAGACAGCTTGGAGTTGAAGAGCCACTGCCTTCTTGATCACTTTGCTTAAGAATGGTAACAGAGAGACCGGCCTGTAGTTGTTCATATCCAGGGGGTCCAGGGAAGGCTTTTTCAGAAGCGGCCTAACTGCCGCTTCTTTCAAACAAGATAGAATGTAGCCTTCCCTGAGGGATGCATTGATGATATCCCTAAGGAGTAGACTCAATGCATCCCCCCCGCCCTGGACGGCCAGCCACCACAGGCAAGGATCAAGAGGGCAAGTCATCTTCTTCACACTTCCAAAGAGCTTGTCCATGTCATCAGTATTTACAGACTGAAATCGATCCAGTATAATATCACTAACGGAGTTGCTGGCGACCTCCTCAATGGATTATGATACAACACTGGCATCTAAGTTGGCTCTTATCTGAGAGATTTTATCTGCAAAAAAGTTGTTAAACACCTCACAGCAAGCTGTTGTTGGGTTAAGAAGTGTGTTCTGCGTAGGTGAAACCTGCGTCAGTTCCTCTACCACCCTAAACAGCTCCGCTGGACAGGACGCAATACGTGCAGAACAGAAAGATCTCTGCGCTGTACATAGTGCCTCTTGTCAGATAAGAGTCAAGTTTTCTGCCAGATGCACTCTAGTCGTTGAAAGCCTAACAGTGACTTCTACATTCCACAAGGTAACTTATGAAATATTGGAAATCTGATTCTAATAACAAATACAACTGAATATATACAACTTGAACAATATTTTTAGGAAGACTCCATAATTTTGAAAATATGGGGCTTCTTCTCAACAGCTATATAGGTTAAGACAGTAAAAGCATGGGAATTCCATTCAGTTGCTGGTAAGATAGGAAAACAGTATTACATGAATGAAAAATGATGGAAAGCTGACAAGAGACTGCCTGAAGATAATCTGCCTATTTATACAATTTCAAAATAGTACTCAACATTTTCACATTAACAGCCTTGAGGTAACAATTAGCTGGCCCTTTTCATAGTTACTGTAACAAATAACTCATTCTTATTGTACAGGGGTAGACAAACCTTTTTGAGACGGGGGCCGGGTTGCCGTCCCTCAGACAATTGGGGGGCCGAAGCACCAAAAATAAATAAATAAATAAATAAATAAATAAATATAAAAAAATAAAAATAAAAAATATGCATGCACACTCTCTCAGCCCCAGAAAAGCCATGGCAAAACCCCTGTGGAGATTTTGCCAAGAAAACCCCAAGAACAAGTACTAACAACAATAATCAATATCATCATGGTGGGTGGCGGCGGCGGCGGCGGCAGAACCGGCCTGGGCCTTAGGTTGCCTACCCCTGTTATTTTATGTAACTCATTGTTACTGTTACTGTAACAAATAACTACACAAAGGTAATTTTCAAGCTGGTAACAAAAATTATTTTGTGAAGAAGGCTGTATTGCCTGGATACCTGAATTACAGTGTTATGGGCTGGACTAATATATTTTCAGGCCCTGAAACCTGGTTATTAACAGTGACCGTGTAGGGGTAACAGAGACAGTTCTAATAAAAGCAACTGTGTTCTAGTTCTGTCTGGGCATGGGATGAAAGAAGAAAGCCAGTGTTTTAAGAAAATGTAATAAACAAAACAGGTATAAGCCATAAGCTTCATAAGAATGCTTAATCAAGATGGAGGAGAGCCAAATCTTGAGTTAGTAGCCACTGGTTTTTGGTCCTTTGTACATGCAATAAAAACCCTGGGCAACGAGTCAAACAGAGAGTTTAATGCTCTTTAATTCTTGGGCTCTTTAATTCCAGTTGATCAGATTGAATAGATAAATAATAAAATTCTATAGTTTTTTGTGGCTTTTCTTTTCTTTTCTTTTCTTTTTTTACTACATGGCTGTATTCTGGAAGAATTTATTCCTGATGTTTTGCCTGCATCTGTGGCTGGCATCTTCAGAGGGTGGTGGCACGGATGTGAGTGGGGTGTATATATACTGTGTGACCCTTGGTTGGGAGGAAGTGATTTACATATTAGTCTGTATGTTGGTCTGTTGTTGAATGGCAAGGCCTCAGGATGGAAGGATATGCAAGAGGATATGTGTGCCTATTTAATTACGTAGTAATCCATTGTTTGCAGGGAGACCCCCTGATCCTGGGTGATGTTCATTTGTATGTGTTGGGTCTTGATTTTGGTGTTTTTCAGGACTGGTAGCCAAACTTTGTTTACTTTCAAGGTTTCCTATTGAAGGTCTTCTGGTGTTTGTGGATTTCAATGGCCTCCCTGCGCATGCTGACCTGACAGTTGTTGGCATGGTCAGTGTTTTCAAATAGCATTTTATGACCAGGTTGGTTTATAACATGTTTTATATGATTGCATGGTTTATAGATTAACATGTAAATCGCTTCCTCCCAACCAAGGGTCACACAGTGTATATACCCCACTGACTTCCATGCCACCAACCCCTGAAAATGCCAGCCACGGATGCAGGCAAAATGTGAGGAATAAATTATTCCAGAACATGGCCACATAGTCTGAAAAACCCACAAAAAACTATGGATGCTGGCTGTGAAAGCCTTTGACTTCTAATATATTAATTGGTTGAATTAAACATTCTAATTCTAATAAAATAATTGGCTGAAGATTACATTGGAGGACTTCAGCCACAATATAAAAGCCACCTCTAGCAGAGAGAATTCAAGTAGCTTCATGGCTTAATGCAGCTGCTGTCTATGCTGTTTCCTAGGTTGAGTACCACATCTTACAATGCTAGTTGACAGAATTACTTCTCTGTATGTAGAAGGCAGCCCTGGTGGCACAGTGGTTAAATGCCTCTACTGCAACCACTCACTCACTACCCACAAGGTTTTGAGTTCAATACCAGGCATGGGCTCTGGGTCAACTCAGCCTGGAATCCTTCTGAGGTCGCTAAAATGTGTACCCAGCTTGTTTAGGGCAATTAGCTTACACTTTGTAAGCTGCTTAGTACATTGGTAAGTGATACAGAAATGTACTTGCTATTGCTATTTCTATATGGTTAGGTTTTATTATGCTGATTTATATATTTATAGCTTTTAATCTGATAAGGAATATAGTGGTAACTAAGTGTAAAAGGTCTATGGGGGGTTGCAGACTGCCAGAAATAGTGCAAATTGAGTCCACTTTAAGGGTTAGAGTTAGTGTTTGGGAATCATGGGAATTGTTTTTTTTTCTGGGACACTGAGAGCTCTGGTGCCACAATAAACTACAGTCCCCATGATTCCCTAATCCTAATCCTAACCCTAACCCTAAAAGTGGACTCAATTTGCACTATTTCTGGCAGTCTGCAACCCCCTATATGTCACCTATAAGACTACAATGTCTGAGATGTCTGTGTAAATAATTCTATCTAAAGGGAGTAGATGCATGAATAACTGATCTGTTTTATTAATAAGATAGCAAAAAAGATTATGAAGCCATCTGCCTACTTTCCCCTTCATAAAATATCCTTACATTCCAAAAAATATCCTGACATTCCAAAACTAAATGGGACTGTTAGCGTTAAACTCCCTATTGGACAACGCTGCTGTTTTCAAACTTAAGTGACCAAAACATTTTTTAAAAATGAAATAGAACTCCATCTATACAGATTAACTGATAAAATAGCAACAAACCTTCAGCCCCTCAAACCAAGAGATGGAGTGGGGAAACCATATCTGTTTCACCAGCATGGTGTTGTCTTTCAAAGTAATACAAACCTCTTAGCTATTAGTCTTTCCAATCATTTCGTTTAAGAGTCAAGATACACTACAAACAACACCTCAGATAGTATAAAGGTAAATCCATAGAATTAAAAATACTGTTTTAAAATTTAAGCTTTCAAATATTATATAAAATTGAAATATATATTAGTTGCAAACTTATGTATTTACAAGTACAATTTTATACATGTCAGCTCAGAAATAAATTGCAGGTGTTTAATGCGCCTGGTGGTGAAGTGGTTAAATGCCTGTACTGCAGCCACTCACTCACAAACCACAAGGTTGCGAGTTCAATACCAGCCAAGGGCTCAAGCTTGACTCAGGCTTGCATTCTTCCAAGGTTGCTAAAATACCCAGCTTGTTGGGGGCAATTAGCTTACACATTTTGTAAACTGCTTAGGGAGTGCTTAAGTGCACTGATAAGCAGTATAGAAATGTACTTGCTATTGCTATTGCCTGATATGTTGTAGACATGCAACCAAAGTGGCTGCCAGATTTCACAATGGAAACATTTTCTCTTAAAAATTATAGGATGAAATCATATACACATTTACTTGAAAATAAATGCTAGTGAACTCAGTGAGGATCATTTTCCAGTAACCACAGAGTAATAAACTATAAAAATTTTGTTATTTTTTTAAAAAAATTCAATTTTATATATACCACATATGCTATAATAGATTACATAACACTAGCCAAAACATAATTGTCATATTTCCCATACCCCAGGTGTTAAATCAAAAAGTAAATATTGGGAACTATTCCATGATTGTCCAAAAACCTAAAAAGAATGCTGTCGTGTACCTGCATTTCATACCATTAGCTGTTCTTACAACACTGAACTAATGTGGAACATGGGGATATCGTTTTATGATAGCTCCTCCAGTCCCATTTGCCTCCAAGAAGGTACTGTTGATGGAGTATTGTTGGATTTCTTGGTCTTGGCCAAGAAGTTCTTCAGGGCTCTATATATTCTCCTATAGTCTTTAGCAGGAGGCCACGGGGAGAGATTATCTAGAATACACTGGATCTCATCAATATACCGATGACATCCAACTTTACCTCTGCTTTTGATCTAATTTCTAGTAGGCTATGAAATTCCTACACAGTTGTCTATATTCAGGAAGAAACAGGGGCACTGATTTGTGAACTATTAATGTTAAATGATAATAAATATTAATTTCAAAAAGGCTACCCCGACAAGTCAGAATTCCTGTTGATCTCTAAACAACTTAGAGGAGAAACCAGCAACCAAAACAGGCCACCCTGGGGCCCCTTGGGGCCCGTTCGCATCAGGGCTATGGCAGCCACATGCACCCGGCCCCAATTCAGGCCACCACCACGGTCCCCAACCTGGTGAGCTATCTGGTAAAAGCTGAAAGGGTGTGACAGGGTCAACTTGGGGCTATAGAACTTTTCAATTTGACTTGTGCCTCCTCTTCTTTATATCATGCTTAATTTTTCATACAATAAGAAATTATTTCACATCTTCTCAATTACACAATAGCTAGAGATACAAAAAATATAAATAGAAGCAATATGTCTTAATCACTATGAATAAAATGAAGTAAGGGTACTATACTGTGTTCAGTACAAATAAACAGCATTTACATGGGCATCAAGAGACAGAAAAAGAAACAATATTCAAGTGTACAAACCTCTGTTAACAGATACTGTTACTAAAATATTGTACAGATTGAAAGATAGTTGCTAGGAAAATACATGCTTTCCAACAGCTCAGTTGGAAACTAAATAAAACTAAAGTACTACTGGTATGTGTAATAAAAGTGGTTATGGAAAAATCAGGTCACCATAATTATAGACAACATACACACTTAAGTGTCAAATGCAACACAATCAAACATGAGAAAACTAATATTTGCATTATTTCTTCAAATATTTATATCCCACGCTATATCACGAGATCTTCTCAGGAGGAGATACAACTAAAATCAATATAAACAATGTAAACAGATTATGAAGCTACATTATGTCATCGTTTTAATTGGGGAAAAAGAGAAACAGAAACATAGGAGTTGTTCAATGATAAGTTATAAAAGGCTATGTCCAAGAAAACAATCCTATCTATTGGAGAGGAACAAGATGGCTTTATATCCCTGTGCATCACCATAGCATAGTGAAACCATTACACTTATAGGAATCAACAAAGCAAAGAAGAGAATGTCTAGGGAGCAGAGGTATGGTGGAATGAACCATTGCTTAGAAGAAATGCTGTCTATGCTTGCTTAGGTGGTGTTTCTTCCTCTAGGAATATGGCATGTATTCCTAGAGGAAGAAATTATGTATGCAAAAGAGACAGCATAAGTTAAAAATCCCTATTCACGTCAATGGCCAATTCCAGATTATTGACCTCTCCTATCATTCTACCTTCTCAGTTTATATGGAAGGGAGGAATCTAGCCAGCTCTGTAGTTAGTCATGGCAAACAGTTAGCAATATATAAAAACCAGCATTTTCATACATGCACACTCATGTCCACAGAACTGTAAGACACCCAGTGAGAAGTTGGTAATTGTATATTGTTGCTGTCTATTGTGTTGTTTTTTGTCACTGTTGTGCTTATTTTTTAAAAAAATACATTTGCAAAGGGTGTACTAGCACTTTGCTTCTTCACACTGTAGGTTTACAGATGCTCCACTTCTGCATTTCATATATAAATATCCAAAATGTAATTCTAATGCTACAATGAGAGTACAAGGAAAATTACCTATATAAACAAGGGATGGGACACACAATCAATGAAATGGGAATCCTAAGCACTCTCAGTCCATCAGTGACTGTGCCAAACCTTCAAATGTAGATAAGCTCTCATCACTATGAAACAGTTAATTCTATTTCTATGTACCAGACACTTCACCCACTAGTAGCCCAGGTAAATACTCAGGAATAATTCTTCCCTGAAGAACCATAGCTAAAGCAAAAGCAACATAGCAAAAGGGTACCAACAAGTATTCACAATATTTCTCATTGTTGATTAGATAAACTATCTTAGCTATCAAGAAATCTAGTCTAGAGAATTTGTCAGTAGGAGAATGAGACAACAATGAGCAGGGTTTTGTTTTGTCAAGCTTTCAAGAATTTGCACAGAAAATCTTTTCACCACACCACTATCCTTCTCATTTGGAAAGCACCTATCACTAGTGGTGCCAATCGTAACTGACACCTTACTCATCATACTCATTATGTCCTCATGTCAGGTACTGCTTTCTCTTTAAAGCTACTTATCTGGTCAGTTCTGTAAAACTGGGTCCTTACAATGAATGTAGATGGTGGTCTCTCCCTTTCCTATAAAGAAAGGCACAAAAACATCAGTGGAAAATAAACAACCGGCACCAGCAATGAACCAATAGAAGATAAGCCTAATGTAACCAGCTGGGATGGGGAGAAATTGTGTCTCAAGACTGTCTTCCCATCTGTAACCTCTCTTAGACCATGGCTAGATCAGAACCTGAGACAAGTCCAGTGGGCTAGAAACCCATGTTTGGCCCATGTTTAATTCTAACTGCACAGGCTGTACTCCCAGGTGTTATATGCATGAGGCAAGGGAAGCAAAGAAGTGGTTGTGCCATCTGGGAAACTAAGGGCTGAAGCTGGGTGGTTATTGGATTTCTCTGTGGAGAATTAAGTTTGGCTTCTCATAGTAGAGCTTCTATTTTCTATCTAAAACTTATGTGTTTTAAAAATGTAAATTTTAATAATATCATTTCCATGTTAAATGCATAGGAAATGGAACTGCAACAGCATATATCCCACTGGACTTAGTAACAGTTTTTAAGTATTACCATATGAAATTCATCCTCCAGGTAGGAGCAGAAATAAGGATGTACAGCACTCCTGACACTATACAGAATGGTGGTAATGAAAAGTGGAGGAACTTTCTGTAGGTCTGCTTTCATACAAATGACAGGGATGAGACAGCAAAGGCAGTTTCCTTCAGGAGGCTGATAGATCCTCACGGTTTCCTGCCAGCTTTTTTCTGTTACGTCAAAAAGCAAGTACCAAAACCAGAGTTTTGAAATAGGGAAATGGTCAAGGTTGACACAATAACTCCTGAGCATCCCTTTTCATGGGACAGAGCAAAATCAGCTCTCTTGGTTTTCTAGGGGTCTGGCATTGATGAAAGAGTAATTGCAACTAATGAGATCCTGGTGGAAAACTTAGAATGGGCTGAGTGAAGATGGTCTTGAGCAGGGGTTGGAAAAGTATGGCCCACGGGTTACACATAACTGCCAATGTCCATTTTTGTGGCCTCTAGATTCCCCCCAGGAATCAAGCAGTTTTCCTCTGAAATACCTAAAATGATCTCCAGGAAGTGTGGAGGGTATTTTCACCATGTCTGGAATCCTCCTGAACCACCAGGAGTCAAAGTGACCTTGCTTGTCCCATGTTAATGGATACTTTCCATTTGTACAGCCTGAGGATTTTTGGAATAGTAAGATGCCATATATGTGTTAGATCCTTGCCCTCCCTGGTTCAAAAAAGGATCATGTGTGCAGGGAGAGGCAAAGTGAATAAAGGGAAGAGCCAAAGCCTCTTTATAGCAAGACTGGGTTTGCACATGCCTAAAACAGCCAGTTGTAAGATCTTTGTTGGAAAGACACTACTGACTTCCACTGTGTTGGATAATTAATATCCAGTTTTCAATATCCCATTTTGGGAACAAACTCCTGGAGAATGTGATAGCATGCCAATCCCAGGAGGTCTTGTGTGATACGGTAGCATGCTAATTCCAAGAGTTCCTGTGTCTAAATCAATTTCAATATTGCTTCAGGCATGGCTATGGAATAGAGTTTGCCTTGATGGATGACCTATGCTGGAAACTAGATACTGTGTCTCTGCTGGTACTACTGGATTTGTCTGCAGCTTTTGATACCATGGACCACAGTATGCTTCTAGCTCATACAATCTAAGTAGACTATTGTCTACTAACCATCAAAGATTAAATGTGATTGACAATAATAACAAAAAAAGAAGTTGAGAATTTTATAATGAAAAGGTAGATATTTCTTCTTTATAACAAGGCTAATAAGAGAAAGAAAACCAAGTAGGAAAAGAAATCATTTTAGGAACTCAGATTATATGATTTCATATTGTCAGCTGTGCAAAAGACAAAAGGCACAGGTCAGATGAAATATATTGAAACATGAAATGTTTCCATTGTTCATGACTGTATGAACAAATTATAGGACAATTAAGCATAAACACTGAGAAGTCTGAGACATAGCTATGTTAGTCTGAAATATCAGTATGCAAAGGGATCTTGTGTCATGCCCATCCCGGAGGACTCAGAGGGGAACTGGAGCCTCAGCTTGAACCTGAGCCTGGCCCTAGTTCTGCCCTGCGAACTCAAGCAGAGGCTGTGACCTCCAAGGAGGCTCAGCATCCAAGCCTCCCGGCAGCAGAGTGTTTGGCACGAAAGACAGAGAAGAGGAGGACAACATACCTACCTTCCACCAGCAAAGAGCTGAAAAGACATGCCTCTGGCGTTCGAGGAAGCTTTATGAGAAATGCCATCTAATCACAAAACAGCTGAGCTCATGAGAGCTGGTTATATAAACAGGGGAAGGATGCCAGACCAATTGTCAGAGATTATCTGAGTTTGCTGGTGAAAGCATGCATGATCCAGACCTTACTTTGTCTTCTTGACTCGGACCTTTGACTCTTGGACTGCCTGACTGACTTGCCTCTCTGGAACCCTGGATCTCAGACTGCTTGACTACTCTCTGGTTTGAACCTTTGGCTTGTTAATTTGCTTTGTTTCTACTTTGTGTCTACGGGACTTTGCTTTGCTTGAAACTGCACAAGCTTGTGAGCAGTTTTCCTTGTTTCTCATTTTGGACTGTGGCTGTGAGCATTCTTGGTGACTTTCCCGGACATCTTGATGCACCCTTGAGATTAACTTAGCAAAATTAATTGCAGCATAAGCTTTTGTAGACTTCGGCCCAAAAGAGATGGGCCAAAAGGTGTGGCTTCCAACCACTTCATGGGTTTGGCATGCAGATGACTCAGGCCTGACATGGCCAAAGGCCGCTCTGAGGCCACTGGCAAAAGGGGTGGTGAAAATTCATCCCTTGTTGGCAGTCCGTTTGGAACTGCAGCAGTGGCACGCTTTTAGAGCAAGTTGCCATGGTCCCTGGCCAATCATGGAGAAATCACAGCTTAAGTGGTTGGAAGCCACTCCAAGCTGCCTGTCTGCTTTATCACTTTGCCTACTTCCTCAGATGCATGGTGTGAACTGCTGCCCAGGAAGGACCTTCATAATCAAGTACAAATCATTTATTACAGCCATTAGGCCAGTATAAAAACACACATTTAAAAGAATACGGTAAAACGTCAAAATGACATATAATGACTTCATCAAAACATACTGATAGTCCTTGTCATGTTTCATTTTTGAAAGGCAAGCATAGGAGAACATCATTTCTTAAATCTAATATCTATAAGAAATTTGTCATGTGATGAGTATAAAAACTTATGATAACTTATGGTAGACATAGAATAATATAATTTTATGTAAATCTACAAACTATAGGCATACAATACTGTCTTCAAAATATTTTGTTCAGAGATGGTAATGATTTGGTTTAAACATCCTACAATAGTCAGTATAACTACCTGCCATATGCTTCTGTATGTTTTGACAGGAATATTTTAAAATCTTTTAACATGTTATATATCTAGCATGTAATAATA
>JAIPUX010001232.1:83188698-83198916 GCA_020142125.1 Phrynosoma platyrhinos | reverse complement strand
TTTTCGTAAGATGAAGCATTCGTAAGTAGAGGTACCACTGTATTCAGCAGTTTAAGAATGTAGGACTTCAGCGTGTAGTTACATTGTAACCTATTCATTTTTATTTTTAATGAACTGGGGTACAAACTAAGTTGTTCCTGTTTAATGTTACAAACTAACTTACAATTTTTCTCCAGCCAGAAAGGATAATTGTGGAAGTTCTAGGGGACATGGCATATATATGAAATTGAAGAATATGTGATTGCTTCAATTTTACAAGCTTGGGATTTAATGTTAACGGCACTTAAGAGAATAACTGTGCAAAGATCATTTCACAAACCATTTTCAAAGCATACAATACTATATCCACATATGCTGCTGAAATGAAGCACAATAAAGCAGCACAGAGATAATCTAGAGCTAAATGATGGTGTATGATTTATGATTAAGCATCATTACCTGCAGAGCAAGGGGCTTCCATCTCATATTTTTCAGTAAAGCTGGTGCTGAGGTAAGCATGCTCTG
The DNA here is from genome assembly GCA_020142125.1 of Phrynosoma platyrhinos. NCBI lineage: Eukaryota > Metazoa > Chordata > Lepidosauria > Squamata > Phrynosomatidae > Phrynosoma > Phrynosoma platyrhinos. Next base: position 83,198,412 of record JAIPUX010001232.1, on the reverse strand, counting down.
AGGTCGCTTTTTCAAAGTTAAGATAACACCACTCGGATCCTCTCGTAGTGCATTCACCAAATTTTTCAACTGCCACCCCACCTGGTAACCAGCAAAATTATTACAATAAAATTGAGGTACAATATTCACAAGGTAATTTTCCCCCTTTTAATAAGATTAGAAAAATCATCCAAGTTTTAAAAGATTACTTTTTAAAATGTCACAATTTACATCATTGAATCATGCCACCTAAAATCAGTATTATCAGGATGCATTAAAATGGGTTAACTGCCATTTAAGCTTAGAGAATGAATATGTTGTTGATACTAATCTAGTTGGGGCACTTTTAATGTATGTTATCTTTTAATAATTTATTTGAAACTAGTTACCACTGAATATCAAAACTATTATGGAGAGCCTTATAAGTTAAAAGTAAATAACCACTGCTGTACATTTTAACAAACATTATTTTAGCTGTGATTTCATGCTTATCATTATTTTCTGCAATTAAGCATGCTATCATTCCTCCCCTCCCATAGTCCATATGCATTAATATTATATAATATCATAAAATCTACTGTAAAGATAGTGCTCATTCAGATTTATAAAAAAATAAAAGGAAAAATACCAAAGCAAAATTTGTTATACTTATAAAAACTAATTATGCCTAAAATGACTCCAAAATGTTCAATCAATAAATTACATGCATAAATGTCAAACATTTGATGTCACTTATTTAAAAAAAAGTATTTATATGAAAGTGCTGACACATGCAACTACAGTGCCAAAAATTACGACACTAGCTTCTTGATGCAAACTGAGGCAAATATGGAAGGCTTCCTATATATTTAGTACACAGAGAATAGGCACAACACAATTGTGCTTCTTTAATTTATTTTCAAGTATGTGATCAAATCCTTATCCTTAAAAATGAAGCAAAAAGCTTTAAACTGCTAGAATCATCAAGTGTATACATACAATGCTAATGAATTGTTGGTTACTACTTTTATCCAAAGAATTAAACCTAGATATATCATTTCTCATGATCTCAATAATTATGCTAAATACTGGTTATGTATATAACCAGTATATATAAGCATATATATAAAAAGCATATCTTTGCTACTTTATCTTCCAAAATGCTGATGGCAGCCGACTGCACTTCATTCATGATAGCTATGTAATGTTTATATATTTACAACAAATAAATGCAGATAACTTTCCCAACATCTATATCAAGACAACAACTTTGGAGATTAAGTAGACAAGGCAGTAAATTTGTCCACCTTTCCTTCATTCCAATTGCCTACCACAGTCTATATGCATTAATTTCTTTACACCTACAATCAAGTGCCAGAAACAAAGAAATTAAAAATGAGATGGTGAAAATCAATGAAGTAATTATTATGAACAAAGATCAATTACCACAAAGGCACCATTTTTGCCATACTTCTCATGGTGATTAAAATGTGTGTTCTTGTATTTGCCCTGAAGGCATGATCACAGAATCACAGGATAGATTTATCAGTTTTGTTTAATAAGTTAACAAGCAACAAAATATGAAACTCACTTTAGCCCACACTTTTATGTAATGCTCAAAAGCAAGATAAACTGATAACTAGACATGACCAGGCTATCTATCTATTTTAATTGTGTGTGCACGCACACACACACACACATATATAGACATGCTTAAAGTAATGGAAAACATACCTCTAGCATAATTTTATTTAAATTACTGAGATACATATAAATTATTATAATTATAGTGTGACAAGAGTACTGGCAATTTAGTCAAAACAGGCACAGGGTTGCAGGAATAAACTGAGTACTATGTTCCAATATAAATTGGAATTTCCATCTGACCTGTCAACAGTTTACATACTATTTTTTCCCTAGTAATATCCAACTATTATCAGATGTCATTGTGATTAGAGAGGACTTATTCTGGGAATAACCAGCAACAAATCATTCACAGGGAATGATTTGCTGCTGGTTATTCCCTGGGATAAGCCCTCTCTAATTGCAATGTGTATTATAATCTTAGCCATGATTGTGTGGCTTTCCCTGGATAATGCCTTTTGAATCCCCCAATTTTCTCCCATGTAATAAAATTATAGGACTCTAGGGACAGCCACCAAGAAGGAATGGAGCCAATGTAACTGACCTCCAAGTCCCATACCAGTGAATTGGTCCAGAACGATACCATGGTCGAAGGTATCGAAAACCGCTGAGGGGCAGCAGAACTGACAGGAACACACTCTCTTTGTCCAGTTCCCTGCATAGGTAATCCACCAAGGTGACCAAGGCTGTCTCTGTTCCATAGCCAGGCCTGAAACCTGATTGAAATCTAGATCATTTGTTTTGTCCAGAAACCCATGGAATTGGGAAGCCGTTCTAATACCTTGTCCCAAAATGATAAATTGGACACTGGCTGATAATTATCCACTATAGTGCGATTCAGGGATGGCTTCAACAAAGGCCTCAGAATTGCCTCCTTTAGGCAAGTTGGAATGCTGCCTTGTTGTAGGGAGGCACTGGCTACTCCCTTTACACACTCAGCCAGTCCCCCTCTGGCCTGTTTGATAAACCAAGAAGGGTCTAACACACATGTGGTAGCTCTCACTTCTCCAAGATGAAAAAGATGGAAGAAAAGAAAGACACTTCATTTTGCATCTCAGCAAAAGCCACATGTCTCTGTCAGATATTCGGAGGGGTTAACCCAACTCATGATATTTTTATCCTCCACTTCATAAGACACAGAACAGAGGCTGTCCCACCCCAACAAAGAAAAGTGAACAATGACCAGGGAAACAGCATGGGAATGGACACATTCTGCCCCCCACTGTGAAAGGGCTTTACTCTCTTTACGAGTCACAAAAGCAAAACAATTGAATCCAACAAGATCAATTTTCTCCAATTCCAATATGCTGCAAAGCATCCCATTTGACTAGGAACAATGTGTCTGTGCTGTTTCTGCATGGCTGCAAGGCACGATGCCATCATGGTAGGGTGGAAAGAACCAGAAATGAAAACGTGTTTTTAATTGTATAGAAAATTTAGAGTTTACTGCATGTTGACTTAAACTTAATATTGGGTTCCTGTCATACATATTACTTGCTTTCTTTGTCTGCTCTAAAAGGAAGCAGCAAGAGAAGGAAGATTGTGGGTGCTAGAAATGGACGTCTGCTGGGAGTGGGTGGCTAGAAGACAAGTTAGATAAGACATGATGTGATAGGACAATCCCAGCCACTCCTATACCACTGCTTCACCACCTCCTCCTAATGTAAAAAGACATCAGTGAGAAGAGGTGGGAACAAACAATAGTAGTACATTGAGGCAGTATTAAAATTTCAGTGAACAGGTATGAAGGACTGATCAATATGAGTTAATATGGTACAAATGAGAAAGACTTTAGTGGAGCACTCAAGAATAAATGGTTAAAACAACTACATGAATCTAACCAGTGATTTTTCATTGTTTGAAGTGCATTTCTGCTCAGTTCTTTGTCTTTATCCATACCCTTCTGTTTCAAGGGTCTACAGTGCAATGTTGGCCCATCAAATATTCAAACTGCTTCTTTTTAAAGAAATAGAAAGCTAAGCCCTTTACCTTCATGCTTTTCCTTGGTCTAATCTGTTTCCCTTTAGTCAATGTCTACCTTTGTTGAACTTTGCTTTTCAGTTCTCCTTTCTTGCTGTTCCTTACAATCCTGATAGGAACTACTACTGGAAAAATTCCTTCTCATAAACATCTTGTTTGGATTATGTCTTATTGATTTCCAGTAAATGTGTTTAACTTTACAGCTACAGATTTTATTCTTATAGGCAGAGGTTATCTATATTGCATCTGTCTCATGTATCTCCTGCTTTCTTATGTGCTTGCTTAATTATGTATTCTTCATTATTAATATGAAATACAGCAAGAAATACCTATGTATGGAAATCTTGATGAGGAAGATTGGGATTACTGGAGACTTTTATTGGAAGACTTTCTTTGTTTAACCTTTTTTTTTGTGTTTCAAAATGTTATGAATTATGACTTTTATCTTGGTGAGTCTTTTATAAGGTGGTTCTTTTCCCCATCATCTTTCCTCTGGTTCTTTCAAGTGGAGCTTCCAGAGACCTTAAATAGACAAAACTGTGTTGTACCACTAATCTATGCTCCCTCTCTAAAATCCTACCTAATTGCTAATGAGTCTATTTCAAAGACAGTAGCAGGGAAGAAATGATATCACAGTATATATGAGTTCAACTGAAAATATGAAAACCTGAGACTAGACCCCACTTCTGCAGTTGGCATCCCTGAAATTCTCCTTCTAGCATTCCAAGATTATGCACAAGCTCCCTGATTACAGCTCATGGGAAAAAATAAAAAATGGAGAAGAAATCACTTGGCAGCTTTGGGGAATATTTTTCTCAACTTCTGAGAAAACTGACACTGTGTCAAAGTCCTTATGTTTGGCCAAAAATTAAGGCTTTGTTAAATTATGGAGCAGAGTGGCATTTAAATTCTCTTTTGAAAGGCAGATTTGGTGCTACATCAGTTCCTCTAAGCATATTCCAAAAATTTCTTCAGTGTCTCAGCATTCAAGTCTCTTGATCCAGGGACTCATGATTCGCTGCTCCTGACCATGTTTAGAACAGAGAATGAGAATGTGCCAAAAGGCTAACAGGACATTTAAAAAAAAGAAAATTACAGACTACAAACATTATGGTCTTCCTTCTATACTTTGTAACTATATTTGTCCAGAAAGATATTCAAATCCCCTGTTTGTACAATATTAATACAAAAATTAATTTGCTAGGCCTTTAATGTAACTAATTTGTTTTTAGACAGCTTTCCCTCCAAAAAATATTTTAAAAAATTAAATAATATTACTGTTATTTCTATTTAAAAAGTAAGCAAATTTTTAGAAGCCAAGCAGGTTTCATCAGATATGTCATAAAATAAAACTACCTAAAATGGAACATAGAGATGCATGAGGGATTTCCTGGGATTTTGCAAAAATTTTTTTACTTAGCAGAATATTAAACTTCTGTCAAACTCTTTCACTGAGTCTTGGGTAAATCAAAATTACAATAGGGCCACTGAAATAAATAGGGCTTAACTAAGGGGGAACATAGACTGGCGGCCGTGGGCCTCCCTGGAAAGCAGAGGATTGGGGCCGAGGCTGCCCCACGCCTCAGCCCCAATCCTCCCTTCTGCTAGCCCTGAGAGGAGCACTAAAATGCCGCTCCTTTCGGAGCTGGCAGAAGGGATGCAGCAAGACGGCTCTTCTGCATCTCTTCTGGCCCAGCGCATCAAGACGCTGCACTGGAAGGATGTCTTGATGGTGCATGCTGTGCATAATGGCGTGCACCATCATTACATCCTCAGGGAAGGGTTGGAGTGCCCAGCGTGTGGCTGCCCTTCCCCTTCCTTGCCTCCAAGATGGAGCAAAGCACCATCTTCAGAGGCCCTAAGAGTCTTTACTGACTGCCAGAAAGAATGAAGCTTGAGACCACTTTAACTGTCCTGACTCAATGTTGGGGAATCAAGGGAATTGTAGTTCTTTTCTGAGGCATTAAGCCTTCTCTGTCAGAGAGCTCAGGTGCCACAATAAACTACAGTTCCCAAGATTCCCTAGCACTGAGCCAGGGCAGTTAAAGTGGTCTCAAACTGCATTATTTCTGGCAGTCTGTGAAGGCCCTAAATCCCATTTAAATGGGTTTACTGTAATAATGACTTAAGTCTGTATCCAACCTATTATTTTTTAGCCAAAAATTCAATATATTTTATTTCTTCTGTACATGGTTGCAATGGTTGAAACTATTATGGCTATTTGCAAGTGAAATAAAATACAGACACTACTGCTTTTCTAGTCCACATTTTACCTATATAAAAATTAACTCAGATCAATACATTATCTTGCAAGGATGAACAGTATTCATGCTTTTTTAAGAATTAAAATTTTAAAGAGTTGTACAAACTAAATACATTAGATATATCTGGAGCACATAAGTAACAGAAGCAAATAAAAATAATAAGCAGTGAAATTCTTTAAATACCTCCTGGGAAGTAATCCCATTTAATTTAATGAGATTTACTCTCATGTAATTCTGAACAGGATTATAGTAAAGGTAATTATACTATACAGTTTATATAATCTATTGTTTTATAAAGTGGTCAACTGTGTGCTGTAATTTAAAAATGCTCAAAACCCAGTTTTTTTAAATTGGTTCCAGAGCATTTAAAACAGTTATTGCTAAGAAGAACTGTTCTCCCATTCTTTCAGTGAGATCTCACACCAGAAATACTGAATGATAGAAACTGAAGCAACTAGGATGTGTATTAAGCAGAAAGCCCCAAAGTCTTTGTATGATGACTAAGGCTCTCACTTTAAAGGTTTCATCAAAACCATCTGGTTTTAAAATTAAAAGGAGTACTCAAAAGTTAGTTAATTACAACATGAAAAGGCAATTTTGTGAATATATGCTAACAGCAAAAGCTGATCTGCTGGAAGCTTTACTGACCCAAATGTTTGACTCTGCCAAGTAGTACGTGGGTGTTACCTCTGACTCAGGATGCATTACTCACGTTACAGTTGATAAGAGGCAGAGCCTGGAATGACAGAGACACAGAAGTTTAGGGTGAAGAGAGTCACAGATTCCAAGACCTCCTCTTAGGCATGATTGTGAAAAATACTTGGAGTAGGAAGAGACTTATATATGATTTATAATTTAAACTAATCAGTAACTTAAGTCTAAAATTCTGTTAGCTATTTTGATAAAAAATGAAATGGTTTTCCAGAGACAAAGCACCTTATATTTTGCATTTAATATCTTGTTACTAAACTTCTTTATTTAGAGAAATCCTATTATTTGTTTTTACCCTCCAGTAATTATGTCTGAGATCATGGTCTTTGGTCCATGCCCTTCAACCATTTGTTAGAAGTTTCCATAGAACTGAATCACTCTAGATCAAGCACTTCTCTCAAGGGTCTTATAAAGGGAGTCTGTAGAGCAGCAACATGGTTTTAAAATTAATTTAAAAATAATTATATAGTATGGCTAGAATCCACAGAACAGTAGCCTAAATCTAAATAACATCAAAATTTGTTCTAAGAATCTAAAGGCAGTGAAGGTATTTGAACATGCTTTAAAAAAATCATCATCCACTATACAGCATGATAAAATGAATTTCAAATGGACCATTTTAAATAGACCATTTAAAGCACTGTTTTTGGTGCAAAGTGGGTTGTTCAAAGAGAAAAAAGAAAATTCTACTAGCCTATTATAAGTCTTTTGGGGAACCTTAAGCATCTAGTGAAATTCTGCCCTATCTCAGGAGCTTTGCAAGAGCTGGGAATTTTGAACATCCTGTATTTCAATTAATTTGGAAACTCATTAGTTTCAAAACTTATTTATGAAAGACTGCTGTTTGAAAAACATGCATACACAAAGATTCATTGGGGATGTGGAAGTAGCTGTATGGCTCACTACACGGTAGCCTGTTCATCCCTGAGGTGGCCAGGACACCCTCAATTAAGTTTAAGGCTCAGTTCTATAGAAGGTTTGCACTAACTATGATAGCAAGAGCAAGAGCAAGTACATTTCTATACCGCTTATCAGTGAACTAGCACTCCCTAAGCAGGTTACAATTTGTAAGTTAATTGCACCCAACAAGCTGGGTATTAATATTACCGACCTATGAAAGGATGGAAGGCTGACTGGACCTTGGAGCCCACCTCTAGGATCAAACTTACAATAGTGTGGCTGCAGTACCAGCATTTAACTACTGCACCACCTGGGCTCCCTATCGCAACCAGGGCTACTTACACAATCCCCATTTGAATGAAAGGTTGTATTATCCTATTTTGTCATGAGGATTAGATCCAGACCTTAGTCCAAATTCTATTGTTTAATGACTAGAGCAGACCCATTAAATTCAGTGAAATTTACCTGTGCATTGCTTCATCATTCAACATATAATTCAGCAGTTATACTCCTGCTGGAATGAATAAATAGGATTCAGGACATTGTTAAGTGAACTTATTTTGTCCTGAAATCATTAGGTCAAATTAGTCATGATTGCACTCAGTGGTGTCACTAGGGGTTGCAGTGGTGCAGTCCACACTGAGTGACACCCTAAAAGAGGGGTAACACCCAGTTGGGCCTTCCCTACTGTCCTTTTTCTAATGAGGAAAAGGATGAGGCAGCACTGAGGAAGGCTGCATGTGCACTCCCTCTTCCTGTACCATTCTGTCCTTTTCCTCATTAGGAAAAGAATGGGGCAGCACCAAGCGAGGTCCCATGTGCCACTCCAGAAGCCCCACCTCACACACCAAGTGACACCAGGGGTGGGGACGCCACTGATAGCACTTATTTTCTACTGAAATAGAACTACGTTTGACTAATGTAATCTGGATCTAAAGGCAAATAGTCCAACAAGTTACAGTATACAATATTAGTACAGTAATCCCTCCACATCTGCAGCTTTGACTTTTGCCAATCTGATTATTCACAGGTTTGAGTAATATGTTCTCTCTGGTTCCTCCAGCATGACTCTATGGTTAACATTCACAGAAGTAGCTCTGGAGGACTTAGAGATTCCTAGAGAGAACATTTCTCAATTCCCTTCTGGCACATGTAGGCTATAGAGTTGTGCTGGGGGACCCAGAAATTATTAGAAAGGTATTCTCTCAAACAAAAAATAGTGTGTTTTTTATTTTCTGTTTTTTCACTTTATGGGGGCCCTGTGTCCCCACCCCCAGTGAATGTGGAGCACCCACCGTACTAGTTGTTATGATGTATCTTGGATTGGTTGAGAAAATGGAGAAATTGACTTTTTTCATTTTTCTCTGTTTTTATTATGGTTTGATTGCATTACACCATTTCTTAATATGTTATCCTGGCAAATTTCTTTTTCTGCTGTTATTTTCTCTTCTAACAAAATGTTCTCAAGCTCTCTCTCTCACACACACAGACACAGACATACATACTCAACCATACATTTTAAATGTTTCCTCCTACACAAACTGGCTGTTCCTTTTTTCTTTCCTTTAAAAATTGCATAGGTATCAGAAAGGGAATAAAGTCAATTTATTTTTTTCTTTTTCTTTTTAAAGATGATTTGAATGATTTGGGCATCCTTCCTTTATAATGCTGTGGCTTTCTGGCAATATGACCTGCATTTAGAGCAGAGGTGGGCAAGTATGGCCCTCCAAGTGTTTCTGCAATTCTCATAATCTTTCTACATTTGCTATGCTGGCTAGAGGTGATTAGAATTGTAGGCCTACAACATCTGGAGGGCCACAACTACCATGTAGAGAAGTGGTTCCCAATCTTTGGTCTTCCAGATATTTTGGATTTCAGTTCCCAAAATTCCTGACTGTTGGTCAAGCTGACTAGGGCTTCTGGTATTTGAAGTCTAAAATATCTGTCGGACCAAGGTTTTGAAATTAAAAAGGTTGAAGTAGAGAATCAAATTGGTTATGAAGATGGCTGAAAGAAAGGCCAGTCCATTTGTGCCTCTGGTTGAGTAGGTACTTGGATTGATATAGAAAATAACTATGCACAAGTCTTCTTATCAACTTTGAAACATTATCTTAAATTATCAGCAATGAGGAAAATAGGCAAAGACATAAAATATTATTGTAACGAGAGTATGTATGGGATTAGATAGAATAACAATTATCAGTAAAATATACAGTATTTTCTGGCGTACAAGACTACTTTTTAACCCAGGAAAATC
>JAIPUX010001232.1:83146702-83185034 GCA_020142125.1 Phrynosoma platyrhinos | reverse complement strand
AAGTTTGGTGTGGGACAGCATACAGAGAATAGTGTGGGTCCTTTACACCTGATTTGGTGGCAGGGGTGGAAGAATAAGTTCCCACAGGACTGCCATTCAAAAAGTCAGTGTTAAAAGTGAAAGGTGGCAGGAGTGTGTGCCACACAACCACCAGAAAATTTGGGACAATGTTGTTAAAACCATCTTCCAGCATCAGAGAGACAACCATGCTGTCTATACAACTGTGACACTGGATTTTTCCTGTGTACAGGATGCAGAGAGAAGACTAATGCATACCATTATTATTCCCATATCATAAAAAGATTGGCTAACACAATAGTTTAGCTATGGCTCCTCAGAAGTTCAAGACTAAGGGCCTTTACAGACTGCCAGAAATAATGCAGCTTGTGGCCACTTTAACTGTCCTGGCTCAGTGCTAAGAAATAATGGGAACTGTAGTTTACTGTAGCACCAGAGCTCTCTGACAGAGAAGTTCAATGTCCCAGAAAAAAAATACAATTCCCATGATTCTCTAGCACTGAGCCAGGACAGTCAAAGTGGCCTCAAGCTGCATTATTTCTGGCAGTCTGTAAAGGCCCTAAGTTATCTGAATTTGAAATTGCCAACTGAAATGTTAGCATGTCTAACCATTATTCTATTATATATTTTCTATAATTATAAAATAAAATATTATACATATGTTTTTATTTATTCATTACAATATTTATATTTCACCCTATATTTGTTTGTGTGCCCCTGTCTTAGCTTCAAGTCTTGGAAGCCTAAATACCTGAAACTTTGGATGACTACTGAGACAAACTGGGAGTGTACATATTAAGTTTTTTGTGTTTTGAAATTTTTATGACTTAATTTTAGTTAATTAAAATCTACCTGCAGTCTGTATTACCATCTTCAGTCTTTAGGTAGCAAACCTTCCATAACCAGAGTGACAAAGCTTGAAGCAGGCCTGGAAGACTTATTTCTACACAGGAGCTCTAATCACCTCCAAGTAGTGCTTTCCTTTACATGGCTCTTGAACCAGTTCAAATAGGAGAGACAAGAGCTGCTGCCTGTTAAATGGCACAGCATGGGAACAAGCAGAGAAAAGACTTGTTCATGGTGGAAGGACAGAAAGACCAGTGAAAAAGAAAAAAAAAAGTGGAAGAGGAAGAAAGTAAGAGAAAAAACAGAGGAAAGGGGAAGAGCACAAAGAGGACTATACAGTTTCTAACCTATGTGAAGTTGTTACTTCTAACAGCATCAAAGAAAGTAAACATGTACTGTGTTGCGGAACATGTATATAATTCAGGAGATTATTGCACTGCTGGTTTATCTACTCTGAACTGAAACCTAATTCGGGAGGCAGCTGGGTCTTGTCACAAAGATTTTGCCACCGAAGCCGCTGGGCTAGTCCAGCGCAGCCCAGCCCAGCTCCCCTGCACGCTTCAGCAGCCTTATTTCAAAAGCTGGAGCTTTCCAACTTCAAAAAATGGCCACCAAAGTGACCAGTCTATAGCCGGGCTGGACTCACCCAGCGGCTTTGGTGGCAAAATCCTTGCGATAGGACTCAGATGCCTCCCGAATTAGGCTTCAATTCGGAAGAGGTAAGCCAGGTTATTTCAGCAGTGGGATAATCTCCTCAGAACGTTTGCATAGCAGCACTATGAAGTAACAAATGTGTACATGCTACTGAAAAGTTCACATATGATTTAAACTGTAGTACTGAAGAATAAAATGATATCCTGTCATTCTCTTGGCAGCAAAACAGAAATACTGTAGTTTACTGAGAATAAACTGTTTGGCATTACAAGCAAGTACATGTGCTAAGGAGGCTTAGGAACTGATTAAATCCTTGAACCAAAGTATACTGAAGATACACCTCCAGCAGCAAATCTATGGTAGTGGATTTCCAGTGATGCAGGAGTAAAACATTACATTAACACATCCACATCAACAGTACAACTCTGTTAGTACAGGAACTGAGCAGTGATAGCGTAGGGAGTTTGTCAGTGCAGAAGCTAGCTTAATCCAAGTCCTAAAATGTCCCAGACTCTTTTCTTTTCCTCAGTGTTAGTACGATAATTCTTTGGTAACAGAACTGGTGCAAGTGAGAGCACTCCCATTAAGCTTGAGAGAATTTTTTTTTAAAAAAAATCAATGATCACAATTTTCTTTTGCTTTGTCTGCACCAACACAGTAGAATGCAGGATTTCACATAACTTTGTTCCTATTGATAGCATCAGTATATAAAACACCAAAGAGGGACCCACAACCTAAATAACAGGACACAACCTTAAGTCATGTCAGAACATGCAAGAAAGATCTTTGGTGAAGGGAACCAAAGTTAAAGGATACTTCATACAAACAACCTCACCTCAGAACAAATATAGGAAGAGGAGATTGCTACAAGATTCTTCTCAGAACTCTTCCAATCATCCAGTCTCAAAATTTTCCTCCAAAGTGCAAAAGAAAACTTCTCTGCTACCTCAACTGAGGACAAGAAGTCAAAACACCCCATGCAAGTAATATCTCTTGGCAAATTTGTTTCATACACCCATAATATTCTCAGCTATTTAAGCTGTTGAAACCTTTTATCCTCAAACAAATTGGAGCCATGCCTTCCACAGAGAACAAAGCATGTGTTGCAAAGAAAGGGGATAGGCTGGAGAACATCAATCTTTCCAGGGAGCCATGTCAAGTCTGACATTATAGAGCTGAACAATCAGCAGACACTGCATACATATTACAGATATATGCAATACATCTTCACACAGCAGAGGATTAAACATTTGTTTCATGTAGGGGTAAACATGCGCTAGGTGCTGGAGGTCAATTTTTAGTACCACATTGAAACAATGTGTGGTTTTTTTATTCTGTTTTGTTTTTGGAAGAGAATGATTTATTGAAAGAAAAAATGCAACTCAACTTGCTGTGTCCTGTTTCCTGTCCTTGTTCTAAAAGGAGAAGAGCAAGGGAACTAGAAGAGTGAGGAAACTAGAGAAGTACCTAGTTGTAACCATTCTAACCTTTACTGTATATCAGTTTCCATATTGTTAATTACTACCAGAGTCCTCCAACAAGTGTACATGCCAGTGCTATACAGATCACAAATGAAGTTTACACAATGATGACCTGTTACCACTCTTCCTCGGAGTGTTTGTTAGTCTTCTTACTCTAACTGAACTCTGCACTTTTGTAGTGTCTAACTGAACTTTGCACTTTTTTGGTGAATCTACAGCAAGCATGGGCATGCAATAAAAGGATCAATGTATCTGCCACTGCTCTTTTTCATGAACCTTTCAAAGGCTGAAAGCTCTGGTAAGATTAAAGTTTGAGGAAGCTATTTATCTGCTTCCACAAGTTATTCAATTTGTGATGCTGTCATTGTGCCTTTTTAAATAAGGGTTAGCCAGGCAGGCCCCTGATTACTACTGGTGTCACTTATGTAGCTCAATAACTAAAGGTGCTAGGGCAGCAACGAACAAGCCCACACAGTCAAGCAAACCATCAGGGAATGTGAAATCTGACTAAATGAGATAACAAGAGGTTGAATTATAAAAAAGCAACTGAGGACCCACTTCCAGGCATCATTGAAGTGCAGTGTTTACACGCCGCATGCTCCGATTTTGCCCAGAAGCTGCCTGAAGCTGGGTGGATGCCAGATGTGGGCAGCTTCAAGATTCTCCAGTGGCATGGCATTTAGAAACTGTATGTTGCCAGAGCATCTTGAAGCTGCCCTGTGGCTGCAGCGGGGCTGGGAAAGCTAGCTCTTTCCTGGCCAAATAGGAACAGATTTTTTTCTGCTCCTATTTGGGCTGGGTTCAAGGCAGATTGGGGCTGTGGTGTTGTTTTTTTTTTTTGCCACAGCCCCAATCTGCCTTTGGCAGGGGTGGCTTCAAGCCTTCTAGCCTATTTTGACCCATAGTTCATTTTCATTCTAGCCAACTGAGACATGCAGTAATGGTCTCACTATCCCAAATGAGACATTATCTTAAATGTGTGTATTTCAATACAACTGGGGTGGGGTGCTTCAAAAAGAACACTGAATATTAACTCAGCAGAGGAAGAAATTGACCTCCCTGTCAAATTAACACACATACAGTGCTGCTGAAGTTTGGTTCCAGGATACTCCTTGGATACCAAAATCCATGGATGCTGACGTCCCATTAAATACAGTGGCATAGTAAAATGGTGTCCTTTATATAAAATGACAAAATCAAGGTTTGTTTTTAGGCATTTCATATTTTTAAAAAATATTTTCAAGCTGTGGATGGTTGAATTTGTGAATGAAGAATCCAGTGTTATAAAGGGCTGACTCATACATACCTCAAGCAAATGTTATTTGCTTTGAAAATAAAGGGTTTTGTGGTTTTTCAGGCTGTGAGGCCATGTTCTAGAAGAATGTATTCCTGACGTTTTGCCTGCATCTGTGGCTGGCATCTTCAGAGAATGGTGGCATGGAGGTGTGTGGGCCTTAATTGAGAGGATGTAAATCTGTGCATGTAAATCTGTGTATTGTTCTGTTGAGACAAGGCCTCAGGGTGGGAGGATATGTGAGGAGGATGGTGTCTATTTAATTAAGACCTCTGCCAGTAGCGTCACTGGATGTGTGTGAGGGCTGCACTGGGTGACACCTGGTCGTCTCCTCACCCCCACTGTGGGAGCTGCTCTGCCCTGCACTGGCACTCCCTGGGCCTGCATGAAGGCAACTTGTGGCTGTGAGGGCCATGGCTGCGGCCTTCGCAGATGTTTTTCTGTCCCCAGACTACTGGAAACGCCACCGGAAGTCCCACCCACCCTCACCAGGGGGCCCATGAGGGGATGCCACTGACCTCTGCTTACATGCAATTTCCTTCCCAAAAGGTTACAGGAAGTGACACAATTAGCTGCCATTTTGAAAAGGAAATAGACGAATTTTGTTACAATTAGGGAGGGAGTCCTGCCTGTGGGAAGCAAGGATGGAAAAATGCAGCTCCTGCACAGCTACCTGCCCTAGGGTATATAAGATACTTGTTAATCCTACATACGTTTCGTTTCATGCTGTTTTTCTTTTTAGAATATGCAAAAATAACAAAAAATTGTATATTTTAAATCTCTCATGCAAATACTACCAAAATTGTGAATAATACATTGAACATGCTGCTGATAAACTAGTCAGCTTTCATCTTCAAGTGATACAGAATTCAAATATACATACCACAGTTTGGTGGTTAACTTGAATCACTTCATCTCCAGCATGGATTTTCTTACATCGATCCGCAGGTGACTGAATTTAAGATAAAAGATGATAAAAAATACAGTCCTTACTAGCTATCATCTCTCATTTCGCAAAAGTTATTCAAACTGTGTTAATTCTATTCTTATACTTTCTAAAAACTGAAGGTTTTCTTTTTGGTTTAAAAATATTTTGAAATTTTAACATATATAACATAGGAATGCTGGTGCTACCATGACTTCTCCTGTAACTGTATTCCAAACAGAATGTCAAAAGAGGAAGAAGGTCCATAGATCAAGATTGTGAATCCCTAAGAATTTAAGAGCATTCGTCACACTGTATAGGACTATTCCAAAAAAAAAAAAAAAGCAAAACACAACGTTTTAACCTAAATAATCTAACCATTCTTTCTAATGGTTGTTGCAGTATAGAAATAATAAGGTATGCCTAAAGCAGGGGTAGGCAACCTTTTTGAGCTGGGGGCTGGTCCCGCGAAGTCCCTCCCGCCGCTGGGCCGATGGGGGGGGAATGGCAGCGCGCGCTGCCGCCGCCGCCTCCACGCGCACCGTGGCCGCCATTTTGATTTTCAAAATGGCAGCCGTGACGCATTTATGCATGCGCAGGAGTACTGTGCATGCGCAAACGCATCACGGCCGCCATTTTGATTTCCAAAATGGTGGTTGTGGTGCGCGCGGCCGCACGGCGGCAAAAACGGGTGTAGGCGCCAGCGCCGGCAACCTTCCGCCTGGGCCGGTAAGTCCGGGGACCTGGGCTTTAACTGGCCTGCGGGCCATAGGTTGCCGGTCCCTGGCCTAAAGTCTCAGATAATAAGTATCTGACTTAAGAAATGACAATGATCAAGCTAATCCTCCACCACATATTATTCTTTAAAATGATAGCAGTTACAAGAATGATAAATTAGATAAATCGATACATAATAAGGATTTCATTGTATAAAACAAAAGAAAAGCTGAGTATAGTTGGATGTGCAGTCTGGACCTTAAGACAGCCAGTTTTAATAAGCTGAAGAATAATGTCAGGTGAGATCCCACAGTTAGAAATACCCAAAGAGAAGGAAGTTCATGATGGGTGGGAGTTTTTGAAACATGAAATATTGGAGGCTCCATCACAAACAGCACCAGTAAGAAAATAAAGCAGTAAGCATATTGTCATGCCTAACCTGGCAGAATCCTCTTCTAACAAAGAAAAAACAAAAGATGTGACAGCCTAACAGGAGGAATCAGAGGATGAGTAGAGGCAACTGCTACAAGCCCTCTTCAAGGACAATTGAGGCTAAAGCTGTAGAAAAGGCAGGGCCACCAACAGGGATTCATTCCCCCAACACCACCTCCGTGGATTAGGAAAATGTTTCAGACTCTGAGCCTCTACATCTCTGCAAGAAGCATCCTCCAAAGAGGCAGCAGGAATTAAACATGTTGCAGCAAAGTGCCAGATTTCAGTGCAACCTAATTAACCAGAATGAGCTGGATTCTCCCAGAAAGCTGGGTATAAACACCAACACCAACATTTCCCTGTAATGTTGGGCTGTTAGACTGGATGTTCACATTTGACTGGATATGATCCCTGTTTTTGATGCACCTGCATACCTGACTTTTTGGCCTCTTTGATTTTTTTGACCATGGGTGCTTCTCTGTTCCCCTTCCAATTTGGCAATAGCTATGTCAGGAAGGGATGGCTGTGACTAACAGTTGAAGTTTGAGAGGTGAGGGAGAAAAAGTACATTTATCCTATCTGATGGAGCTTGTCCTGCTCCAAGAACTGTTAAGAACTGAAGTTATAGAAGCCCCATTGTGGTTATCTTATCTGCTCCTTTCTGACTCACGTCAAGGCCAGATGTCTGTATTACCTCCAGCCTCTTGCAAGTTCTGTCTTTTGGGTTGTCCACCATACAGCTAGTCCACAGTCCTTTACCAACGTTCTTGCTTCTCCTCTGACATTCCTCATCAAGAAGCTTTCACTGAGCCAAGCAGCTGGCTCCTCTATTGAGGCCAGGGAGCATTGGGAAGTCAAGACAATGCTTCTGGTGAATCCTACCCTTTCATATTCGGCCAGAATCCTTGGAGGCCTTTACAGACTGACGATGAAAAAATGCTGTTCCTATCTTCAAAAAGCAAAGGAGAGGAGGAGACTCAGTCAACTACTGACCAGTCAGTTGGATGTCAATACTAAGAAACATTATAGACAGTCAGACTGTGAACACTTTTGAATTTTTTGTGTGTGTGATTACTAACAGGCAGCATCATTTTCTCTTTTTAAAAAAGTCATGATATAATAACTGTATCTGGTTTTTGTTGCTATAGATTGGTAGATAAGGGGAATACAACTGATGTCATGTATCTTGATTTTGGTAGAACCTTTAGCAAGATCCTCTATTATATTCTTGCTGACAACTTTGTAAAGTGTGAACTAGATTATAAAACTGTTAGATTGATTTCTATCTGATTGATAGTTTGAACCATAAGACTGTCAAAGTAATTATAAAAGTGGTCCTATAAGGTTTTGTTCTGGGCTCCATGTTGTTCAACAAATGTCTTGGATGAAGGGTTTTTGTGTGGAACATGGAGGAAGATGAATTTCTGCTGCTCCAGAGGGTAGAATTTTACTCATAGATTAAAATTATAAGAACAGAATTTCGGGCTAAACATTTGGAAGAGCATTGCAATGGTAAGACCTGTTTGACAGTGGAACTGGACTACCTCATAATGTGGTGAACTCCTACTCATTAGAAGATTTTAAACAGAGGTTGGATGGTCATCTGCCATGGATGATTTAGCTACAAATTCCTCTTTTAGTTGGGCGTGGCACTACATGATATTGGGATACCTTTCAAGTCTACAATTCTTTGTATAGCCAAAAGCCATCTATTCTGCCATTATTGACCTTTTTATCCACTGCACAGTATATATTGAGTATATTCTACTCCATTCTGTGTATGACAGACACAATAAGCATACATGCATGCCATGTGAAACCCTAGAACCATGATGGTGAACCTATGGCACAAAAAGCCATTTTCCCCAGCATGTGGAGGGTGGGGAGGAGGAGGAAGAGATGTGCACCTGTTCCTCCTCCTTCCCAGCTGTCCCAGGCCTTCAGCTGCCTTTCTGGAGGCCAGGGATGACGCAGGAGGAAGAGGCATGTGCCTGTTTCTCTTCTTCCCCCCCCCTCGCCCCCCTGGACCTTCACTTGTCTCTGGATTGGCAGTTGAAGGCCCTGGAGGGTGTGTGTGTGTGAAGAAGTTCTGCCCCAGAACTCCTGCCCCTGGAGGGCAGAAGTCCCACACCTGGCACTAGGTAACACCTGGTGCTGGAGGACCTTTTAATTTGGGACTTGGCCCCTAAAAGGTTTGCCATCACTGCCCTAGAACCCACTCTGTAATTATTAACTATACATTGTGTATTCTGCATAAAACACAAAGAAGTCCTTCATTAGATAAAAAATTAATGTGGAAATTGTCTTCTGGATGTGGTAAGTCTGTACAAAATAGTCTATGACTCAAAAAACGCCCCTTTCAGCTTTTACTACTAGGATTGTTTTTGGTTTTTTATGAACTGCACAATGTTTCTCCCACCCTAAGAAATTTTGATTACTTCAAATGGGTCCAAAATATATTTGTTCTGAAGTTTAATAAATAGTTATTCTACTCCAGGAAAACATATACATACACACTTTATCACAATGTTTTCCCTCGAAAAATTCAGAACACAAAGAGTTCAAGTACTATAATCTGAAAAATGTTTTGATTCCTACTGCTAGCATGTTGGAGTAATTCATAAAAATGCAGAACAAAACACTGAAAACAAAATAGAACAAAAGCTAAATACATATACACCTCATTGATTTCAATGGGAGTTTTAGCATGAATGAACAATTTCACCTTAAAATCAAAGCACCTTAGAAGGATTCCGTATGGGGGTAGATTGTGTTTCAAATGCTTTAAGGATTGCACTAATTTTTCAGATTAAAATATATGGGTTTGAGGTTCTTTTATAATGTCACAGGCAAAATCCAGAAAAAATGAAGCATCCCAATATCATTTTGAAATAAATGGAACTAAAGCAAACAGGTGAATTCTTACTATTCAAATGGTAGAGCTGTCACCAGATAATGAGATCTTGTCAATTCTTACTGTCAGTTTTAGGCAATTATATTTGCATGCATTTATTTATTCCATGCACTCACAAAGCTACAAATATATTCTCCAGAATTTCAGAAACTAAACCCGAGAGCAGATATTTCTAACCCATGCTGTCTGCTATACTGAGATGAGCTCTATTGGCTCCAAGTTGTTGAAGACTTAACAAACATATAAATTGCTCTTAAAATTTATTAACACATGTTGATTATTATCATGCCTCTAAATAGCTAGCAGTACATATTCTTGCCTTATTATTTTAAAGAAATTCACATGCACTACACAGAATTGTCTCCACTTGTTTGGTAAATAATAATTGGAAAAACAGGAGAGCAAGACTTATCTTGATAGCCCTCATTAGTTTAACAATTCAGCAATTTATGTACCCGACAGAGAAAAACACCAAGAAATAAGCCAAGGCTGAGTAAGCATATATAACTATCCAGCTTGACTTCTGAGAGCTGCCAGTCTGCACAATGCAGTGTCTTAGGAATCTCAGACACTCCATTATAAATGGCAATTCATACCAGGAAGTCTTGGGGGGGGGACGACATTTTGCCATTTTTAGGTATTGCCCCCATCCACCAGAGTCTGATTTAGAAGCCAGTCATTTTTTGTCACCCTAAAAATAGCAAAGCATACTCCTAAGTGTGTGCAATTAGCCAAAAAAAATTTCCTTCAAGCCTTAAATATCAGAAAGCAACAGCATTATGTGAAAATATACATTTATCAATAGCTGCACAGGTGTTTTATAAACAGTCAAAATATGTTGTTAAGAAACAGAGCAATTAGGAAAATTTTATAACGTGCATTACTACCATATTGATACATGCCACAATTCAAAGAAGTAATGCATACAAGCTGTGGGAAACTATACAGTTTATCCACAGATTTATAACTCTGGTAGCTGTAATTACTTGTGTGATTGTCCATTTACACTTGCAACTCACTTATGTACTCAAAGTTGCATGGACTCAGACCTATATTTATAATCAGTCAATGTCAGTCAGATGGAAGGACAATTCAGAGGAACTTCTCACTGTGGTATATCTTCCATCGCTACATAGGTGTCATGTAAGTAACCAAGTTGCTACAGAAGCTGAGTCAAGATGTATGTTGCCTATTTTTATACATCTTTTGGACAGATACTAGATGCAGCATATGAACTCATCTCAAGCAAGAATTAAGAAACAAAGAATGCACACAGGTGAGGACGCTATACTGGTATGCTCAACCTAGAGGAAGGGCCCATGTAAACAGTTATATAGGACTCTCTCTAGTCATATTAACTGTAAGAAAGGATATGCAAAGCCTATGATAGTAAATTTTAAATAATCTTGAAGCCCCCATATCACTTCTAGGGAAATATGAAAGGAAGAAAAGTTATGGTTAGCTCTAAGATGGCTACTGGGGTTACTGGGCATGGGCCTTTACAGCTTTACCTGCTGAAATTAAATGGATTGCTTTGTAATAAAATGGAGTCTATCCTTTGGTGGAAGCAAAACTTCTGAAACTCTACTACAGGGGTTGATAACTGAGGGCCACACTCAGCAACTGCTCCAATCTGCTATAAGAGAAGAAATATTACCCTTCCAAAAAAATCACACTACACTGCTCCTAGAAGTCCCCTGGAATGGAAAAATATTTGTACATATTATTAAAAAAAACTGCCCTAAGGTATGAGGAGTTCCATAAAAGACTTGGGATTATTTTGCTCACCCCTGTTCTAGTGCAACACTAATTAATGGGTGCAGTTTGGGGTGGAATATTCTCTTCCCCTACACCTCGCATAAAAAAGATGATTAACATAGGCAGAGCTGCTAAACTGTTTTTTGAAAGAAGCTGAAGCATGGTGTATACTGTCTCTTTATATACATATTTAGACAGATATGAAACTAACATTTCTGAAGTACACATTAAAGTAGAATTAATGTATATTGGTGACCACTTTAAGGCCCCAAACTTGGTAAGATCTAAGATAGTTTTTAAACTAAAACAACAGGAAGTGGGCACTTACAAGAGATTTTAAATGAAATACAGTCGCGCCTCTAAAACCACAGACTTGGGATCTGCGGTTTTGATTATTCACAGCAGGGCGTCCTCCATTTTAATGAATGGGGCACGCGTCCCATGGGAGCACCCATGGGGATTGAAAATATACAGTTTTTCTTTTTCGCGGAGGGGGGTCCAGAACGGATCCCCGCAAAAAAGGAGGGGCAATTGTATTTGCTTACTAACTTTAAAGTGGACAATGACAAAATAAGGAAAAAGAAATGTGCTTCAAAAATTTAATCAGACAAAATAAAAGAAATCTAGGTATAAAACATTTCAACACAAATTTCAGCTTCAGGCACATGAGTGAGATGACTCATCACATTTACAATAGGACAGTTTCTGTTTGTGATGCACCTTTGCTGGCCACAGTTTTGTTGATCTCCTAAAAACTGAAGCTCTTCACATAATACTTCCAATATATTGGTTAAAATATTAAAATAATTAAGATGGAAACAGATTGTACTGTACCACAGAAAACTGCAGCAAAGCTCTTAGGCATATTTTAAAAAATTATTTACACAACAAAACTGATAACAAAACTATTTTTCGTTTCTTTACCAAAGTCAGTAATCTGTATGGATTCCAAGAACAAATTTAAACTAACTTTCTCAGTTTAATATAGGTTCTTTCAAACTTTTTTGTCCATTTACAGCTCATCCTACCCCAAACATGCTGTTCATCTTTTCCATTTAATATATATGTATGCAAGCAAAGGGAGAAGGATGCCAGGCCTCAGAAAACCTGATGAACAATACTTACATTTTCTGTTGTTCCAGTAATTACATGGAGACCATCATATGTTGATTTAATGTACATACCCTAAGAAAAAGACACCATGGAAAAGAATTTGTAAAGTGTTTGCAAACCATTGCCATCCAACATATTCTGCTCTCCTATCTAACCTCTCTCTGGATGCTAAAAATTATCATGTGTCACTAGAACACCAGTCTGCATTTTTAACATGTTTCTATCAGAAGAAAATACTCAAGACTAATAGATGTATATAAGATGTAAACTGCTTTCAGTTGTTGTGGTAGTGATCTGCAAGTGTGACTAATTTATGGGCAATGGTTCATCATCTTGACAGATACATGATGACATGAGAATGTCCCCAAAATAAATGGCAAGAACCACAATGAACCATATCTCACTGCTTAAAGTAGCTTCCACATGTCAAAAGTTTCATATGCACTACCTAGCATGGAGTTATAATATTTATATAACCAGAAAGCCTCACTTTTGCAAATGTAATTCATGAGTACTCCACTACAAGCAGTTTAAGAAATATGCTAAAAAGTAAACCCAGAGCTGCATACCAAAAATGGAGAATGTTAACTTTTAGAAGAGAGAATGCTACAGTGCCACTGAGACTACTATGAGTTATTGAGCTGATTACTTAACTACCACATCCTTAACAATCCAGTCATCAAGAAAAGAGAAACAAATGGATAAAACAAAACAGCACAAACTAGTCTAGTGCTTCATTATCAGAATATGTATGTTTCTCCATAAAATAAATAGCAGAAGGCAGATAGCTTAAAATATAACACATTTTTACTGTAACACAGGCATACAAAAAAGGAGGGAGGGACTGCACAGTCAAGAATGAAACAATTCAGCCAAACAGCAAAACTTGTGAACTTCTTACTAACTGAATCAAGCAAAATTTCTAGTGTATGTAAACAATTATTATTTAGAGGAAAATAAGTTCACTCAGAGAACTATGCATGCAATTTAAATATAACCAGCAGGTACCAATGATCAATACTACAATTAAATGAAGTTGATCAATATCTTTTGAAACACTCAATTCACCAACTGTGACATCTCAATTAAATGTCATGGCAGTCCTAGTGAGTACCTAAATTCTCTATAACACTGGTTAAACTATGTTTCTCAGTTAATTTTCTCATTCTTAATTTTAAAATGCTCAGACTAGCTATAATCAAAGAGCAGCTGCTTTGCTGAAAAGCTAAATTATTCTTTACCAATTTGAACAGATCAAGCATATTTAAAGAGCAAAATGTAGTTGATCTCTTCCACTCAGAATTTTTACAAAATCTTGCTAACACTATTACAATATTTTCTAAGTAACAGAACTATTCCTTTTCCCTATAGTTTTGATGGGCTTCTGTATCTGATCTTTAAAGCTCTGCATTTAGTTGTGACAATTTTAATTGTTCTAATATCCTTGCTGACCAGTGATGCCTTAGTTATATCAGTACTAGAGTACTGATCTTTTAATTTATTGTAAAACAACAATTTATATATTAACTTATTTTAGAATAATTTATCCTATTACATTGTATTTCATGCACTGTATTTTGCATTTGATGTTAACTGCTTTGAAATGGTCGATTGATTTAACCAATAAACTTTTTAACTAACTAACTACTGGAATACTGCAATGCACTCTGCTCTGCATTTGATGTATGTTTGTAATATGAAACTTCAGCTGCTCCAGAATGACACAACTAGAATGTTGACAACAGGCCATAACTAACAACAATTTCACTGCCTCGTGATCAATTTACAAGCAAAATGTTAGTTAAAGGACTAAACTGCTTAGGACCAAGATATAGTGAGCCCGCCATATAGGTAGGCCATCATGCTCTAGAGCAAGCCATATAGGTAGGCCATCACGCACCCAGAAGCCTGAGCCATGTTGGCCAATAGTCTGGGATATTGGCCAATAATCTGGGATTCTGTGAGCTGAAGTCCCTCGGCCCTTAAAGGGGACAGTTTGCCTATCCCTGTAGAGCTCCTGTGGATCACCCTCCCCATATTAGCCAATGGTGGTGTGTACCTATAGGTTTGTACATGTCACCACTCAGTGACTAATATCAGCCTAAGCGCCTGTGATTTTTCTCACTCATGGAGATGGGGTGGTAGGACCAAAGCCCTCAAGATGTGGAGGACTACTAAACAATTGCCTGGTCTCATATTATTTTCTCCATGTCTTTAGAAAGGCTTTCTTCTGTGTTCCAGTATTAGAGGTATGGTATAGCTGAAATGAGAAAGAGGGTCCAAATTGCAGAAAGAATCCAGTTTGAGGACACTTTAACTGCCCTGGCTCAGTGTAGTTTATGGTAGCACCAGAGCACTCTGACAGAGAAGACTAATCTCACAAAACTACAATTCCTAGAATTCGCTAGCATTGAGCCAGTTAAAAATGGTCTCAAACTGGTTTATTTCTGCAGTGTGTTTTGGAAAGTTTAGAGAACTTTTCACATGATGCAATTATGGCATTATGATTCCATTTTAATTGGCATGGCAATATCCTATGGGATCATTGAATTTGCAGTTTAGGAAGGGGTTTTTAGAATTCATAGCAAGAAAGGTCTAGTGCTTTGTGAAACTGCAATCCCAAGAATCCACAGAATGGTGCCACGGCAGTTAAAGTGGAATCACATTGCTATAATGGTATTTATTTATTTGATGTACATATTTTATACAGAGATCTCTTGTCTTTTTAAAAATCATTTTAATTGTTTATTTTAATTGTAAATTACCTTGAATATCCTTTGACAGACAAAAATATAGGATAAATTCTATTCGCAAACAAATAATACACCATAAATAACAAAGCACTGTACTTCCTTTTCAGAAATATCTAAACATTCCTCCCTTATCATTTACAGTCAATGATTACAAACGAAAAATACTCCATAAAAGCAAAAGACTTATAAAAAAAGAAAAAGAAAAAGGAGATTTAAGTGTATCACATCAATTTCCAAACTATCTTCCCAAACCAAGATCTTAACAAAGAACAGAAACCAGTAGGCAAAGGGACCTTGTAGCACCTTTGAGACAAGGGGGCTGAACAAACCAGCATAAAGAGCTGGCGTCCCCATCGCTTGGAGATGTGGCATGCAGAAAGCAGCATGCCCCCACACCGCCAGGAAGCTGCATGGCCAACCTCATGTGTGGAGGCATGATGGTATTTCTGTGATGGAGCGTTTACACACACTACACTGCAGAAATGCAGAAAAGCTGTTGCCACCATGGCAAAGGTGGCTTTTCTGTTCCTATAAGGATTGTTATTTTGCTGTCTCTTGGGGGGGCGGCAGAAAAATGTTGGATTGGGGCTGCAGCATGCAATTGCCACAGCCCTGATCCAGCAAGCAAAGGGCAGAGTCGCTCCTTCGGGGCGGTCTGTTTTGCCCCTAGCTGAGCAAAAGTAATTATAGCAAAAGCTTTTGCAGATTCAGAGCCTCTGCAGACCAGCCCAAAGGGCTGGCCTAGAGGTAGAGTTAGGGTGGGGCAGCCACACGCCAGCCACCCCAACCCCACATCGACGCCGTCCTGATACCCTTCTGGTGTAGTGTTCAAACACACTGTGCCGAAAGGGCATGGAAGAGCTGCGGCACCAGCTCTTAGGGCGGCCTTTTGCCGCCCCTAAAAGAAGCAGCATTTTGCCACTCTTTTTGGAGGGGCAAAAGGGAGGATTGGGGCCAAGCTGTGGGGTTGCCAGACCCCCGATCCGGCGCTTCCTGGGGCGGCTCTGTGCCGCCCATCTGCAGAGGCCCTCAGTCTACTTCCTCAGAACAGATGCATGTCCCACCTAGTCTTATTATTTATCTAGAGAATAGAAGCCAAAAGTGGGATCTGCTACACAGCAATTTCCATAATAATGAGTAAATAAGGGAAATTATGTTCAGAATACAGTACAAGCATAATGAATCGAACTGGCTGTTCAGTAATGGATTCAAGATGGCATACAAAGAAGTGATGAATTAAGAGGCAATATACACACCAAGCCCCGTTACTGATTATACTAGAGCAACTTCTTCAATAAGACAGGATTGCTTTTGTTGCGGTTGCTGAAAATATTCTAGCAAGTACAGACTTCAAATGGAAAGTAACAAGGCCACCTTAGGCAGTATATTTTAGCTGCTACTATACAAGGCCACAAAACTATCCCTTGTTATAAGAGGAAATCGGGGTGTCATTATTTATTGGCTAATCTTGGACCAAATACTAAACTACAGGAAAACCAGCCTAGTTTCACCTATAGTTCACTGATGCTATTCTTTTAGCTTGTCTCTTTTGTTGTCCTTTATCTACAAATCAACACAGTCTGATTTGTGGTCTGGGTGGGCTGTGTGGAAAAATAAGGCATGATATTCTTGCTATATGGAACTTACCTAGTTCATTTTTAATTTAACTCCATTTTTGCACAAATAGTTCAAAGTACATGAATATACATCTGGTAGTAAATAATTAGCTTATAATGGCACTGTTAAAGAGCATGATAGTCTTTAGTAGTTTGTTGCATTTGTTGTTTTAAGTTATAAAATAACATCATTCTGATTAAAATTATAGAGCTGACTCATGGTAATTGTTTTCTGAAACTATGCAACTATAACTATGCACACATACATAGAAATCCAAAATTTGCACATGTATCAGTTTTCAAAGCAGTGACATGAAATGCATTTCCTTTTCCAGGTTAAGTGTCTATAGATACTTTTATGTCAGCACTCTGAAAGTAATAGGGGTATAATAAAACTGAGATAATGCCAAGCAAGTCAGTCTAATTCCAGGGAGGAAAAACAGCAACAATATTTACTTGAGTGAAAAGCCATATATAGATGAATAAGCTGTAAAAGATTTCTCTTAAAGCAAAGGGACCTATTGTATTTACTTATACTAGGATGAAAAACAATATCTACTTATTCTAAAAAATTATATTTCAGTAAACAAAAGATATACACACACCCCACATAATCAGTTGGAAGAAACACCTTTCGAGTACAACAACAAGTTCTTACATTAAAAGATTATCCAATACAGAATTGGAAAAAATACAGTATATCTGTCTAAAAAATGTGATTCACAATACAGAAACTAGACAACTTCCAACACTCATTATTTTAAAGGCAAACTATCATAATTTCAGATTTTGGGGACTCTGTATACCTAAAGAATTGGAAATAACTGATTGTATTTGAATGTTATTGTATATAATTTGAAAAGCAAAATAACTGCTCGTCTCACTGAAACACTGTATAAAAGTTGTAGAGTTACATTAGGTCAATTATATAATAAATTATAGCATATCATGAGTGCATAAATCTACAGCCAATACTTACAAGAAGCTTATAAAATGTTGCAATGAAATGTAATGGTTTCTAATTTAACAGTAAAAACAAAAATTGAAATAGACAATAAGGAAATCTCTAAATATGCAAATATTAGCTAGCTGGGTTATAAAGAAAAGAAAACCTAATTAAATAGAAAAATATAGTAAGAAGGAACACAGATTTAGAAAGTTTTCCTGTCTAGAGCAAAGCTGCTTAAAACTAGTATGTTCATGCACTTATGGAACAGAACTTATAGGCCATAGTGTATTGTGAATGTGTTCACCTTAAAGATTACTAGATTGCTATACTGTCAATACACTGTTTAAAATGAATAGTTTTTAATAGTGTCTCCTTACCACCACTGTTCTGATAACACCTGTTTACATTTTATTTTTATTGATATACAAACAGTGAACTGAACTTGAATATATGGCCAATTATTTCCTTGTCATCCTTCAGAAATTAATTATATACTGATAATCCTCTTGAGTCTGTCATTGGCTACTGATAAAATGTATTGTGCAGTATTGGTAACATTAGCAATTAAACCTAGTATATGTACTTCTGTTGTTTTTTAGTTAGGAAATCCAAAAGAGTTGTGATGATTAGTTGCTTTGCATTTTCTTGGAGTTTTCCATGGTACATCTTCTCCCAATTCCATCTTGTTTCTTCCTCATTGTAATATTTAAATTAGACATCTGCCTGGATATCATTTAGAGATTCCAAATAAGGTTTTATTACTATGTTCACAGAAATTCATTACTGTCTTTTCCATCCATATTCTTGTCCTATTGATGACAGTGAAAACTCAGCAGGGATTGTTGGTGAATCTGGACAATAGTAGCATAAAGAAGCTGGATGGAGTCATTGGGACTGAGAAAAAATAACTAATAAGAGTTCATTCTCCCTTAGGATCATACAAGCACTGGACTTACAAGAAGTTAGGACCATATAAGCACTGGGGACTCCAAGATCCTATTACTGAGTAATGAAGTAAATAGAAGTTAATTTGCATTACACAAACAAACAAATAAGCTTGCCCCACATGAAGCTGGGAAGCCAACAATCTGAACCAATAAGCACTTATGCATTATATG
The DNA here is from genome assembly GCA_020142125.1 of Phrynosoma platyrhinos. Classification (NCBI taxonomy): domain Eukaryota; kingdom Metazoa; phylum Chordata; class Lepidosauria; order Squamata; family Phrynosomatidae; genus Phrynosoma; species Phrynosoma platyrhinos. Next base: position 83,166,446 of record JAIPUX010001232.1, on the reverse strand, counting down.
AAATCAGCCAGTCCAATTCATATTCATATTCATTTTATATTGCTAGAAAGTAAATGGCAGAAATACACAGTAAATTATAATTACCTTATTTTCCTGCGTATAAGACTACTTTTTAACCTGCAAAATCTGTGGTAAAAGTGGGGGGTCGTCTTATACGCCGGGTATAAGGATAAGGAGGATAGAGGTGCTAAAACTCTATATTTTGACTGGAAAAATGGGGTGTCATCTTATACGCCGGAAAATACGGTAAATCATTAATGCAAAACACACCCTTGACCAAAGACCAGCTACAAAGCCTCTGTCAATTGATCACACTGAATTAATCTTGAAGCTCCTTAACACTTAGAATATTTTCTCTGCCTGCTTTTTAATTACTTCAGGCTATTTCTTATTTCAAGCATTGTACACAGCCTATGATTTTCTATAATCAGCCAATGGTTCCAGAATACCCTCAGAAGCACACATATTGTGCAAAGTTGTCTAGTGACATTTTTTGTTATTGCAAATGGGATTATGAAGAAAGCTAAAAGTTTCACTGTTTGTGGCAATTATATCACAGAATACTCTATATCAGGGGTCGGCAACCTACAGCCTTCGGGCCCCACCCGGCCCGTGGATCCCCGCTGCCCAGCCCCCGCCAACCGCTGCCCCCTCCGCCACCGCTGCGCCCTCCCGCCGCCACACCAAAATGCCAAATTGCCAAAATGGCATCCGCGAGTCATTTGTGCATGCTCAGTACTCCTGCACATGCGCAAATGACTTGCAACCGCCATTTTGGCAAACAAAATGGCGCTGTGGGTGGGGGAGCCTGCGCATGCGCAAATGACTTGCAGCCGCCATTTTGGCAAACAAAATGGCGGCTGCGGGTGGGGGGCCTTCCAAAATGATGTCCGCATCGTGCACACATGTGCGCGTGATGCAGGCACCATTTTGGAAGGCCTCAGGGCAGCTGCGCAGCCACCGTGGGGCCTTCGGAAGGTCGCACTGTAGCTGCCCCGGGTGAATTCACCCGCCACAGCCGCTTCCCTGGGCCTTGTAAGGGCCCCCTTGCTGCTGCTGCGGGCGAATTTAGAAGGCCCAGGGAAGCCCCCCCGTGGCTGCTGCGGGTGAATTCGGCCACCGCAGCTGCTTCCCTGGGCCTTGGAAAGGCCCCCTTGCCATTGCTGCAGGAGAATTTGCCCGCCACAGATGCAGATGGGCCTTTAGAAGGGCCAGGAAAGCCCCCCCGTGCGGCGCTTCCAAAATGGCGGCTGCGTCACGCGCGCATGCGCATGACGGTACCGCCGTGCGCATGCGTGTGGAAGAAGCACGTACATGCAAGTGTGCAAGCGTGCACACGTGCCTCCAGCCTCCCGCGCCATTCCCCCCCCTCCTGGCCCCCCGGCAACAAAGGTTGCCGATCCTGCTCTATATGAAAAATTCAGAAATTCATATTTTTTAAAATAACAATCAGCAAATCATTTTGTGACCTCTTCTTATCTTTTCCCTCTTGTTTGTAATCACCCATAGTTCAGCTAGTCTGTTTCCAATAAAAATGTTGCAACAATATTTCTACTTTTTTAGTTCCAGAACTGCCATAGAAATTTTATCTTTCTTTATTTCCCCACATCTTCTTTAAATTATGCATCGTCTTTAATTCCCAATGGCTGTCAGAATTTCCATTTTCATTCTGACAGAACGAAAACTACTAAACTTTAAGATAAATAAAAATACTATAAAACATTTCATAATACATCTCTTTTGTTTGTATTTTTGTGTAATAAATGCTTCAAGGCCTTTTAAAAACCACTGAATATCCATTAAAAGCATATCAAGATCTGAAGAGCTATGTACATTACTAAATATTATTGCAAATGTCTACCATTTCAGGAAATAGTTTATATAACCAGTAAGTCATTACTGCCTACTACTTCACAGAATCCCAGAATAACACAGGATGAAATAGGCAGCAGTGATTCTGCTCTAATGAGCTTACAGTCTACAAAAAGAGTGGGAAAATAATATTTTAAGGAGTTAAAAAACCTGAAGATACAATTTTTTAAAAAAACCACCAGGATAACTGTCAGAAGAAAAACAGCCTTGGCTTGAAACAAAATTTTTACATTAGAACAGTTTTGCTTATCTCCTAAAGGGTATTTCTGGAAGAAGAGAAATACAAAAGGAGAGCTGAATTAGGAAAGGATTAGGAATATCCAATGTAATCATGAAAGGAACAACATTTTCAAATAGATTATGTTATGACATATGATACGAAAGAAACAACAGACAGTGGTACACAAAATGGCCTCTACCTATAGTGATGTCACTGAGACAAACACAAGATTAAGAATGAAGGGCCATCCCATATGGCAGTACAGAAGGAAGACAGGTTGGGAGCAAACTAAAGAGATTATTGCATCCCTTAAATAATACTCCTTACGCCTGCTGAATGTAACTCTAATTTGCGCTACAACCATGTTTTATCGCACAGCTTTTGCAGTTGAATCCAACTTCAGAATAGTTCCCTGCTCCAATGTGCATTTGAAAATGTGCTCCAGCAGCCATTTTTCTAAGTTGGAAAGTTCCAACTTGGAAAAATGGCCGCCGGAGTGTATTTCCCAATTTGCATTGGAGCAGGGAACTATTCTGAAGTCAGATTCCACTGCAAAAGCTGTGTGATAAAACATGGCTGTAGCGCAAATTAGAGTTAAATTTGGGAGAGGTAAGGAGCATTATTTAAGGCGTGCAATAATCTCCTAAGTGTACCAAGTAGAATCAGATTTAGAAAACATTTAGAAAGCATTTAGAAAGCATCAAAACCTATATGGAATATTTTAAATGACAGAGAAGAATTATATTAAATATGTTCAGTACAATTAATTGTTGCATAAATATGCATGATGAAAATAAGCAAACCAGGGACCTGGCATGAATCACTCAATATAAGTTGCTTTACCAGCCTTTTGGAAATAAAAACATTATCAACACACTCAGAACATATAAGAAACTTTTATTCTAATTAGCACCATTATTTATAACAAAATGTTCTTTCAACAGGTTAATCAGGATTATTTCTATATCATGCAATACAGGTGAAAACATTCTGTTTAGGAACCCTCCCCTGTCACTAATGGCACCAAGAACACAAAAATAGACACAGGTTTGCAAACTTACTCCCAAATGTGCTAAGGATCATGGTCTAGTCAGACTAACCTCTTTCTTTAACTTTACTGAAAATATCGTCCATAAATCATACAACTGTTATCCATGATTGATACCATAAAGCTGAATCTAAACATGTATCCAAATTTAGGATAAAAAAAATCACTGCAGTACAAACATGCAGTAAAACATGTCATTTTTTTATTTTCTTGAGAATTTTATATAAAAGTTGATAATATGCAGTGTCCTTTCTGCTGAATCTGATTGCCTCAAAACACAGCTAGAATAAAGATTTTATTGAGAAAATCTATTGCTTTCATTTTGGATGACAGTTCTGATTAACTGCGTACATCTTACCAGCCCTTCGCTTGGTTTGATGTTTGCTAGCTGGATCACTTCCAGGTGAGCAGATTGAGACACAAGAGGATCAGATGAGAGCGAGATTATGTGGTCACAGACACCAGAAAGAGTTTTACACTAGAAATAAAAAAGCATGTACATTTTCCATTAGAGACCTTAATAATATAGCAAACAGTCATTATATACAACCTTTTAAAAGGTAACATTTCTTTTACATTTAGATGAAAGGCTGACATTAAAGGCTGACACAGAGCTACTGGATTTCATTCTGTGAAGATTTAAGGGCCTTTACAGACTGTCAGAAATAATGCAGCTTGAGGCCACTTTAACTGTCCTGGCTCAGTGCTAGGGAATCATGGGAATTGTATTTTTTTCTGGGACATTGAGCTTTCTCTGTCAGAGAGTTCTGGTGCCACAATAAACTACAGTTCCCATTATTCCTTAGCACTGAGCCAGGACAGCTAAAGCGGCCTCAAGCTGCATTATTTCTGGCAGTCTATAAAGACCTTAGTTTGAAAAGTAATAAGGGCTATACAGATGGGCAGGAAAAGGTGACATGAAGCTGCCTTTTCCCTAAGCCGCAGCAACCACACCGCCTGCTCCAAGGATGCCCTAAATGGGGATGAAGCAACCGCACTGGGGGGCAGTCAATGCGGCCTTAAATTAAAAGGTTTGTCATACACCTACAGATCATGCAAGGATTCACTGAGCTCAGTTTCTCTCAAGTAGTGGGTGCCATAAACAGGTACCACTCTCTGATTGTTCCACCCTTGGGCTGGAGGAATGAGTTTGTCAACCAAAAAGACACCTACTCTGTTGTCCTCCATGAAACATGTCCCACACAGATCAGGGGAGAAGGGAGAGGTACAAGCAAGGGAGGTTTGTGTGGACAGACTGGATAAATGCAGCTGGTGGTCATGCAAGAGACATGGTCAACAGGACTCACAATCCTTACTCTAGGACAACCCCCCATCATGCCAGGAAGTGGTGTGCAGGTCTTACACACCTGCACAGAAGATGTCACAAAAGCATCTTTCATACAAACTACTGTCCATGCTGACAGCAAATGTACATGTGATGGAATGCATTTATTGTCATAATAGAGAACAGTTGCTAGGGCGCATGTGTAGGGATACAATTAACGTTAGGGTTCTAATATTCAAGTCCACCTGCGGTGGTGCATCCACACTTGGAAGCATTGGGTGCTTTAAATTAAAGCCTGCATTGTAGGGAGCATGCTCTGAATTGCCAACTCAATTTCTGCCACACATGTGGCGGTGCATTTATATGGCCGTTTTAAATCTCCAGCACTCTTTTTCTGACGCACTGGTATCACTGCATACATACGCACATGCTGAAGTGCACATTTTTCTGAAAGAAGTGGAAAAAAGCTGCTCCTTTTTGGAGCAGCTTTTCCCGGCATGTGGCACCTAGAGGGCCCTTTCCTGCTGGCTTTTAGGTGTGTGTCATCTAAATGCCTCGCCTCCAAGTCAGCCTGAAAGCACCTCTTTTTGCCCATCTGTACAGCCCCATAGTCTTTTATTTCATTGTAGAAAAATTATCTAATTATATCAATGTTATTTGTTTCTAATATTAGAAAATCAATATTATAAGATAAGCTGCTTTTTGAACAGTAGACTGAGGACTGGGCAATAGGTATTAAATGCTGTCAACATTTCCATATAGATTCTTGTTTCTAGAGATATGTCATGTAAGAAAGAAAGCCTGAAGGGACCATATACTTTTACAGGTAGCCTGAACCTGAGATTTTGTTTTCAGTTATTTATTTGTTTATGCAATCAATTTGGGCAGATCTTATGGTACATATTTTCAAGCTACTGTCAACAAGTTACTATCTCTCTCTCTCTCTCTCTCTCTCTCTCTCACACACACACACACACACACACACACAACTTGTACCATCCTATTTACACTCTGTAATATAGGGGGGTTGCAGACTGCCAGAAATAGTGCAAATTGAGTCCACTTTTAGGGTTAGGGTTAGTGCTAGGGAGTCATGGGAATTGGGTTTTTTTCTGAGACATTGGGCCTTCTCTGTCAGAGAGCTCTGGTGCCACAATAAAATATAGTTCCCATGATTCCCTAGCACTAACCCTAACCCTAAAAGTGGACTCAATTTGCACTATTTCTGGCAGTCTGCAACCCCTAATAGTTGAACTATTTCTTCTCTCAATCTGGAAACTATGCTTTTAGCCTGAATTAATAGAAACATATGGTGTTTGCAGACTGCCAGAAATAGTGCAAATTTAGTTCACTTTAACTGCCCTGACTCAGTACTAGGGAATCATGGGAACTGTAGTTTATTGTGGCACCAGAGCTCTCTGACAGAATGTCTCAGAAAAAAATACAATTCCCATGATTCCCTAGCACTGAGCCAGGACAGTTAAAATGGACTCAATTTGCACTATTTCTAGCAGTCTGCAAAGTCCCATAGTTTCCAAGATAAGGGACATAGTAGTCACTCTGTATTCTGTGCTAATTAGGCCTCATTTGCAGTACTGCATTTGGTTCTGGGTGCCTCATTTTAAGAAGATAAAGACAAATTGGAGCATATTCAGAGAAGGGCAATGAGGATGATAAAGAGATATGAAACCAATTGCCTAGAGAAGTGGTAGGGTCTACCTCTCAGGATGTCTTCAAAAATCGGCTTCCGGTTGGTGATGGTGATATGGCAGGTTATCTTTAGAAAGTCCCCTAAAGATGACAACATAGCATGGCGGAAACTCAAAATAATAACTAGTTAAAACTACACTAAAATTGACAAGTAGTACAGGGGATCCTACCCTTGCAAATGGGGGTGGGACGGTAAAGCTCATGAAGGACTCTGATCCATTCAAGGGTGAGACAGGGGCAAGACAGAGGAAGGGATAGAGAAAGCCCCAATCGCTCAGAGAAGGGAAAAAGGAGCCCGGAGCAAAAAGAACACCACACTGCTGAAGCTGCATTGGAAGAGAGGCACAAATATCCCAGCCACCTCAAATAAAACAAGTAAACTTATAAAAAGATGTTATGTGCAGAGGGGGAAGAAGAAAATATTTAAGGATAGAAAGGAGATATTAAAGACTTTAACATCAAACATCAAAGAAAATAATACTATTATTAAAATCCCCCAAAGACCAGTTAAGAGATCACAAACATAAGATATAGAAAACTAAAGGTGAAATCAAATCGTTCTTAAGAAATTAAAGACATTACAAATCATTTAATTTTGACATAGGCAATACAAAATAAAATTAATTAAGAAAGTGGAGGTCAGGTATATTTAGAAGTGTCTTTTTGATGAACTGAAAACCACTGATTGAAGTATATTTTTGATGAACTGAAAACCACTGATTGGATGATTGATTATTAATGAACTATAAGGAACTATAAGAAATTATACAAAGATGAAGTTTACAGGAAATCATTAAATTAACTTTATAAAATAAACACTGATTAATTAAAGAGAAGAAACTACAAAGTGAATAAGAAAATAAAGGATATAGAAACACCTGGAGATTTTACAAGTTAGACAAAACAAACATGGGGGAAGAAAAATCAAAGGACGAAGAGACTCTCTGTATGAATTCTAGTAAACTTAATAGAAAGTGTAATTAAGAGTAAACAAGGGGGATATTCAGTGGAGAACAGAATTTACTACAGATGCTGACAAAATAAAAGATTTAACAAAAATAAAGGAAGTAAGAACATTACAAAGCTGGGAGTGACATCTTGTGGGCGAAAAGGTTATTGCAGTTGACAATTAAAATAAAAATTAAATAAAGCATCCAAAAAAAAAGAGGGGTGGGAAATAGAGAGAGAAAGAAACTACACTTGTGATATTTAAAGAAGGAAAAAAGAGTGAAACAAATACAGAGATAAATAAAAGGCCATTTAAGAAAACTCAATAAAAATATGGCAATGAATTCAAGAAGAGCTATAGCAACACAATCAGCAACAAAACAACATAGAAGATTGTCTCTGGAATACAACACAAAATAAATGGAACAAAATATAGTACTGGAGGAGATTAAAAAATTATGCCAAGAGATGAAGAATTTGAAAACAGAACTGAGATGTAACTTCATAACAGAAATTAAAGCCTTAAACAAACAATAGAAAATGTTTCCAAAGTTCTAAAAGTGATAGATACAAAAGTAGAAATTCTTGAAGTGAAAACTAAAGAGCTAGAAGACAAGATATTAAAATTATCTTTGGCACAAGAATGAGAACAAGATTTAACGACAATATCTGATAGAAAAATGAGGGAATGTTGCCTGAAGATAAGAAGGCTAAGGGTCGATGCAAACAGCCCATTTGGGGTGACTCTTGGCCCCCCCGGGAGTGGCAGATTGGGGCCACGGCAACCACACGCCGTGGCCCCAATCCTCCTTTTTGCCACCCCCAAAAGAGCGGCAAAATGCCACTTCTTTTTGGGGTGGCAAAAGGCTGCCATTTGGGCCCTTTTGGCACTGTGTGTGCACGCTGTGCCAGGGCATCCTGATGCCGCGTGCCATGCAGACAGGCGTGTGGCATCAGGGCAGTATTGGGGTGGAGCTGGGCAGCCGGCATGCAGTTGCCTTACCGCAACTCCACCCCCAGGCTGGCCAATAATGCCTGTCTGTATCGGCCCTAAAAGAGATACAGAATGAGGATTTATATAATAGCGGACTTAGTTGAGGAACCATTTGAAACGTTTTTGAAAGAAATGGACAAATTGTTCAGAATCAATTCAAAGTTGGCAAAGGAAAAGAACTTACCAAAAGACATAATATTTTGTAAGAACAAAGACAAAGGAATTAGTCTTGAAAAAATATCAAAGAAAAAAGGCTAATTGTGGACAAAGAGGAGTTGATAATATTTAAAGATATACCTGCCCAGATTTTGAAAAAGGGAACAAAATATAGATTCCGAACAGCAACATTGAAAAGATATCAAATAGATGGGAAGACTTAGAAGGCATATCCTTAAATTTCAAGAAGCAAAGAATTAGATTTAACTTGGTGAGCAAAGCAAAGAAATTCTGGAAAAAACCCAGGAAAAATCTTAAGAAGCAAACCAAGAAGTGACTGATCAAGAAAGAGAATCTAATCCTCTTGCAACTGAGGAAGATGACCTTGACGAAAGGAAAGAATCAAACTACTACGAGGAAGAAGAAACTAATGAATTCTAACTCTTAAATTAAAAGGTTTGTGACTGTGAAATAAATAAGAACAAATAGATGTTTTTAAATATGCATCTAAAATACTCTCATCGAATGTAAAAGGTTTAAACACTCCACAAAAACAAAGAAAAGTATTCCATTATTTAATTTTAAAAGGTAATATTTTGTGTCTTCAAGAGACTTATATCAAAGATGTGAGACTTTTGAAAAATAAAAAAAATTGGAGAAAAATATGTTTCAGCCACAAAGTAAAAAAAAAAGGAACAATTGTATATGCTAATTCAAATTTACTATCTATGGAAATAATGAATGATTTGGAAGATCATTATGTGGGAGTTGAAGTAAAAATTTGGGATTACTAAGTGCTGGTTATTGGAGTATATGGTCCATTGGAAGAAAAGGAAAAGTTGTATTAGAAATTAATAAGTGAAATATTGGAGCTAAATTATAACATATCACCTTAATGGGAGATTGGAATGGGATATTAAACCCAACATTAGACAAGAAATCAGAGAAAACTATTTAAAAAAACCAAGGAAAACTGCCACGTATCTTTGAAAATGTGATAAAAACTTTGAAAACAATAGACATATGGAGATACAAATATGGACAGGAAAAAGACATAACTTATTCTGATAGACACGGATCCTTTTTCTAAATTGGATTTGTTTTTCATATCTAAAACGTGGGCAAAAAAAAAATTCTGAAAATGGAAACTCTACCAAAAATAATTTCTGAAAATGAAAACTCTACCAAAAATATAAAATGTGATTTTATATCAGATCACAATCCAATCCAACTAATGCTAAAAAAAAAAAATAGGACAAAACTCCTCATGGTGGCTTAATGATAATTTACTGAAAAAACTGAAATAATAGACAAAGCAAAAATGACTTTAAATAAATATTGTTTATAAAATGTATACAAAGAAACAGATTGTGTTACGGTATGGGAAGCTAGTAAGGCCGTCATGAGAGGTTTCTTCATTCAACAGAACATACAATGGGGGGAAAAGGAAAATGAAAAAGTTAACAGAATTAGTGACAATATAAAGAAAAAGAGTTAAGTTTAATGTAATTAAAATTTAAAAAAATAAATTTCAATATGTCTAACTGAAGAAATAGAAAAGGATATGAAATATACAAAATAGTATTATTTTGAAAATGCTAATAAAACAAGTAAATGGTTGACAATTAGATTGAAAAAAGAGAAAGAAAAAATGATTACAAAAATAAGAGAGGATGGAAAAAAAGTAATAACAGAGCAAAAAATTTAAAGAACTCTTCCATAAATATTGTTCATAAATATACAAATGTCAAAATCATAATGAGATTAATAAAGAAAATTTTCTAGACAAAGTGGAGATTGAACTAATTACAGATGAACAGAGAGTCTTTTTATATCAACAAATTACAAAAGAAATAAAACAAGCAATTAAAAAACCTCAAAAACGTGAAACCCCCTGGGCCAGACAGCTTCACAACTATTTACTATAAAATTCCTGAGGACCAATTAACTGATCCCCTTCAGAACTATAAATTACAACATTTTTTTCCCACCATATTAACAGAAAGATTTTAAAAAATCTTCAAAACTAGATAGGAGAGGAACAAAATGGATTCTTACCAAAAAGACAATTAAGATATAATATAAGAATGGTGATAGACTTAATAGAACTATTTAACAATAATAAAATAGGGAATTAGCATTATTATTTTTGGATATGGAAAAAGCTTTTGATAGGATAAACTGGAAAATAATATTTGAAATTTTAAAGAGATTGGGAACAGGAGAAACATTTCAATATTGGATCAAAGCAATTTATGTAGAACATGAGGCAAAATTAATAATAAATAGAGAAAAGACAAGCTCACTAAGAGCCTCGCCAGACGGCTAATAGAGCCGTCTTCCGGGCCTGGAAGAGGAGGGGCAGCCGCACGAGCGGCGCCCCTTCCTCCTCCTGAGGTCGCCCCTGGAAGCGCCGGCCATCCGCATGGCCGGCGCTTCCGGGTTGACCTCACGCCGCGGCGACCAGATGCGCCACGGCGTTTGAGGCAGGGAGTGCGCCCGCCGCTTTTGGGGTGCACTTTCCCTTAAATCTAAAAGGAGCGCCCTTGGCGCTCCTTTTAGATTCGGCGGGAAGCGCCGCGGTGAGGCTGCCTTGGCCCCGCGGCGCTGCGGACCAGGGCGTCTTGGACGCCCTCGTCTGCATCCCCCCTAAAAATACAAAGAGGCACCAGACAAGGATGACCTCTGTCCCTCTGTTATTTATTATGGTATTGGAAATACTAATCAAAAAAATTAATTCAAACAAAAACGTTCAAGGAGTTAGAAATAAAGGGAGTGAATTTAAAAACCAAGCCTTTGCAGATGAGACAACTATATTTTTGAAAAACCCACTAAATAGTATAGAAATATTGAAGAAAGAATTAGTAGAATTTGAAAAAATATCTGGATTAAAAATAAATGAAGGCAAAACTAACATACTAACCAAAAATCTAACAAAAATAGAACAATTAAATTTAGCAGAGAAATCTGGTTTTAATACGTATATGCAAAAAAGTAAGATATTTGGGGATAGACTTATCAACAAACAATATGGAACTTTATAAAAACAACAGCAAATATAGAATAAAATGAAAATGATCTAGAAAATTGAAAATTATTAAAATTATCATTATTAGGTAGAATAGCATGTATTAAAATGAAGATCTTACCAAAATTACTATTTTAATGCAAACTATACCAATTTTAGAAAAAGAAAAAACAATTATAGAATGGCAAAGAAAACTAACTAAATGTTTGTGGCTTGGGAAAAAAACAAGAGGTAGACTAAAAACTATGCAAGATACAAATGAAAGAGGAGATTTATCCATTCCAGATTTAAAGATTTATTATCAGGCTAATTGTTTATTATGGATAAAAACTTGGATAAATTTGAAAAAAGGAAAATTATTACAATTTGAAAGTACAAATAACTTTTTTGGATGGCGTGCATACTTACATTATAATAAGGACAAATGTAATAAGGAATTTAATAATCATTGTGTAAGAAAGCCATTACTGTGGATCTGGAAGAAAGTCAGAAAAAAATTAGGAGAAAAAATATCACTAGAAACTTCACCTCAAGAGGCATTCTTTAAAAGAGAATTAGGATCACTTAAGAATTGGTTGCAATATAAAGATATTTTGATTAAGCAGAATAATAAATTTAGATTAAAAACAGGAAGAATTAGAAAGAGAAGGAATAAATATCCATTGGCATCTAAAATGTCAACTAAAGGTAAGATTTAAATTGGACATAAAAGAAAACAACACTGAAGAAACAAAAACAGAACTAGAAAAGATTCTGGAATCAGAAAGTAAGGGCATATTATCAAAGCTATACAAATATCTACTAGAAACAGAAATAACATGGTTACATGGGCACAGAATATTGGCCATCCAATTGAATTATCACAATGGGAGTATACATGGTCCAATAGATAAAATACACTAGAACCCAAGATGTTAAAGAAAATTATTACAAGATGTTATATTGCTGGTACTTATCCCCAGATAAACTTGCTAAGATATATGGACCAAATAATAAATGTTGGAAGTGTGCAAAGGAAAAGGGAACTTTTTTCATTCATGGTGGACATGTAAAAGGGTTATAAAATACTGGTTAGAAATAGAGATAAGTAACATTGTACTAGATTTAAAACTAGAAATATATCTGCTAAATATTTTGGATATAAAAATTGAAAAGCAACTTGGTAGAGTATTACTCTATTTAATTGCTGCAGCCAGAATGGTCCTTGCAAGATACTGGAAGGAAGATTGGATACCGGGAAAAGAAGAATGGATTTTAAAAGTTCATGACCTATCAGAAATGGACAAATTGACAAGGCTATTAACAGATGGGAATTTGGACAAATTTGAAAAAGATTGGAAGTAGAATATTTATCACAGATAGGAGGAAAAATCACTATAGAAAGATTTATAGAGTGATAAGAAAGATAGACTTATAGAAAATTGTGAAGAAATATACAATGTTAAATTAAGATCAAGAAAAAGTAACTTACAAAAATACATGGTTATTTGTAATTTCAAACGTAGAAAAGAAAAAAAAAGATAAATTAAATTAAGTTTTTGGAAATAATCAAAATTTATAAGATGGGAAATATGCGTTATTTCAATGTAAAAAATCTGGAATGTTTAGGTTTTAGATAAATATATGTTTTAGTAATGTACTTTTTATGGGGGAAATTATATAGGTTTTGGATCACATGAGAGAAGAGGAAAATAAGGCAAGACTAGACAAGTAAAAAGGGATTGGGAAAACAAAAAGAAGGAATCAGTAAGTGAAGAAGGTACGTATAAGTGAAATTAAGGTTGAGTAGACTTTAGGGGCAGGAAGAGAAAGGAAAGAACAAAGAGGAAGATAGAAAGGGAAAATAGAAAAGAAGAAGTGATGTAATGTTAGAGATAAATGTAAGAAGACGTATAAAGAGGAAATTAGAAAGAGGGAAGTTGAGGAATAGGATTCAAAGCTATTATGATCTAAGAAAATGTTAGGGATAGATCGATTAAAGATACATTTTAGATAAGTGTATAGTGTATTAAAACTAATGGTTAGAGTGTAGTTAGATGTAGTATGTATGTAATGTCATATAGTGTATGTATGTTATATTATGTTGGAAAGACTAGATGTTTTATGTGTAATATGTGAAAAACACTTAATAAAAGACATTAAAAAAAGAGACTGGACAGCTACCTGTTGGAGATGCATTAACTGGAGATTCTGCATTGAGCTGGGGGTTGAATTTGATGGCCCATGAAACCTCTTCCAACTCTATGATTTTATTATGCCAACGAAGAGACTAGAAAAGGTTTACTGAAGTGTAAAGACACTACTTAAGTTCTGAAGAACACCCTAGTCTTCAGTATTGTGTGGGTACACAGCCTCCAACTTCATGCCACAACATTCAGTAATTCAGAGCCCTTTCTCACATGATATTGTAGTCACGTTAAAACAAGAGACTGGACTAAAAGCATGAGGCTGCTTACACAATCGGGCTCTTAACTCTTCTCCTCTCTCCTTCCCACTTTCCATGTCCCGACCAACAGTGTACTACTGGGCAGAGAGTGCTGCAGTGAAACAGGGAGAACCACTTTAAATCAGACGGAAGTCCTTTGTGTGAGCAGAGGGCTGCTCACTTTACTTTGGATCCTCCAAAAGATGGTAGCTCTCATGTCAGTGCAACAGTGAAACTGCTCCAGACTTCAGTCAAATTTTCCTACCTAACTAAGAACTGAGAGGATACATACAGTTTAGCAGCATATGCTGCAAAAGAATTGCAAAGCAATCCAATCTCTATTACAGAGACTTTGAGATAAGTAGTCCAGCAAGCAGAAGCCCTGTTATATTATATTTGCAAATTAACACAAACTGTCTATGCTGTAAAGCAGGGATGCCGCAGAGGAAAATATTCTTCATCAATTAAAAAGAAATATATGCAGAAGTGTATCTCTTTCATTGCTCCACCTATTTACAGGATTAGTTTTAAGCATGAACAATTAATTTGAAGCCCTATTTCATTACACATAATGCAAATGATACTTTAAAGCATTCCAAAGATGCATTAGAATCAAGGCAAATTGGCCATGCATTAAAACATTAAAACTAGTGTTCAATAACTAGATGTACAAAGTAAAACTGTTCTACACAGAGTCAACTACGCTGGCGCTACTAACATATAATGAAATCTGTCATGATTTAGGATGTGCAAAATTCTGAACAACAGATTAAGTGGGGGATTTTAAAATAAAAAGTACCGTACTTTATAAGGAAGCAGAAATCATATCCCCTAATGATTTGAGATCATAGCTACTTTCTGCAATACTGAAGACATTTTGCATGCTCTAGATTGAGAATACTGGCTTTAGATACTTATCCACCCCTGACTGCCTACATAATTGCAGTACCTGCCATATGAACAATTGTACTGAATGTGATGCTGAATGTGCATAGTTACTGTTTTTCTGGACAGTGCCATATTGCTCAAGTATGTTAGTTTATTACATCCATTTCCAGTTACTGATTTATTTTGTGTTGTCATGCACAGAACTTTTGAATAGGGTCTGAATTGAATTGAGTGAGGTTAGATACAATACTCAAGTTTTCACTCTTCCAGAAGAAAGGATTTCTGACATATCTTATTAACTGAAGTTTTAATTTTTAGTTTACAACACAGGCATGCTGAATCTTTAAACCAAAAAAAAATCACTCTCTTAATGAAACTAAAAACTTTGCCTCATCTTTATCCTGTCATAGAATACATCTGCACGGGTTTTGTCTTTCTTAAAATGAAATAAAATTCATCTGTGCTAATTCTGTATTACAAAGATGTTATTGTTCTATAAATAAGGAAACAAAGAATTCTGTGAATTCTTCCCACAAAAAAAAAAGCTTCGATAGACAGCCTTATTAGTAACTGGAGAGCAGCAAGAACCTAGTACCACTGCATGGTTGTCCTATGTAAGGTCCTCATGGGGTAAGGGTGCAATCTCCTTACTAGAGGAAACCAAGTTAGACATTTTAGTAGTTGACCTACACTGAAAGCTGTATAGAGAAAATGCAAATATATTGCAATGCAATATATACACTATAAATCTTAATATTAAAATAATGAAAGTAATTAAAATGTATACATCTCTCCCAGCTGTCTGCACACACAAAAAACTAGTACATGACTATGAAAACACCAAAGAATGGACATCTAGTTAAGAAGAGTTATTTTGCTTTGATGACTTTGACAATAAGCTGATTTGAGCACCAGATCCAGCGAATCATTAATCCACTCAAGGCTGAAAAGCATTATAAGGTATTTGTAGATGCAACGGACTTTTGATTACCAGCTTTAAGTCCAGTGAATGGGAAATGAATGTGCTTTCTATACTGCTTAACTTCACTCCTCTAAGGCAGAATTACTCCTCTGCTCTGCCAGAACTCTAGAGGACTTTTTCCATCTTTAATCTTTATATTTTGTATAGCAAGTCCATAATAGGAAATTGCATAGTTAGAACAGATGTTGAAATATTAAAGAAATGGTGGATTATTTCAAATTTAATTTATATTTGTGCAAATCATTGGGAATATGACAAGAACAATAATTTTCTGTAATTCCAAAGACTGGTATTCTAGAAACTTTTCTGGATTAGTTTATCCTGCTGCTGTCAAACTGACCTCATGCTAGAGAATGCCAGTCAGGGTCAGTTAACATGAAGAAAACAGTGAATAAATTATCAACAATTCTACATCTATTAACTAGTTTGTTTTAATTCTCTGTAATCAACACAGACATTTGAATCCTCATATCTACATTTTATCTCCCTTTTCATGCCTAGGTATCAGACTTTTTAGAATTTATGTTGCTTGACCCTCAGGATTAGATTTTCTACTGTGTGGAGGAAGACAGGGGATGCCAAGAAGTAAGATGGCAAAAACAGGTAGAAAGTGACTCAATAATACACATTCTGTTTGTGTTCCAATTCAGGTGTGTCCTCAATGCCAGAAGAAACTTACAGAGCACACTGGCAATGAGTGTTGCTACTTAAATAATTAAAGATCTACAAGAGAGGCTTTAACCAATTATTTGAGCAAGTTTAGGAGGTTTTCTATTAAAAGTTGTTGCTACTTAAATAATAGCAAGGGCCTGTATCTTACTGCTAAATGCTACTGGCAGTTAAGCATGCAATGTGTGCGGAGGGTGGGGTGGGGATTCTGATGCTGTTTTAACATTCACCAAGCAGTTCTTAATGAATGACCATAAAAAAGCTTAGAAGGCTTAGAAAAGTAGCTAGCTGTCCAAAACACTGCAAAATCACAATACTCTCATTCTACACACAGGCAAGGCAAACATTATTCAGAGCACCTGTATAAAATAACAGCAGCACCTTCCCTGGATTTTAAATAGGAATTCAGAATTGAAGCCATTGAGAACAACTTAAGCAGGAGGGCATGAAAAGTAACACAACAATTTACAAATGTTTACCCCAACAAGCAACTCTTCTGAGGGGAACCAAAAGAAATCTACATATATCAGATTTGCAAAATAATGCCAAAAGTGTAGCATGTCATCCCTAAAATGTTGTTGTTGTTGTGTGCCTTCAAGTCATTTCAGATTTATGACGACCCTAAGGAGAACGTATCTTAGGGTTTCCTGGGGCTGAGATGTGATTAATGGATCACTAATTCAGTGATACAAATCCTCCTCACATATCCTCCCACCCTGAGGACTTGCTATTTACCAACAGACCAACACAGAGATTAACATGTAAATCACTTCATCTCAGCCAACGGTCACACAGTATATATATACTCCGCACACCTCCATGCCACCATTCTCTGAAGATGCCAGCCACAGATGCAGGTGAAACATCATGAATAAATTCTTCCAGAACATGGCCACATAGCCCGAAAAACCCAAAAATTGTCTGTTTGTTTGTTTACTTCTGTAAAACTCTGAAATTCTCCCAAGCCTGCCAATATCTCCCTCTGGAAGAAGGTGGTGTTATTTTAGCTACGTAACAGTTGGTACTGGAAGACTGCATTTGATGTTAATATATGTAGACAATACAAATGCTACTCACCACATGAAGAATTTTGTTCTCTGTTTCATATACTGTGCAGTCCTAAAACACACAAAATTAACAGAGATTCATTTAAGTACATAAAATTCCATATATTTAAGCTAAATTTACAAGTGGGAGAGTGAATTCTACATTTAATATTTCTTATGAATTCTGATCATGGCTCCTTTTCCTCTATATCCATAAACATGTAACAGTAATATTGACAATTCCTCTCCATAAACAAATCTCACTGAATGAATCTTCCCTTCCCATACTAAAAATGCCATTCACTTCCCTACTGTTGTTTAAAAAACAGAGGACTTTTATTCTCCTCATATTGCACCTTCAAACAATTTCCCCTCTACTGAAGTTTTTTTTGTAGGAATCAAATGCAGAGAGGTGTTGGAAAGTGGTACTAGTTCTACATGAGATGTGCATTTCTCCTTTGTTACAGAATCTGTTTGCTAGAATAGATTGTGAAAAAATATCCTATTTCACAAGTAAAGTTCTGATTGGAAGGGGAAATTTCATTACCTCTTTTTAAAAGTTTTCTTTCTATTTTCTGGCTATATATACCAAAATTTTAAACTATGCTAAACTCTTTACTGTGCACTCTTCCCAATGCCAGAAAAAGAATGACATTTATTATGTCCATGACCTTTTAAATATGTATTCAAAACTATGTAAAATCAAGGGGAAAGTAGCATAGCTCTCATTTCTACATGCAATTTTTTTCAGCACCTCTATATTCTTTTAAGCACCACTATATGCAATGGGAATGTGTTTCTAAGTAAACATGCATAGGATTGCACTGTTAAATGCAAACCTGAGTGATCTCTATCTATAGCCAGCTTAGTAGCTTTAATTCTGCATCACAATGCTGTGAAAGAAGGAGGGGATTTATACAGAAAGGACTGCAAATATCCAGTAATTTACAATTAACAAACAATGACATAAATGTGAAGTCGAAGGCTTTCATGGCCGGCATCCATGGGTTTTTGTGGGCTTTTTGGTCTGTGAGGCTGTGTTCTAGAAGATTGTTTTGCTGATGTTTTGTCTGCATCTGTGGCTGGCATCTTCTAGAAAAGCCCACAAAAACCCAATTATATAAATGTTTGAATAGATTGTTCTGTAACTGTCAAATCACTTAATCTGTATGGAAAAAGCAAAGCAAACCAGCTTCATTTATATACCACTTCATATTGTGCTATGGGATGTCTAAGCGGTTTACAACTGTAAGCTCATTGCCCCCCAACAGTTGGGTACTCATTTTAGCGACCTTGGAAGGATGCAGGCCTGAGTCTAGCCTGAGCCCTGGCTAGTATTGAACTCGCAACCTTGTGGTTTATGAGTGAGTGGCTGCAGTACAGGCATTTAACCAGTGCACCACCAGGGCAATGTCCTAAGAACCAAAATTATATAGCATTACTATTAATACTTATAGCTCACTTTTTACCATATAAATCCTGAAGATATATCATTAACATTATCAGTTAGAACTAGTATATTATTTCACTTTTTCTAAGCACAATAGTTCTAGCAGAAGCCTAGTTTTATACTACATATTGAGTCTCCCTCATCTGGAAATTTAAAATCCAAAATACTCCCCAAATCCAAAATTGTTCATATAGTTGGCTGAAATTGTGACACCTCTGCTTCCTGATGGCTCTGCTGTACACACATGAACTTATAAAAAAACTGTCTATAAAATTATCTTTGGTCTATGTGTATAAGGTTTATATGAAACATAAATTAATTTCATATTTACACTTGGATCTGATCTAATTATGTATATGCAAATATTCAAAAATCCAATAAAATCAAGATCCAAAACACTTCTAGTCCCAAGCATTTTGGATAAGGGAAACTCAACCTTTATATAAAAGCGGAACATACAATTCATGTATTGTATGTACAGTAGCATATACAATTGTACAATATACAATATATATTTATGTATATACATACAACTGTATATACAATTGGGAACATGGTTCCCAATTGGCAAAGAGGTCAGGCAAGGATGTATTCTATCATCCTACTTGTTAATTTGTATGCAGAAAATATCATATAAAGAGCAGGCTTAGATTCAGAAGAAGGAAGAGTGAAGATATGAGGAAGAAACATTGACAACCTAAGATATGTGGATGACACCATACTACTAGAGAAAAACATCATACACTTGGAATGATTACTAAGGAAGGTCAAAGAAGAAAGTGCAAAGGCAGGCTTACTGCCAAAATAAAGAAAACAAAATAATGGCCATAGAGGATCTACATAAATTTGACCTACCCAGCAACCTACGGCCTGGGGGCCGGTTAAGGCCCCAGGCCCCGGACTTACTGGCCCAGGCCGAAGGTTGCCACTGCCGTGCGCCACCGTCAGGGTGCGTTTTTGGCGGCGCATATCGCAGCCGCCATTTTGGAAGTCAAAATGGCGGTCGTGACACGTTTGCGCATG
>JAIPUX010001232.1:83120458-83146602 GCA_020142125.1 Phrynosoma platyrhinos | reverse complement strand
AGAGCAAGCAGTGGCATCATTAGGGAGTTTGGGGGCTGCGGACCACAGCAGGTGACACCCCAAAAGAGGAGTGACACCTGGCTGAGCAAGACCCCCACACATACCTCCCTCCCACACACCTTAGAGGGAGAGGCCCAGGGCACCCATTCCTCCCTGCCTTGTATGACTTTACTTGCATGTAAAACCACCCTGGACAGCAAAACAGAGACCCGGAGCATCCCTTCCTCCCTGCCTGGGTTTACTTATGTGTAAAGCCATGCCAGGCAGGGAGGTGAAAAGTGCCCTTTTGGCCCTGCCCCCTGAAGCCCCCCAAACCCCCCTCCCCAAACTGGGTGACACCCTGGTGTGGGATGTCACTGAGAGCAAATAATAGAATTAAATTGTTTTTGCCATGTTGTTTCTATACTTTATTTGGTCTTGGCCATTATAGTGTGTATTTGTTATGAAATGGACAATATAAACTGTGTTTTTTTTCCCATGGTGTTTGAATATTCTTCTAACTTTCAGTTCAATCAGAGCTGTACAACTGTTGTGGACTCTCTCTTCTACTTTTCAAACTTTTGTTAATGTACTTTTATTTCCAAATTGTTCTAAACTTTATTGTGGTATAATGCATCTGAAGAAGATGCAACTGAATCAATAGTAATGCTAGTAATTATGGGAACTACATCCATTCAAATAAAATTAACTAACTTGCTGGTATAAATTGGGCAGTGCTGAATAAAAAACAAAACAAACATTCACATTACCTAATTGGCAGAGTGAGGAAAACTACCTGCCCTCTTGATCCTTGCCCATCATGGCTGGCCGTCCGAGGGAGATGCCTTGAAGGTTTTCCTTAAGGACATTATCAACGCATCCCTCATGGAGGGTTTTGTTCCATCTTGCTTAAAGGAAGTGGCGGTTAGGCCACTCCTGAAAAAACCCTCCCTGGACCCCCTGGATATGAACAACTATAGGCCAGTCTCGTTATTACCATTCTTGAGCAAAATGATCGAGAGAGCAGTAGCTCTTTAACTCCAAGCTGTCTTCGATGAAACAGATTATCTAGATCCATTTCAAACTGGCTTTAGGATGGGATTTGGGGTTGAGACTGCCATGGTTGCCTTGACTGATGACATGCGTTTGAGCATCAACAGGGATAGTGTGGACCCTGTTGGTGCTCTTAGACCTCTCAGCGGCTTTTGACACAATAGATCACAACATCCTCCTGGATCGCCTGGGTTGGGAACTGGAGGCGCTGCATTGCAGTGGCTCCTTTCCTTTCTCTCGGGTAGATCCCAGAGGGTGATGCTCGGGGACAGTATCTCCACTAGGAATGAGCTCAAGTGCGGCATCCCCCAAGGCGCCATCCTGTCCCCGATGTTATTTAACATCTATATGAAGCCGCTGAGAGAGCTTATCTGGAGATATGGGGCTGGGTGCTATCAGTACGCTGATGACACCCAGATATATTTCTCCATGTCTTGATCGTCGGTCTCGGCTCCCGATGGCTCCTCTCAATGACTGTCTTAAGGCAGTAATGGACTGGATGAGGAAAAACAAATTGAGACTGAATCCAGATAAAACGGAAGTACTTACAATAGTGGCCCCAAAACCAGGTATCTGGATTCAACCTCCAGTCCTGGACGCTGTCACACTCACCGTGAAGGACTGTGTTTACAGTCTGGGGGTGCTCCTGGACTCATCGCTTCAGATGATTAATCAGGTGAATGTGATGGGCAGGAGCGCCTGTTATCAGCTTCGGTTGATACATCAGCTGCGCCCTTTCCTGGAAATATGGGATCTCAAAGCTGTGGTACATGCTCTGCTAACCTCCCATCTTGATTTCTGTAACGCACTCTACATGGGGCTACCCTCGTGCTTGGTCTGGAAACTTCAATTAGTTCAGAATATGGCAGCCAGGTTGGTCTCGGGTACATCTAAAAGAGACCATGTTACACCTATATTGAAGTCTCTTCACTGGCTGTCTATTAGTTTCCGAGCCCAGTACAAGGTGTTGGTTATCACCTATAAAGCCCTAAATGGCTTGGGTCCAACTTATCTTCGAGACCACCTCCTCCCGTACAATCCACCCCGAGCACTTAGGTCCTCTGGGATGAATTTGCTACAGGTGAAAAAAATCTAGATTGTCAGCAACCTCCCAGAGGGCCTTTTCGATGACTGCTCCCAGATTATGGAATGGCCTGCCTGACAAGATCCATCATAAGATAACCTTAGATGCTTTCAAAAGGGCTGTCAAGAATGATCTCTTCCAGCAAGCCTTTCCCGATTAGTCTTCCCGGTCATAAGAGCTTGTCTTACTGTATCTCTTTCCCCCCCTCCATTTAGCCGCTATAACAGCCGCCCCTGTTATTTTGTTATTGTATAGTGTTGGCATTTGCCTAAATTTTAAGTGTTGTGTTAATTGGTTGATTGTTTAATTGTTTTTAAGGGTGGGAGGGCTAGGTTTGGGTTTAATTTTTACTGTATTGTATTTTGTATTGGAACCTGCCCCGATTGCTATGCAGAGGGGCGGGGTACAAATAAATTTTATTATTATTATTATTATTATTATTATTATTGGTGAAGAAAAGTACATTACATTGACAAAATTGTTGTTCATTGCTTTAAATCTAGAGTAGAATCATCGTAATTTCAGTCACTGTGGAAATGCTATGACTTCTAGTAATAAGTTTTAAGTTTAATCCTCTGTAGTTTAGAGATTTCTTCTGCAAATTACATTTTGATTAAGGAATAACCAACTGAATTCTCAGATTACACTTAATATGGTGGGAGATGTGGGAATGGACAAGAACATGATGATTACCAGAAGATCTCTCTCCTCACAGCAATGGCAGCTCAAAAGTGTGAGTCAGTTTATCTATATTAAACAAGTGGCAGTTGTTGTGATTATGCTGCAAGCATGTGCAGTGACAGCTTCTATATGACAGACTCTGAAAAGTGCAGAAACTGATTGAATATTCCTCAGACCAAGTAAGTTTATTCTGATTGCTCTGAGAAGTTTTAAATCCCAAGAATTTTTAAAAAGTTGACAATGGAGAGAAACTTCAGTCAGAAAATTGAGTTAGCCTGGAATCCCATTTTGGTAGAAAGGCGAGATATAAATTCAGTACACAAATGGGTAGTGGATTGCTTGAAGATGAATGAGACAAAGACAGATGCACAGATGCAAGGACACTGGATAAATGTGATAACAGAAGTGAAATACTTTGAATTTGACTATGGTGAATTCAGGGCATTTGACTAAGGTTTGTTGAGTTTTTTTTAAAAAAAATATCCCTGAGAGGCTTATGACATCAACTGTTTTTCAAAGTTTTTAGAAACTGCCACTGAGTAATTCCTGAAATCACCCAACAACAGCCCGTTCTCTAAAATATTGTCTTTTTGATGAATATATGTAGTTAACAGTTTATATTGTCTTAGGTGACTGTGTTCCATTTCATGCCTTTAGATGAGTGGGATATAGGAAGCATTAAAGAATTGGTATATTAGGAATGAATCAAATTTAAACACCCTGGCATATAGAGGGAGGGAATTCCACAGACTGACAGGAGTGTCAGTCCTCTCATCCTAGGAGAAAATTAGTACATGAAAACAAAAAAAGTGGTTTCCAAAATGAGCATTCAACAAAATTCTTGTTGTTAATAGTATGGGCCAGATAAACTGTCCAGAGAGTCTCCAGAAGCTGTCCCATCTATAGTACTGCAATGATCTAATCTGGATGTAAAAAAGCATATGTCAACATGGCCAAATCTGACCTTCCTATGGACAGATGCATCTTGAGCACAGGCCAAACTGATCACAAATACACTCAGCCATGGCCTCTCCCTAAGCATGCAAAAAGAAAGCAGTCCTTGGGAGTTTTTAAAGAGGAATGTGACTGAATAGGCTGAATCATTATACCCAGGTGGGATAATTTCCTGATCAGAAGTATCTTTGTTTTGTGGATCAAGCTTCAATTATCAGCTCTCATCAACCCATCATCTTCTTTAAGCTCTGACTAGGGACACAAATACAGGAGCACAGGATACTGCTTTATACTGTAATGTCCATGTCTAGCCCACAATCTAACCAGGCACTGTTCTCCCCCACTCTTCTTTCCTCCCTTTTCTTCTCTTTTTCTTTTGAATTTATATTTTATTCCTTTTGCGTTTATATTTTAAAATGTTAACAGTCATAAAAATAACTGCTTCCCTGGTCTCAGATAAAAGCTCTTTAGGTTATACCACAACAACTTGAGTCCCCTTCCTACTGCACAGCGGCAATGGGTAAGCAGACCATCCCTTCACCCATAACAACCCAGTAACATTATTTCTTCTTTAGAACATGCTACTGTCACACATACACTCTCCCAATTGAATGATAAATCACATGAAGTGAGGTACCACATATTATAGTAGAGAATACTACCAAAATAACACAACATAATAAATGTAATACTGTGACTGGTTCTCAAGCTAAATTGCATGTGTGTGTATATGTGGGCCTTCAAGAAGCCTGTTGACTTATGGAGATTCCATGAATTTCATAGGGTTTTCTAAGGCAAGAAATACTCAAGAGGTGGTTTTGCCAGTTCCTTCCTCTGGAATTTAATTGATTGGATTTGGTATTCTCTGGCAGTCTCCTATCCAAGTACCAACCAGGGCTGACCCTGCCTAGCTTCCAAAATCAGTGATGTTTTAATTCGTAAGGCAACTTTACTGTCCCCTTTTACCTATACATGTTAAGTGCTATTCAACTGCAGATCATAAGAATTTGACACCATATGTAAGAGGGTTTTTAAAACCTATTTTATAAGCTTCTTGATATCTCTAGTGCAGTCCCCATGTTTAATTTTAACTGTAAACAAGTACCTATTTACTAGGATGTTACAAATTTGTACTGTTTTTGTGCTCTATAATCAATCATTTCAATTCAGGTTTTTGATATTTTGATATTCTTTTTTAAAAAAACATTGTTCCATATCCCCTCCTTTGCCCATCCTTGCATAGAGTTTTTCCCAATTTTCTTCTGGCCTTTATAGTTGCTATAGTTGCCATATGTGATAGATTTTTAAATTGGGACTGCATGTCAGCATCTAAAAAATTTCCAAATTCAGCAACACAGAGACTTCTTGAGAAATTCAATGTTCTCTGCCAAAGAAGGGGCCACGGTAGCATTTACAGGACAGAGACAACCTGAATCTCAAAGATTTCTTCTTGTGCTGCTAATGAAGGGGCGAAGCAGTCAGACATTAAGGAACGACCTCTGGCCACTCTGGCCATGATTGCTCTAGGACCACGGCACCTAGACGGCCCACTCCCACATCAGGCTACCACTGCAGTCCCTGGTGGGCCACCAGCAGCAGATTAAATCTGCTCCTTTTGCCAGTAGCTTCAGGACATCTTAGGCAGCACTGGAGCGGCTTCTGGCCACTTTGGGGGCATGTGTCATCTAAGCAACATGCCCCCGAAATGGCTGGAAGCCATTCTATTTGGCCCATCTGTTTTGAGATGGAATATTCTTTTTACTTCCGGAACTTTACGATTCTTTGTGTCCCAGAACCCAAATGGCTAAGGAAGAATAATGGCCTCTGCCTATATGGATATCCCTCCATACCAGCTTAGAACTGAGAACAACTATAACATCATCTTGTCGAAATGTATGCCAGTGACTTCAACTCCACCAATTTTTTTCTCTCTTTTACCTGTTTGATTTTTAACACCTTTTCTTGACGTAAAGGTCAGTGGCACTTCAAAAACCTGCATCATGTGTTTTGTACATTTTAGTTGGTTCAATAAAGGTATAGCTGTTTTGTAGATTTTGGATTTTATTATAATTGGTGTATGGCCAATACAGCTACCCCAGATATGTTTTCTGTATTATATGATATACCACTAAGATGATCTGCAGTATCTATAAGTAAGTGGAAAAATTATATGAAAAAAATGTAATTAGAACTCTTATTTAATATTTCCTTTAAAAATACAAGTAGTTCTTAGTGAGTGTAATTTTTATCCCTTTTCTAAATAATTTCAAACATTACAATTGCCTATGAATCAAATGAAATTCATTTAAATAATGACTCTGATAGTTTCTATTCATAATGACAGGGAAGAAGCATGTGGCCCCTAAGACTCTCTCACTGCCTCTAGCTATCTGAAGAATCTGAAGCAGGTCAACATTACATTTAAAAAAAAAAGGGGGGGGGACACAGTATTTCCATACATCTGATTTTCCATTATCTGATCTGATTTTCCATTATCTGATCATCATTTAATTTCTTTTACTCTTACCTATATCCCACCTCCTCATCATACTGCTCAACGCTATTTTCGCGATCTTCAGTCTATTAACTGTGACCTTCTTAGTCAGTCTTTAGATTCTTCCCTTTCTTCCCCCTCTTTTGGGGACTCCGCTGACTCAGCGATGTCTTTATTTAACTCCACTCTTTCTTCAATTCTTGACAGCTTTGCCCCTGTATCTGTTCGCGTGTCCTCCTTTATGAACAGGCCTCAGCCCTGGCTTACTCCCATAGTTAGGTTCCTCCAGTCATGCTCTCGAGCGGCCGAACGTCTTTGGAAAAAGTCCAGGGAGTGGGCCGACTTTATTCATTATAAGTTCGTTCTTTTGTCCTTCACATGCGCCTTGTCCATGGCAAAACAGAACTACTTTAAATCATTGATCTGCACCAATGAGAGGCGCCTGCAGCATTTGTTTTCCTGCTTCAACACCTTGCTAAAACCTTCCTCTCTCCCTGTTTCTTCATTATCTTCCCCTACCAACATTGCTAATTACTTTATCACTAAGATGACTACTATAGATCTGAAATAGTTCTTCCTAACTTGTCTTTCCCCATTAATCTTTTGGAACCATCAACTAATCAATTCTCTGTTTCCTCCTGTTTCTCTGGATGAGCTTTCTACCTTGCTGCACTCTTCCAAACCTACAACTTGTTCTCTTGATCCAATTCCCCCTCGTCTCCTAATCTCTATAGCCCCTCCTTCCTTCCTTCGCTTCTTTCTATCTTTAACCTCTATCTTTCTACAGGCTCTTTTGCCTCTGACTTTAAACATGCTCTTGTTTCCCCTATCTTGAAAAAAATCTTCTCTTGACCCCTCTTCTTTGTCTAGCTATCGTCCAATCTCTCTTCTCCCTTTTCTTTCTAAGGTTTTGGAACGGGTTGTTTATTCCTGCTGCCTTGAGTTTCTCGAAGCCAACTCCATCCTTGATCCCTTTCAGTCTGGTTTCCGCCCACGGCACTCCACTGAGATAGCCCTCACAAAGATCTCTAATGATCTTTTACGGGCCAAGGCAAATGGTCTCTATTCTGTGCTTATCCTCCTCGATTTATCTGCAGCATTTGACACCGTGGATCACTGTCTTCTAGTTGATATACTTTCTGACATTGGGTTCTCAAACTCAGTTCTTAACTGGTTTAAATCTTATCTGTCAGATAGATCTTTTGCAGTGGTCATGGGTGGTCAGTCTTCTTTCCCTGTACCCTTATCTGTTGGAGTTCCCCTGGGCTCTGTTTTGGGTCCCCTATTGTTCTCTCTTTACACCTTGCCTTTAGGAAAACTTATTACAGCTGTCTCTCTGTGGATGTATCATCGGCATTTGAAGCTCAGTTTATCCAAGACGGAGCATCTTGTCTTTCCACCTAAGTCCTTCCTTCAATCCTCTTTTCTGTTTTTGTTGACAACAGTTCTATTCGTTCAGTCCAGGGAGCCCGCAGTCTTGGTTTCATTTTTGATTCCTCACTGTTTTTTATTCCCCATATTCAGGCCACAGCCAAAGCCTGCAGATTTTTCCTTTATAACATCGCCAAAATCCGTCCATTTCTTTCGGCCTCCACTGCCAAGACTTTGGTCCATGCTTTGGTGGTCTCCCGATTAGATTATTGTAATCTCCTTCAAGCTGGGCTTCCCCTCTCTCATCTTCACCCTTTAATTTCTGTCCAACATTCAGCCGCTTGCTTCATTACTTCTGCTTACCACTTTGACCATGTTTCCCCTTTGCTGTCTTCTCTTCACTGGCTTCCCTTCTCTTCCGTATTCAATATAAGTTTTTGTTGCTAACTTTCAAAGCCCTGCATGGGCTAGCCCCTCTTTACTTATCTGACCTTCTCTCTCCTTACATTCCCACCCATACCCTTCGTTCTAGTACTCAAGGCCTGCTGTCCCAACCTAGGATCTCCACTGCTCCATCTCGGATTTGCCTCGTCTCGCTTGCCGCCCCTCACTCCTGGAACCTACTTCACCCTCAAAAACAGGCCATCACTTCTTTGTCCACTTTTAAATCTGAGTTAAAGACCACCTTGTTCTGGGAGGTATTCCCTGGCATTGTCTGATATACATTTACTTTTTCTGTCACTTGGGTTTACATTGGATGCTGTTATTAATTATTGTAATTGTTTTTGTTTTAATTGACTTTTATTATTTTACCCATTGTTTGTACTTAGATTGTACGCCTTTGGCAGGTTTTATTCTGTTTTATCCTTGATTGTCTTTTGTACAGCGCTGTGTACACCGACAGCGCTCTAGAAATAAACTTTAATAATAATAATAATAATAATAATATCACAGTTACATAGCAAAATTTGGACATGTGATACACTGAACACTAAAATAAGCTTATCATTTGCCAGGGAAAAATAAATAAATAAATGGACAAATCTAATCTTAACATTATTTATTTATTTATTTACTGTTGTTTATTGCTCCTAATTCAAAGGAATCAAAAACATGAATCTCAAAAGTGTGAACAAACCTGTTCAGTTTCTTTTAGGCTTTTTGTGCTTTCCCTTAAGCTGTCTTGTCTTGTGAAACATATCCCCAGAACTGGAAAATTATATATCTTCCTCATTTTTGAGGTATGTAATTAATAAACCTCAATTTAAAAAAATAGAAGTCACTGATACTGGTAGAATACCTTGTACAGTATTCATAATTATGCAACCATCAAAGAAAATAACCTCTTTACCCACAACTGTTACAATTTTTCTAATTTTGTGATAGATTAATGTGGTTTGCTCACAACAGCAACTACTAATAATGCTTAAGGAACACACACCAAGCTAACATTTCTTTCAGAGACTATGCAACTAGCACCTTCAGGAAAAAAAGGAGGGATTGCCCACTGGGACAAAAATGACACATCTTTGGTTCAACCAAGTAATTTGTATGTGTTGCTGAGAACCCACTTGAATAAATACATAATGCTGGTGTTGGAATTTTTATTATACAGGGCTAATTGAAACTGTAGGGATGGTGATTCATTCAGGGAAATCACAGAGATGGGAGGTCATGAAATGTGTCCTTTCTAGTCTTCTGCTCTCTTCAATTAAAAAAAAACACACTTCTATTTCTATTTTTTTTTAAATGGAACACTTTCTCCATTTGACACTTTAATGCCTGCAAAAGAAGAGAGAATTCAATAGCTCTAGCCAGGAAAACTTTTTTGGAGACTAAACCTGACACATGGAGTCAATAACATTTTTTTGTGGAGACATGAACAACCATTACAAGCAATTGACTATGGTTGCTAGGCAGTGTCTCAGTTCGAAGAATTGTTCTCTCTGAACACAAAAAGAAGGCTCGTGCCCCATATTTTCATGTTATATAACCCCAATGTAAACATATATGTGGGTTTCTCTTATCTGCATCAGTTTCAGCCACAGACATAAAAGAGTAAAAGAAGAACACCTAGGAATTACTTTATTTTTTCAAATACAAATGTGCTATAGATTTTAGAAGACAGTCATATTCTGCTTCAAATAGGCATCCAATTTACTAAAGTTGTGAACTACATTATGAGAGTACAATTTACAACTTTTCTTCAAATTTTTCCCTAGTTATCAACATATTACTTAATATTAAAAGCAGTGATGTATTTAACTTGCATATGATATTCGTTAGAAAGCTCTCTTTGCTAAACACTGGGGACCGTGCATGCACAGGCAAAACAGAGAAACTTTGTACTGAGTGCTAGGTGCCATTCCTTTCAGATAGTGGTTTCACCAGTGCCAGCACCAGAAAACAATATTCAGAAAGGAGGATAAAGGGACAAAATACATTTCTGGAAGCTTTAACGTACAGATTAGCTTTTGCAGGCAAAAAATACAGGTGGACTATTAGTTACTTAATTTGTTACCCTTCCCCCATGGTTTTTACTAACACTCCTCCTGCTAACTATGAAGGAAGATGAATGTATTTTCCCTCCTAAAGGGCCAGAAGATATATCTATATGCTACTGTAGAATTTTATAGTTAAGAAGCTGGAAAGGACATGTGGCTACATGGAAATTCACCTGAAGAACATCAGTTAGATGCTTAGGGTCTCTGTCCTCAGAAGCAGCTATGAGAAGGACAAGGCCTTCCCCAAGATTTCTAAGGACCTTATCCCACGGGGCCAAAAGCAGCAAGAATCCACTAAGAATCAGGTGCTATAGCGCTATACATTCCCGGGTGATCACACGACGTCGCTCAGAATCGGCTAAGAATCAGGCGCTATAGCGCTATAGTTTTCCGGGTGATCACACGATGTCGCTCAGAATCCGCTAAGAATCAGGCGCTATAGCGCTATAGTTTTCTGTGTGATTACACGACGTCGCTCAGAATCCAACAAGAAACCGCTCGGAATGCAGCATCATTCGGGTTCTTTTGAATGTCGGTTTCAGCGGGCATTGCAATAGCGCTAGCTTATCCATAGCGCTATTATAGCGCTAGCGCCATATTTATACTAGCGCTATAGTACTGCAATGATGCTCATATCGCTTTCTTGCCACTTTTGAGAGCAGCGTGGGATAAGGTCCTAAGTCTGGCCAGGCACATATGGGATAACAGATCTTTCAGCCTGGAAATAAATTGTATTGGGTTTTATAGGTATAGGCATAATTTTTAATTATATACAGAAAACAGCGTAGAGTAAGAGTAATTTGCTCTCTTTAACTAGCACAAGTCAACAGTCTGGTAGGAGGATTTCAGCTAAAGTTTCAGAACACTTTTCTAAGGTCCATATGTACTGCATTACAATCATTCAAATAGGATTAAAACATATCCAGGAAAAGATCCAGTTGGTACAGAAGCTTTTATTCTGCTCACACACAATCAGCCACCACCCAAACCTGGGCACTCAGGTTCAGAGTACATCCAAACTGCAAATCTGAATTTTTGGGCACGGGAAGTGGCCAGTTTACAGCCCTAGTCCTTGACCCTGGTCTATAATGGAGAACAACTCTATTGTGTCTGGATTAAACTACAATTTCTTCACCTTCATCCAGTCCTTTACTGTTATTTAGCACTGGCACAGAAACAGAAGAGATTTCTTGGATTTTTTTTAAATTTGCATTTTATCCCACATTTACAGAGGGCCTTTGCAGACTGCTAGAAATAGTGCAAATTCAGTCCACTTTAAGGGTTAGGATTAGGTTAGGGACTCATGGGAACTGTATTTTATTGTAGCACCAGAGCTCTCTGACAGAGAAGGCTCAATGTCTCAGAAAAAAACCAATTCCCATGATTCCCTAGCACTAACCCTAACCCTTAAAGTGGACTCAATTTGCACTATTTCTGGAAGTCTGCAAAGGCCCAGACACACACACACAAACAGTACTCAAGGTGGTTGACATCACTAAAACCAAATTTAAATGGAAAGTTCAGGTGAATTGGATGTCATCAACATACTACACCAAACCTCAAGGCTCAAATAACTTCTCCTAGTATTTTCAGAAATATGTTAAATATGTATCATGGGGATCATAGCAGAGAACTGAAAGGTCCTGTAGGCCAACACCCAAGCATCAATCAGGTATTACTCTTCAGAAAGGAACAGACATGATAAAATAGTGCCTCCAAACTCCCATCCCAGAAAAGTGGTTCAGAAAGATGACCTGATCAAAAGCAAAATACAGGACTACACTCTCCCTGCCCAGGTTTCAAACAAATTGTTCAACAAGATGACCAAGATGGCTGTGTAGTTTCTTGATCCTTGTCAATAGCTAAGTATCCCTTCCTCATCTATGCACTGTGCTAGTATTTACTGCATATTTCTCCATTCTTTACTACTTTTTTCCTGCTTCTCCCATGAGCAGTTATCTTTATATTGCAGTAATATATGGCACCAAACTCCCATACATGTGTATGCTTTTTGGAATGCATTGCAAAAAATGTCATGAATCTTTTACCCACTGAACATGAGATTAGTATATGGAAAAGAATGAAAGGTACTTGCACTAAACCTACAGATTGAGGTTTTATTCCATAATTTTAAAAAAAAATTAAAAAATCAGGTGAAATGTCTGACAGGTGAAGATGCCCACACACCTGTCCCCTGGGGCAATACTCATTTCCCCCCTAGAGTATGAGAAGCCACTAATAAGTACTACAAGTCAAACAAATGCAAAAAATCTACTGGAAGCCTTAACTCTGGTACAAAAGGATTTTTAAAATATACCGTATATAAAGTTATGAAAAGATCTTGACTGTACACATACTGTAATTTGTTACATAACCTATGAAAAGGTTCCTGTTGCCAGGGAGACAGACCTAGGACAAACAGTTCTATGCACAATACCTATAGCAAAATGAAAACCAATCAGACATATATATATACTCCATTTCAATGATGAACCTAGAAAATGCAAACACAAGCTCCTTCCCTCCTGCCAAAGCAGTACAAGGACGTGGGCTTGGGAAGAGCACAATCAAAAAGGAAATCCCTCAACAATAATGTTCCCAAAATCTTAATGAACAGTATATCACAAAAAATAGATAAAGCTTTCAGTACAAGTAACGTTTGTGAAATCAACGTAGTCTCTACCACATTCAAAAAGGAGGCCCTAGAATCTGTTTGACATGAAGGAAAATCAACGGGTCAGATCTAAAAATCACTCCTTTTCTGTCTCCAACCTTCAGCACACAGAAGCCCCTCAATAAAATGCTATTAGGAAGATATACTACACTTTCTCAAGTGAACACCAGAAGCAAAGAAAATCCGTGCTTGCAAGATCCCTGCATTAAGAGACTTTGCACAGCTTATGATTCATTGCACTTTCACAATATAAAAAGCTCATCATTCAGAATAGGACCATGAGAACACATGTTCAACACACATAAATACTTTTTGCTCATAATTCTTATAAGGATCGACATAAAAGATGTTGAAATGATATGCACAAAGGCTCATTAAGGTCTTATTAGAAAAGAAACACAGACTAATATCTACAGAAACCAGTAGCAACTTGTGTGTACAGATATACAGTCGGCCCATCTTATCCATTCTTTTTATGCATTCATGGCTTGAAAATATTCAAAAAAAGTATAAATTCCAAATAATAAATATTGATTTTCCATTTTATATAAGGGATGCTATTTTGCTATGCCCTTATATTTAATGGGACTTGAACATCCATAGATTTTGTTATCCACTGAGGATCCTAGAACCAAACACCAACAGATAACAAGGACCACCATACATTACTTCCAACAAATACAATGGCTTCAAAACCTGAGTAAAGTTTTCATTTTGTCAATAAGCAACAATAAAGTAAATGTGATCCACAAGTCCATAATTATTTGTCATGCATACAGCAGGCTAATTACCTGACCAAGAAATATATGGGGGGGTTACTACTATCTATTTAAATGTACATCTTCAAACACAAATGCATGTAAGAATTCTTGACAAATTACTGTTAGCATTTAATTTTATTTTTCAATGAGGCATGGTAACCATAGCAAACAGTCCTTCAGGTTAACACTGTATTATTATATGTCACATGCTATAAAGAAAAAGAGGGTAGCTTTCCCAAAATCTTCAAAATGAAATTTATTGATGCAGTAGACTCATAAAACTACTAAATATAAACAACAACAAAAAATAAGAGAGAAGACAATTACTTGGATCTACGGGGCACTGTAAAAATTGCATTATAGATTCTTTGCACTAGTATTATAAATTCATGTTCAGATAAATCTGAGAAAAATATATAGGAAATATATCCTCACTGTTTTACAGGTGAAAAGGCAATCTTGCATACTTGCCAAAGAACACTGAGTAAAAATGAAACTCAATGAATTTCAGTTTTAGTCTCATTTATTTTAATTGCTCTAAAGCAGGTTTTCATGCAGGTGTAGCTATTTCTTCCTTATGTAAAGTGAAGAAGAAAGCAATGGTGGATAATAATTTATTTTCTACTCTAGGAAAATAACATAATATGAAGTGTTCCAAAATTAGGAATTTGCAGTATATAGACATATTTGTTATTACATAAACAGAAATGTTTCAACTATATAGGACACCTGTCTTTGGAATATTTACACAGTGTACATTTTTTAAAAAATTAAGTACAAAAAGACTTGAGTATGGTCTTGTACCTGCTGTACAATCGTTGTTAATTCAAGACACAGCTGTATGACATTATTTCTTGTTACAGAATAATCTGTCACCGCAGCAAAAGGTGATCTGAAAAAAGAAAACAACAATATGTAATATAAAAATAGTTACTTTACTGCAGTCCTTAAACACAAGCTCCTTTAATAATAGTCTGTTATAAGAACAAATATGCTACAGAAGGGTAAACTGCCAATAATGACAATACAATATTACAATGAGTTGAGACTTTGTCCTTCATAGATCCTTATAACCCTTTGGTTGTTCATGATAAAGGTATTAAACACTGTGTTTTTTAGGTTTCCAAACAGAACAACAAAGCTTTCTATATTTTTTAGTATAATTTGGAAAATACTAAATTTATATATTCAAAATAAAGAACCAAAATTATCTACCACCTGATGCAAGGGCAGCTGCTGACATCCTTGTTACTGAGGTGACAAATCCAGTCTAGGGGCTGATTTGTCTAGATTTATTACCTTGGGCAGCTCCTTCAAGGTATAGGCTAAGGTCCAGAGCAGTTTCACCACAC
Organism: Phrynosoma platyrhinos; assembly: GCA_020142125.1. Taxonomy (NCBI): domain Eukaryota; kingdom Metazoa; phylum Chordata; class Lepidosauria; order Squamata; family Phrynosomatidae; genus Phrynosoma; species Phrynosoma platyrhinos. Next base: position 83,131,695 of record JAIPUX010001232.1, on the reverse strand, counting down.
CAGTGACACAGAAACCATTGACCTGAGATTTAATTTGTGCTTTACCTCCAAAATATTGGTAGAAACTCCCAAACTGGTTTCTATTAATTCTGTACTTACTGAACCAACCAAAGTTAATTTCCAGCTTTGATAACAAGAAAGAAACCACGTAATTGTGGTTTCCAATTAGTACTGCTGACAGAACTGAATAACCACAGAATTTTATAGGATTTTATTTAATAAATAAGCATTTTCCCCTCCTTGCCCAAGAAGTTCTGGGTACTTTCAAAATATGTCCATCATACAGTGAAGCTAATCAAATTTGGTCAGTATTCAATCTTAACATTCATGCTTGGCTTTTCTAGCCTGATGAAGAGTTCTGGAGAAATTGAAAGCTTGCTCACACATGTATGTACCTTCACTGGCTTTCCCCCCCCTAATAATGATCATGTATAATTTGTATTCAATCATGTAGTTTCCCATGATTTTACATTCACTCACAATTCTATTTTTTGCAGTCCTAAGCACAGGGATATTACATAGCAAAGCAGAATATTAACTCATGTATTGCACTGATTTAAAATACTTAAAATCTTCAGTGTATCAGAAATAATTTCTTAATATACAGGGTCACTGAGAATTCAAATTGCAGAGCTGATTTCTATGGACTCCAAGGGACTGCTCTAGCATTTCTGTAACCCACTTGGATTTCTGTAACCCACTTGGAGTTATACATAGTACAGTCTTATTCCCTTCTGAACACCCCCTGAGATTAAGTTTAGTGACACCCACTGACATTAAGTTTAGATACAGTGATTTCATGACAAACCAGTGAGATTCACTGCCACATAGAAAGGGCTGAATAGAAGATTTACAATTCAAAAGCAAGACAGCAAACGCTGACTGATACCTTCATACCTTCAAAGCCTCCTCAGTTGGGAGGCTAACTAAGGAACTGAACAGACAGGCCAAAATAAAGGTGCTTCGGGACACTTTGGAGGTGTGCTGTTTAAATGACACATGCATCCTAAAAGGCTGGAAGCCATGCCAAAGCCTTGCTCCAGTCCTAAAGACCAGAGCTTTGGCACAGCTTCCAGCCTCTTAGGATGTATGCATCGTTTAAACAGCACACCTCCAAAGTGGCCTGAAGCAGCTTTATTTGGTCTGTCTGTTTCGGCCCTAATTCAGCAGTATGCTCACCTAGATGGCAGTGAAGGATCCAATCTTGTCATCTATTAGCAGTCCAACTGATATTTTTCCTGTGTTCTGCAAGCAGCCATCCTGGACCATAGATTTTGTCTGTTCCCCCTAACTTCTCAACCACACAAATGTACACATTGCTGTTGGGGACATTTTGTAGATTTCATTTTTCCCCTTTTTTCAAAAATTCCTTGACATTTTGTATCCTTCTGCATATCATTGTGCAGTGATATGCAAGTCCTTTTATCATTGCTTTTTGGACCTGGGCAGTATCACTTTGGCTATATAAGCAGAAAGCAGAAAGACTGTTGCAGATTTGAAGCAGAAGGTTCTCATTAGCTTTGGATTGGTCCCTTGTAATTACTATATTATGGGGAAAACAGGTGAAGCACTTATATGCAATAAGGATATTCTAGGGTGATTAGGGATACCAGCTACATTTGCCGTCCTTTATTTTTGTAAAAAAATTAATGAAATATATGACATGAAACACAGTCAATCAGAGTAGATTATTTTGGAACCCATTCTCAAAAACAGCTTTATATAAAAGTTTAGACCTTCTACAAGAAATACATGGTTGGTTTGAGATTACAGAAAGTGCAGTTTAAGAAAATGTGTGACACACTGAAATTGTACGCAAATATCTCATTTATATAGATGCAAGAGAAGGCTAAAAGTAATGCAATACAAGTAACAACTTTACACATGGCTCATTATTTTGAGGGTAAACTGGTAAAGATATTCCTTTTGACAAGCATGTAGCAAACTTTAATGTTGTTACTCTTCTTTTTTTAGGACAAATGACAATCGAAGCCAATTAACTGTTGATGTGGTTGGAGAAGTGGCTTACCTGGGCCAGGAGTGGACTTGGGTGAATGTCTTGCTCACCCCTAGCTCCTGAGCCCCATCCCCCTGCCAGCCAGCAAGGCCACTTCTGATTGACTAGACTTCTCAGTATATACCACAGCCTAGGAGAAGAGTGTGGGCTTCTAGCAAAGACAAATCTTCCAGCATTTGGAACATGGTGCCCATTCTCACTTTGCTCACAACTAGAATCTGCAAAGTGGTGGTCCCAGTAAGGAAAAAAAAACCTCACTTTTTATGAGGGCAAAATACTTATGTGGGGCATTTTATTTGAATTTTTTAAAAAATCCAAATTTTTATGCTGAACTTTTCATGAAAAGCAACAAAGTAAATGCAATATAAGGTACTTTTAAAAAAATGAAAATAAATAAAAATAAAGTTACCTTTGAAATTTTTAGGAATGACAGTAAAAATTTCTAAGCACTGGATGTAAGAGAGAGCTGTAACAGATGAAGAATGTAATGGTACCTTAAAGAGTAGGTCTATTTTTATCAGGATATCAGACATTTATGGCCCTATGGAGGCCTCCTTCACATCAGCTATGTGCTATACATTTTGAAACTGTAATTCTAATATGATAATTAATTATGTAACTTCCAAATTATCTTGTTGCATTTAGGTTAGGCATAAAAGTCAGGTCAGGTCAAGGGAAGGAGGTGATATGATAAGCACAAATATTTGAAGAGATGTCATATGAGCCTTTGCAGACTGCCAGAAATAGTGCAAATTGAGTCCACTTCAACTGCTGACTCAGTGCTAGGGAATCATGGGAACTGTAGTTTATTGTGGCACCAGAGCTCTCTGATAGAGAAGTCTCAATGTTTCAGAAAAAATATATAATTCGCATGATTCCCTAGCACTGAGCCAGGGCAGTTCAAGTGGACTCAATTTGCACTATTTCTGGCAGTCTGCAAAGGCCCATATGTTTCCTACTCTCCAGAGACTTAACAATAGATTCAAACTACATGAAAAAGATTCCTCCTAAACATTAGGAAGAACTTCTTCAGGGTAAAAGCTATTTGACAGGAGAATACACTGCCTTGGAGTGTGATAGAGTCATTTTCTTTGGAAGCTTTGAAAAAGAAGCTATATGGCCCTCTGTTGTGAGTGCTTTGGTTGTGTATTCCTGAATGGCAGGGGATTGCACTGGATGGCCCTTGTGGTCTCTTCCAGTTCTATGGGTCTATGATTCTATGATCTCAGATGTGTTCCATCCATCGCATGTAGCCACATAACATGCATGGTGAATATATAGCTTCATTCAGGCATTCTGTAACTGTATAGTCCAAAAAGCAAGTAGATTAGTCCCACTGCTCTGTAAATTCCATTAATGAAGAGGACAGCCTGCTGTATCTGTGGAAGCTGTTTGTGCAAGCTAGAATCCATTTTTCCTGTGCTGTAACTCATGTGGGGACCCTCCATGGATGCAACAGTTTCTCTTCTTCAGATGCATTTTCCTATGAAAGAAACCTCTCAAATCGACTTTGATTTATGGTGACCCTATGAATATATCACTTCCAAGTCACCCTGTTATCAACAGCCCTGCTCAGATCTTACAACTGTAGGGCCATGCCTTCCTTGATTGAACCTATCCACCCATAATGTGGTCTTCCTCTTTTCTTACTGCCTTCTGCCTGGCAATGCATCATTGTTTTTTCCAGTGAAGCATGTCTTCTCATAATAAAGTATATTAGCACTACTAACAGGTAAAACACATTTTCCAACCATCACCAACTTTAGCCAATCTGCATCCCCCCTAAGTTTATGTTTCTTATTCAAACATATTGTTCCTGCATTTTCCTATGCCCCACCAATGACAATTCTGCTCCATTCAGGCTTGCCACTACTATTCAAATCATTGCTAAACACTTTAAGTTTCTATAGTGCCCAACATTTCAAAATGCTTTTGTTGTTTCCCCTTTGAGCTTTTTAGCATACACTAGTATAACGCAGGCGAAAGATGTATTTTATAGAATTTGGGTCACTTTTATTTTTTGGTTTTTCTGCTTTCGTGAGTGCATGTCTGTAAGTACAAAACGGCACTGCAGAAGACAGCCACAAAAGAGATCATGTGGAGTGAAATTCTGAACCAGACTATTTTAAACTCTTTTATACATTAATATCATACTATAAAAAGGCCTATATTTAGCTTGCTCAAAGCTCTCCACCTGAAGGGTTATGAGGGGTTTTTTTTAGTATTTCTTTAGAAGTTCCCACTCTTACTCTGTTCATAGAAGAACTCAAATTCAAGAAGGGAAACCTTTAGCTTACAAGATGGCCTTCTCTTAAATCCTTTCTGAGGGAAATGTAAAGTATTGCTAACAAAACATTCTCATGTCACTTCCTCACTTTGCATTCAACATTAAAATTCTGCCAGCTGGAAAAAATAATAGAAAGAGGAAACCAGGGCCTGGAAAAAAAAGTGCAGAAGTTTTGATGCTGTCAAATGGAGCAGACCCAGTTAGTAAAATGAAATCACAACCCCTACACATATACCAGGGAAGAATAAAATGATAACAAGGAAAGGGAGTTAAAATTCTTCATCCTAAGTGTTCTTCTCATTGGGGCAAAACAGACCAGCAGCTTCAGCCAGCTTCGGGGTGGCATGGGGGCATGGTGTTTGGACAATGCACACCCCAATGACGCCCCCAAGCTGGCACCATGTTGCCCACTGCCCACATGGCATGCAACATTGTGGCACTGCGGTGGTGTGATGTTTATATGCTGTGCATCACAGGAGCACTGAAAAGCCGGCACCACGGCAGAAAAGCTGCATTTTTGCAGCAGCAAAAAGGAGTGGCTTTTTGCTGCTTCTTTTTTGTGGTGGCAAAAAGCCAGGCTGGGGGCATGGCATGCAATTGCCGCAGTTCCAACCCAGCAATCAAAGTGACAGCATGACGCCGCTCCTTCAGGGTGGTCTGTTTCACCCCATACTTAACTTACATGAACCACTGAGAAAAAATAAAGTAGTATCACTTGACATGTAGAAGGAACAGAACCTAAAAAAACCAAGTTGCGTCTCTTCTGGTGCAGTGAGTGCAGAGGCTGTGCCGGGACGACGTCATCAGGGCGCTTGCTGTGTGGAATGGCGCACATCCTGATGATGTCCTTGGGAAGGGGTTGGGGTGTCCAGCGTCCGGCTGCCCCTCCCCTTCCCTGGCTCCAAGACAGCGCTTTGCACCGTCTGCAGAGCCTCTAAGTTTCAGAATAGTGAAACATGCAACAAGGCTCTCAGCAAAGATCTCAAATTCTTCTTCATATGGTACGAAGCATTTTTTCAGTGTCCTGACCTCTAGCCATTTATGGTTTTGTATGTCAAAACCAACACATTAAACTGAGTTTGGAAGCAAACTGGAAGCCAGTACAGTTAATGTGTGATTGTTGATTATGTGATCTCTAAAGTATACACCTGACAATGATCCAGCAGCTAACTGTATCTTCCAAACACATTACACACGCTATACCTTCCAAACACTTTCCCAGAGCTGACATAGCAAAGGTATATTACAATAATCTTCATGATGATGCTTCAGTCAAATCTGTAGTGGACAACTGTAGCATCCTTTAAAGTGAATATTAACTGGAATTGATGGCTAGGAGAAAATTACACTTACTTTAAAATAATGTTAGTTCTTAAATTTAGCCAAAATTCAGAGTTCCAGTGTTGATATTTGAAGTCCTAAATGCTCTGTTTCCAAGATAACCAAAGCACCTTTAAGGACCTAAGCAGACAGGCCAGGATAGCATGGGTAGAGACAATGCAATTCTGGCCTATGTGCTCAACCAGGTCAGTCTCCAGGCTGGTGTAGTTATGGGCAGGTGTTTACAGTTCCCCACCTGGGGATCCACTACTGACTGGTGCACAGTCCTTACCATTCTGTGCTGTCGCTCCCACTGAGAAGTCCCCCATTGTGTCTAATGCAGAAACAAGGTACCTGGCTGCACCCACGTGGCCAGGCACTATCCCATGTTGGGTGCAGCAACAGGGAGTTTCTCAATAAGAGTGACATCACAGAAAGCTAAGGTGCAAGCAGGGGTCATTTGAACAGTCAGAGTTTGCCACATAGTTTCAAGGAAACTCTATGGCAAACAAAGGGGTCAAATTTAACCAGGGTAAGGCTGTTTATTTGGCCAGATCCACTAAATCCACGTCCAGTCAGAATCAGGCCCAATCCTGGCCTAGGGGTTTTGACCTGTATCATCCAAACAACACGAGGCCAGGGTGAACACAGGCCTTTTGGCCTGTGCAGACAGCCTCTAAGTCACCTGAAGAACTATTTCTGTTTTGTACACTTAATAGCCACTATCAGTGATGCAGGGTAGAGAAAGGCACTGGTTTTCATCAGGACCACAGTGCATAGAGCAGGATAAAGATGATGTGTTCCCTCCTGGGTTACCTGCAGCTTTCAAGAGTGATTTTTGTCAGTAAAATCATCCCTTCCCGTTCGCAGACTTCAAGTCCATGGTCTCGCTCTTCACGAGATGGCAAGAAAATGGTGGTGCATGCCCTGCCCGCACATGCACCTTTATTTTCAATGGGGCTCCAATATTTGCGAGTTCCCATTTTCACGGGGGGGGGGGAATTCTAGTATAGATTCCTCGTGAATTGAGAAGGGTGACTGTACTACAGGAAAAGCAGAAAGAGCTTAACCCAAACCCATTAAACTTCTGACCTGACGAAATCTCCCCTTTCCCTAGTTGTACACCATTAAAGTATAAATAAAGAAATTGAATTGTAAGTGACTCACCTAGGCTCAAATTAAGATCCATGATCTTAATCATGGAAGAGATCCATGATGTGCCCCCTTCATCTGAAGTACAGCAAGTGGCTCTGGAAGATAGGTTTTTTTATTCGGCAATTATGCTGAAGATGTTAAACCTCTTATCTAGAGGTTTAAACTTCAGCACTGCCCCAGCTGACTTTCAGGCAGATGGCAATCACTCCTCTGTATTTTAGGAACTCTCAATAATTTGACTTGCCTCCCATTATTTCAAAGTGTTGTTTGTATTTCTGATGCACTATAATGTTAGGTAAGATAAAGGTATTCCCTGTTGACAAGGTTGTCAAGTTGTATCCAACCATAGGGGGCAGTGCTCATCTCCATTACTTAGCTGAAAACTATTCTGTGATCATGTGGCCAGCATGATTGCATAGAATGCTGTTTACCTTCCCACTGAGAAGTGGTACCTATTTATCTACTTGCATTTGCATGCTTTCGAGCTGCTAGGTTGGCAGAAGCTGGGACTAGTGACAGGAGGTCACCCCATCATGTGGCACCCGGGCCTTGAACTGCCAACCTGCCAATCTTCCAATCAACAGAGTCAGCATCTTAACCACTCGAGCCACTACATCCTATTGTTTATTTTGATATTTTGATGTTTTAAATATTTTATTGGATTTTGATTATTAGCTGTCTCACTGATTTTTAAATCGAAATGTATAAACATGTTTTAATAAATGGCAGACACAACAGCAAACACATTCATTATTTTGCCTCACCATAATAGGTAAAGCCACATACTCTAAAACAGCCTCTTTTAGGCTTTTGTATTCAGAAGTCATTGTATTACAGCTCTCATCATTAGACCATTGGCTATGATATCTGAAGGTGATAGACCAGGGGTCACAAACAAAATGGCGGCCGTGAGTGAGGGGCCTTTCAAAATGGCAGCCGCATCACACATGCATGCGTGCGTGACGTGGGCACCATTTGGGAAGGCCCCACCGTGGCTGTGCCGGGCGAATTCGCCCACCGCAGCCGCTTCCCTGGGCCTTGGAAAGGCTCCCCTGCTGCCGCTGCGGGCGAATTCACCCGTTGTGGGTGCGGAGGGGCCTTTACAAGGCCCAGGGAACCCCCCCCCATGGCCGCTGCAGGCAAATTCGTCCACCGCAGCCACTTCCCTGTGCCTTGGAAAGGGCTCCCTGCTGCCGCTGCAGGCGAATTCGCCCACTGCGGGGACGGGGGCTCCTTTCCGAGGCCCAGGGAAGCCCCCCCACACACACGGGGGGCTTCCAAAGTGGTGGTTGTGTCGCGCGCACATGCGTGTGGGGGGCAGGCAAATGCGTGCGTGCCTGCAAGTGCATGCGTCTCCGGCCCCCCGTGCCATCCCCCCCCTTCCCGGCCCTCCGGCAACAAAGGTTGCCGACCCCTGTGATAGATGTTGTAGCTGTAGTCCAAGAATTTCCCAGGAAATACTGTTCCAAAGTATAGTGGAAGTTGTTCAAACACATCTTGTCTGTAGAAAAAATTTCTCAAGAGCAGAGAACTCTTTTCAAACATTCACAATAATATGTTCTATCTGGTTTAGATCTGAGATCTAAGCCAAAGCTGGCCAGATATTGTTGGAATACAATGCCCAGCATTTTTCATAATTGTCTATGATGACCAGGGCTTCTGGAACTGCAATCCAGCAACACCTAGAAAGCTGAACTTTGTCCACCCATCCATGACCTCAACCAATATCATAATTAATTGTTTTTAAGATTATTAATTTGACTTCCAGCTAAAATTTTGATACAGCGTTCTAAGAAACTGCATCTATGTATGTATGAAAGTTATGTATCTTAACTCAACATCCATTAAACTTCTCTTTTACCTGTCCAGCCAAGCCAGGAGACTTTTTGCTGCTCCAATCAGATCCACCACTGAGGTAAGGAAATCATTTGGTAATTTTCTGCTTGTCCTGCCATCATAGTGGCCACTCCTCCTCCTCCCCGTAATAAAATTCTGAAGGTTTTTGGCAGATGCATTTAACTTGTGAGAAAGAGTTTTTAGGTTTTCCGTTTCCAATCCATAGTTCTGCATTTAAAAGAAAACAGGGGGAAAGTTGGCTCTTCATCTATGCAGAAAGCACTGAAAAAACAAGGATGCTTCAAAGTCTAGCCAAATGTCCTTATCTACACAAAATCTACACAGACTAAACAAAAGCACAGTTTTTAAGCTGGATTGATATAAACGATATAAGCACTCAAATGAGCATAAAACTAAAAGCAGGAATGTGAAAATGAATTTCTCTAATGTAAAGTAGTGTTATGCTATTGTTTAATAGACATGAACTCTCTACAGAACTTCTTTCATTTCATAAGTGTGATTTAACAACTGAGGTATCCAGTTAATACAGTGGGCCCTTGGTATCTGGTGTGGTTTGGTTCCAGGACCCCCTGTGGATACCAAAATCTGTGGACATTTAAATCCCATGAAATACAATGGCATAGTAAAATATTGTTTCATATATAAAAAAATCAAGGCTTGCTTTTTGGAATTTTTAATTATTTTGAAAATTTTCAATACATGAGATGGTTGAATCCATGGATAAAGAGTGTATATGACTGTATATGAAGATGAATCTCATGTGTCATGAAAATATCTTAACTTTCTAGAGATCTTGAGGCCATAGGGAAATAGGGGGTGAAGGGGAAAATATGCAGTACTTGGGTTTCACCCAACACACATCCTTTTTTAAGTTTAGGATCATTAAAATGCATTATGCATCACAAGACGTGTTCATCAAATTATCACATTTGGGCACATGAATATAAAGGTGTAGTTACTCAGACAATAATTAGAAATATACTAATTTAATTCACTTATAAATATTTTAATTTTTTGTTAGAAATTTAGCTGCAACTGCTGAATTTTCAGAAATCATGCATCACTTAATTAATAAGAAAGGGGCAACAGGCTAAAGCTGAAATCATAAAAAGTCATTAAGGTTATAGAAAACATAGGTTTGGAAAGCAAAGGTCAAATAAAGTGCCTTCTGGCTGCTTTGTGAGCATGGTGTTTAGATGACGTACATACACAAAGCAACTGGAAGCCGCAATGAGGCTGTGCTTCAGTCCTTTGGACTGGATTAAAAAGGATTCGATTTGAATCGACTCCTGGCCTGAGTGGTTTGGGACTTGCAGTGGTGTCCTACTTTGGGACTGGGCTGTGTGGTCACCATGGTCTAGGCCTGACCAGAGGCTGTTCCTTCACGGCCGTCTGATTCACCCCAAAGTAAATTCCATTGTATTTTGAACTGGCCTATTGGGATCATCCTGTAATTAATTTTACTTTATATTTTAATTGTTTGGATAATGTTGGGATTTGGAAGTTGGGAAGGGGATTGCGTCTTACGTAACTTTTATTTGTTTTCTTATTGTATTCTTTTATTTTTATGTTGTAACCCGCTTTGATTCTTTTGTATATAGGCAAGCTAGAAAAAATAAATCATATTATTATGAGTTTATCACACCACCTACATTCTTGCCATTCTTGCATTAACAAAGGGAAGTGCATACATATTGGTTTGGGAGCACTAACTACTGCACGTCCCTTCATTAGTGTGACTGGGCTGCTGGTGACACCTTGCATAGTTAATGAAGAATTAATCTAAATTACTTTCAATCAGTGTGATGTAGTGGTTTGAGTGATGGCCTATGACATAGGATACCAGCGTTTAAATCCCCACTTAGCCATGGAAAACCACTGGATGACTTTGGTTAAGTCAAACTCTCTCAGCTTCAGAGGAAGGCAAAGGCAAACCTCCCCTGAACAAAACTTGCAAAAAAAAAAATCTGTGATAGATTCCTCTTAGGATCACCATGGTCCAACATACTGCAGAAATAACCCAGTTTGAGACTGCTTTAACTGTCCTGGCTCAGTGCTAGGGAATTCTGGGACTGTAGTTTATTGTAGCACCGGAGCTCTCTGACAGAGAAGGCTAAATGTCTCACAAAACTACAGTTCCCAGAATTCCCCAGCAATGAGCCAAGGCTGTTAAAGTGGTCTCAAACTGGATGAGGGTGTTTTGGACTCATAAATCAGAAATGACTTGAAGGAACATAACAACGACAACAACGACTACTACTACTACTACTACTTTTGTCTAATTTTAATCTATATATATATATATATATAGAGAGAGAGAGAGAGCTAATTTTATGTGTTTTAATTGTTAAAAAATAAAATAACTTTATAAAACAAATGTTAAATAAAACAAATCTATAACAAACAACCAAAAAATGAAGCCCTTGAGCACACAGGCAACCTGATAAGTTATAGCAAGTGATTTGATTTTTGAAATTTTTATTTTTTAAAACTTACATTATGCATTTCAGGACAAAAAAAAGCCTGGTGCATTCGCTGGAGACCTCCTGGGGGTCCCCCACAGCCTCACAGGGCCTCTCCGAGGCCCAGTGTGCTCGCCGG
>JAIPUX010001232.1:83092852-83104613 GCA_020142125.1 Phrynosoma platyrhinos | reverse complement strand
TTAAAATGGCCAAGGGGAGCCAAAAAGGTGTCAGAATGCCCTCATGCACCCTAGACTGAATTTGGGGGCAAAACCTGAGGTTTTTTTCCATGGGGATAGCCCTCAAAGGTCACCTAATGCAGCACCCTAGTCCCCCATAGTTGCCAACCCCTGCTCTACAGTATTTTTAGGAGGGGAAAGACAGGGGCAGGGAATGGATATACACTCTAAGCCAGGGGTAGGAAACCTTTTTGAGCCGGGGGCCAGGTTGCTGTCCCTCAGACAATTGGGGGGACAAAGCACCAAAAATAAATAAATAAATAAATAAAAATATATTTTTTAAAAAAATATTTAAAAAAATTAAAAAATATGAATGCACACTCTCTCAGCCCCAGAAAAGCCATGGCAAAACTCTGTGGAGATTTTGCCAAGAAAACCCCAAGAGCAAGTAATAACAACAATAATCAATATTATCATAGCGGGCGGCGGCGGTGGGGAAAGCGGCAGCAGGACTAGCCTGAGGCCTGTCCAAAGGCTCAGGGGGCCGCATACGGCCTCCCGAGCCTTAGGTTGCCTACCCCTGCTCTAAGCTTTATTCTGAAGTAAGTTCCATTGTGTTCATTTTAAATAAGTTTGGGCAGAAGTGTGGCCTGAGCACCTGGCTCACTATTATGTCTGACACACTATCTGGCAACAAAGATTGGTTCTTGCCAAGAGGCTGAGTGGAGCTGGGGTAGAAGGTCCAGCATCTATTCGGTGTAACAGGTTCTGATGATCCTCCTGACACCCTAACAAAATATATTCAGTCGGGTCATTAGTGAACAAGGGGGAAATAGTTCATGTTCCTAGTTATTTTATATATCACACTATCTGCAAACAGCAATTAAGCTCCATTGTCAGTTATTTTCTGAAATACAAAGCTGTTGCAAAACTTGCTAGGGCTACATAGTTTCCACAGTTTGCCAAATCTTATAAGTAAATATTTTAGCATATTTTGCTGCTCTCAAGTCCAAAACACAACAGTTTGAGACTGCTTTAACTGCCCTGGCTCAATGCTAGGGAATTCTGGAAAATTGGTTTGTGAGACATTGAGCCTTCTCTGACAGAGAGCTCTGGTACCACAACAAACAACAAACAAATTCCCAGGATTCCCTAGTACTGAGTCAGGGCAGTTAAAGCAGCCTCAAACTGGATTATTTCTGCAGTGTGTTTTGGACCTCAGCTAAGACACAATCATGGTTCGTGCTCTGGTTAGTGACTGGATTGACTTCACAACTATACCTACTTCTGCATAATTATCATTGGTTCCATCTGCTGATTATTTTCTTTTTTCTTCAGCTTACACAAGGGGTCTGCTCCATATACTGTGGCTTCCAATTAAACTTTAATTATGTGAAAGGTCTGACATATAAGTTTTCAATAAAAAGTAATTAAAGAATTATTATTTTAGATCACACAGACAGACTTTTAGTGCCCAAATACAAAACACTAGAACTACAATGAACAGTTGAAAAAACATGTTGCTAAATTCTGATCATGCCAATGAATGTTTTTTTAAAAAACTGTAATTGAAAAAAAAACACAAAGTAACAAATGTATTAAAAACATAACAATATCCCTATTTAACAGTGAAGCCTTGGAGAAAATAAAACAATTATCCTGAGTAAATATAAATAAACTGCCCAAGAGTATGCACATTGATTTGAAAGCTAAGCCAAATCACATTCAATGTGACTTGCATAGAAATGCAATCAAAAATTCTCTACATACCTCATATTATCTTTGTGTTTTTAAATTATCATCACAAATTCTAAATATATAATGCACATGCTAAATACATAATCTTACTTTTTCTATGGCAGTCCAATAAACTACAATTAAACACAGTTCATAAGATTTGATTTTATTTGTAACTTGACAATTGTAACTTGTAACTTGACAACTGTAGTAAAAACTACCAGATTAGATACTAGCAACCAGTCACAAGGAAGTACAGTATTAGAAGCATGTTCCAAGGATGAGGAACCTGTGATCCTGCAGAAGTTGTTGGACTGCAACTTACATCTTCTGTCACCTTTGGCTGGCTAGTGCTAATGGAATATAAAATTCAGTACAATGTGATGGACTGCATTTTCTCCACACATGATGCAAAACTATAAACTGGTTCTAGATTTAACCATCCCTAGAGCAAACCCAAATCTGCTCTAGGGATGGTTAAATCCAAGGGACTTATGCTTGTTGTGGAAAAAAATAAGTCCCATGTATTTCAGTAGGTCACTTAGTTATAATAAAATCTGCATCCAACCAAATGTTAGAAAAATAATCTGGGATAAAAATGCAGAGAGAAGTGTAGAAAACACAATATATCAATTAATGTGACATCCTCCACAATGCAATTAAATCAAGTAGTATATAATTCCCCAATATTCAGTATATGGATTGAAATTCCAGAATGCAACTCTGTGTGGAAATCAAAGAACTTCTTCCTCTTAAAAAGACAAGTTTTCAATAGATTTTTTTCAGCATAATACCAAGAGAAACAAGTTGTATATTCTTTCAGTTTGATTAGCAACCTGAAAAAAGGTTCAGGCTGAATTAGAAGGGAGATGAGATCAGAGCATAACAAAGGAGGACTGAGCTGATTCAATAACCAGTGGATGAATGAGAGCACTAGACTCATGAGCTCACAATGATACTTGTGGCTAAGATGGCAACATCTTAATTTACTTGCTGTATAAAGAGCAATTCTATTCTTAAAAGTAGACAGCCTAATTGCCAAGGGTATATATGTGATCAATAATGCTTCTCTCCTGGAAATTTATTTACTTTACTTTCCTTTTAAAACAGTGGTTCTCAAACTCTGGTCCACATACACTGAATTTCAGTTCCCAAAACCTGAACTAGCATAGTAACAGTCAGGGATTTTGGAAATTACAGTTGAACTACATGTGGGAACTCTAGTTTGAGACTCACTGCCTCAGAAGAAAGAAAATGCAGAGGAGTTGCCACTTTGTAATCCTGTATTACACGGGGGGGGGGTACGTGGTAGATTAGATATGCATTTTCAGTTGTCAGGAGAATCATGGCTTGAATTTTTTGTAATACTACATGGGTGAACAAAGATAGAAACAAATGAAAAGCATCTACAAGTACACTATACTATAGTAAATACCACACTGAGTTTTAGTAATTAAAGAATTCAATTTATACCTTCAATGGAGTGTACTATTTGTAAAAATAAGACAACAGCCCAGTTCAAGCATCATGCTGGCTTGTACTAATCTTAATTAAGAACATAAATACATGTGGCTTAAGATACACAGCCAGCAACCTATATTTTAGAGCTGTAGTATTTGACTTTTTTTCCATCAGCTGTTCAGCTTTCGGCTACATAAGTTTGCAAATTCACTTTCATCTCTATGGTGTAGCAGCTTCTTGAGGTGAAGTAAAAGTTATTATCTTGGTTGCCAATCATTTATGCATTCAGAATTAATAGCAAATCACAGTATAAAATATGGTTTGCAAACCAACTTCAAACAACAAATGACATCTGGTTTTTTTTCTAGCTTCTTAAGTGTGTTGAGGCATAAGAAGAAACTATCTGCTGGTTGTACAAACCATTAATTAGAATTCTGTCCAATTAATCTTATATTTCAACACTAAAATCTGCTTTCACATTTTGTAATTTTTATAAAACAATATTTTCTATTTTGTTGCAACACCTATATTCTCCATTTGAAAGTTATTGTTTCTCCCATTTAAAGATAATAATCTTCAAGCCTGTTTTAATTATTAATTACAGAACATGATAAAATAGTTGTGAGCTATTTATCTGGGTCTTCTTGCTGCTTCGGGCCAAATGCTGAAATTTCAGTCATCACATCCCTTATTGTACTGTTTTTCATGCACTCAGTGTTGAAGAACAAGAGAGCAAGCCACTAAGGCTTGTACATAGTTAGCCTCACTCTGCTAATGGAATGCTGCCTTCACCATTGGAACAAGACAAGAGATCATTTCCACTTCTTCTTCCCTCCAGCCCCCTGTGCCACATCCCATCTGTTCTGAAGTATTCCTCAACTGTCTAGAGCAGATACAGAGGAAGGGGGAATAGCCAAAAATTACTGGTTACTGACAGAAATCTCCATTGGATCAAACTGCAGACTGCTACCATCTGGACACAGCAGTAAACGGAGTTGCTACTAAGTGCAGGTGTACTTTCAGACAGGAAGATGCAGCCAATTTGCATCTTGAGATGAGAGTTTTCTTGAGCACTTTGCTGTAGAATTGAACATTCGAGTGCAAGGGTGAATAGACAGTAGGTCAGTGGTTCTCAAACTTTTTACTCTTGTGACATCCTTTGCATCTACATGCAGATGCTGTGCTCCCACCCAACATAGCATGTGGATAAAATACTTTGTTTAGTGTGCTTATTTTAGATCACACATTCATGTATTTTCATATTTTAACATTTTATAAGGAAATATTGTTCAAATTAGCAGTTTTATTTAAATACTTAACACATGTATAAATTTTACACATACTGTCTCTCACACAGCCACTCACATACACCAATGCTCACAGATATGTACACATTCATCATGCTCTTTCTTTCACCCAGACACATACTCATTTACACATTCACACAGTCACATAGAAGTATTCATTTTCTTGTGTCTATGTGATTATACACACGTGCATATGCAAGTACATAAAAAGTGCTGAAGAGTGTGATTGAGTGCATGTGTCTGTGTAATAGAGAGAGAGAGTTTGTGTAAGAGACTGCGAGTGAATGAATCTGAGTGAGAGTGAGTCAGAAATAAGTCTTACTGAGGGCCTTTGCAGACTGCCAGAAATAGTGCACATTAAATTGAGGCACTGCCCTGGCTCAGTGCTAGGGAATCATTAATTGTAATTTATTGTGGCACCAGAGCTCTCTGACAGAGAAGGCTCAATGTCTCAGAAAAAAATACAGTTCCCATGATTCCCTAGCACTGAGCAAGGGCAGTGCCTCAATTCCCCCCTTTTCTCATTATTCTTCTGTTTTTTGGGGTTGCTGTTGTTGTTTTACAAAAAAACTCAAATTCCTGAAATCCAAATAGTGCCTGGGAGGAAGCCAGAAATAAAATCTGCCTGAGCAGAGCGGAGGATTCTAGAGTTAACTGCTGTTTAACCTGCCTATTATACGCAGCCACATGCAGATGGAGTAAGTTTAGCTAGAGGAGAATCTCATTTTTTCCCTGATGAAGCTTTATTGCATTTTTTATTTCAGATGCATTCTGCAACCCATCATTGAAACTCTGTGTTTCTGTAGCCCACTTCCTCCATTTTTTCTATCTGAAATCTGCTAAAAAGAACTTCCAGTTATACAAAGGATGAAGAGGAAAAGGACAAACATAAAAAGTCTGAAAAAGAAGCTTCACTTCAGAGTTTATATTAACTGAAATAACTCTCATCCTTGTTCCTTAACACTGTAGGCCCTCAGTCACATTAGTACCCACTCTATTGTAAAGCCTATAAGACATGAGAACAGAGTTGAGTAGCTAGTGCCCCTTCAGATGTTTTGACACGCAACTGCCAATAGCCCTACCTATCTAGCATGAGAGCACCGACCTAGTATAGTGGATTGAATGGTAGACCAAAACTCTGGACAATGTCGCTCAAATCCCCACTCAGCCATGGAAACCCACTGGGTGACCTTTGCCAAGCCCCATTATCTCAGCCTTAGAAGAAAGCAATGGCAAAACCTCCTCTGCAGATACCTTGCCAAGAAAAGCCTTACAATAAGCGAGATTCAACCTAGATGCACGTAACATCAAGAAAGGATTATGGGGATAACTGTCCAACATGTTACCACCTTAGCCTCAGAGGATGTAGCCCAGTTGTATTCATATATATTTACCCTTTATCTTTTAAAATATTCAATGTCTCACAGTGTCCCTTGCACACTGGATATATAAGACTTCAAATGGCTGCACATTGCTAAATATTACATCTAATCAGAACAGATATAAGCAATTTTCCAGTTTTGAGTAACTATTTTTATTACAAGTGTGTGGCCAAGAAATTATGGAACTCTGTAGCATGGCTATATTTGCATTCCTATCAATGCAAATTGCATTCCCTGGTTGTTGTTGTTATTCTGCATTTCACCCAAAATTGGGACTCAAAGCAGTTCACAATTTAAAAGAACAACAGAATGAAAAACATACAAAAAGTGAACAATAGAACATAATTAAACTCTCTACAGTATATTAAAACAATTCACGCCTAAAGTTAAAAGAATAAAATGCACTTAAAAAGATAAAAAGCTCTTTATAACAATTCAGTTAAAAGAACCCCCCAACCTGTTCTTTAAATTGGTGGATGTGTAAGCCTCTCTCACCCAAATGAAATTTCAATTAAAGAAACCTAGGGCAGTTGCAATTGTTTATGTCTACTAGAAAGTGATTAGTCCCATATTACGGTAAATGTTTTTACCAGGTCTGTGAATTCCTCTTTATATAAACTTTTCCTGCCGCCAACTTGTGACTACACATGGGATTTGACTCCTCTTCTTCAGTTCCCCATACTGACTGCATCCCTGAAAAATAGGAAGACGTCTGGGCACATCTTCAAATACTTCAACTACCAGAAAAAAAAAATCAATATCTGGGATGGAGAGGAAACTACAGCAGTGGATACAGAAAGGGGGCCATGGATATAATCCTATACCCACATACTTCAAAGTAAACTCCACTAAGCTTCTTAATACTTGGTTCTTAGTAGAAATGCACAGGACTGCAATCAAAAAGTCTGCTATATGGGAAAGAAATATAATTATTACTGGTGAAAGCTTAAGACTCAGAATAGAAGATGGGCAAATTTTAAAAGAAAGCAGGGAAGAGGTAAACCATATGTAGAGGAAAGCAGTTCCCAGAATACACAGAGCATTCGTAGCACTTCTCTTTCTTCAGAATGTCCATTCTTCAAACCCTATAGAAAATGCACCTTAAGGTTTGCGTAATTATTTTTAAAACTGCAAGCATCTGCTTGGGAAAAAAACACAGTCAACTAGTATTCAGTTTTTAAAATGATGGTATGCCCCATGTAAGAAAACTGCTTATCTAGCTTTGACCAAAAATATATACTAATGAGCAATTTCCCTCTGTATTTCTATCAATAGCAGTGGTACTTATGTAAATAGAATCCAGAAAGGGAAGACAGTAGAGTCACTAAAGGCCTAAGCAGACTGCCAGAAATAGTGCACATTAAATTGAGGCACTGCCCTGGCTCAGTGCTAGGGAATCATGGGAACTGTATTTTTTTCTGAGACATTGAGCCTTCTCTGTCAGAGAGCTCTGGTGCCACAATAAATTACAGTTCTCATGATTCCCTAGCACTGAGCCAGGGCAGTGCCTCAATTTAATGTGCACTATTTCTGGCAGTCTGCTTAGGCCCTAAGATAAAATATTTTGAAGCATCCTGAAACCATTGGAAGCTTATTCATGCCCATAATTGAGTTTATAACTGAAATTAATACTATCTCTTCTTCTCATATCCATCAAATATGTAAGACATGCAAAGAAAAAACTTGAAATTGATTTTAAAATCACAATTAATGAGAAAATGTTATGGAAATAAATGAAACTCTGATTAATATTTGAGGAAATGCTGTATTAGTTAAATATTAAGGTCACAATAAACAGCTGAAGTTTATACCTCTTTGAAGTTAATGGGATATGTTAGTTGCAATAACCTAAAGCTGCATGCATTTCAATTGACAAAGGGAGGATGCAGATGGGCAGCCCTGGGCCACCCTGGGAAGTGGAGGATTGGGGCCGAGGCTGCCCCACATCTCAGCCCCAATCCTCCTTTATGCTGGGCTGAAAAAGAGCGGCAAAATGCCGCTCCTTTCAGAGCCAGCAAAAAGTACGCTCCAAGAGCTGCTGTGCGGCTCTTCTGTGCCCCTTCTGGTGCAGCACGTCAAGATGTTGCGCCAGGAGGACGTTCTGACACCACACGCCATGCGTAACAGCGTGTGGCATCAGGACATCCTCAGGGAAGGGTTGTGGCGGCTGGCGTGTGGCCACCCCTCTCCATCCCTGACTTGAGGATGCCGCAAAGGGCCCATCTGCAAAGGCCCAAATATCAGCTTCCACTGCACTGAAGATTCAGTTTTATGAGTATTACAGTAATATTGACAAATTATGCCTGCTACAATAAATCCTGCAGCAGCAGCTTGTTTTTCTTAACAGTAAATGATTGCCCTAATTTAGCAAATGTTTGAACAGAGAGAATGGTGGATATGAGTTAATAAACATATATTACTAGTCAGGCTTACATAATTATTTAGGGATGAATATACCAGAGTAGAGAAACCAAAACCATGTGTCTCAGATGTTCAGGATGATGACATTGTTGCATATTAGCAGGGTAAAGGGGACTGAGAATAACTCCCACAGTTTGGCAATTATTCATAAATCACCATGATTGAATTGTAGTGGCTTTATATATGTGAATCATACTAGCTTCATTTATTTAAGATGCAATTACAGCTAGGATTACAGTATTCAATTTTTCATATTTAGACTTTTACAAATAAATAGGAAAGCCGGAGGTATCTCTACTAATTAAAACCTATCCTACAAGCC
This sequence comes from Phrynosoma platyrhinos, assembly GCA_020142125.1. Classification (NCBI taxonomy): domain Eukaryota; kingdom Metazoa; phylum Chordata; class Lepidosauria; order Squamata; family Phrynosomatidae; genus Phrynosoma; species Phrynosoma platyrhinos. The sequence continues at coordinate 83,096,004 of JAIPUX010001232.1, read as the reverse complement.
ACATTCATACTTTCACAGCATTACTGAAAGATATTTTCAGCATGGGGGGGGGGGATCAACAAATGGGAGGAAGATAAAGCAATGCCAATGTAAACAATATATCTTAAAATATCAGCAATTTATACTTTCTCACACTAGCACCTAAGGTGCTCAGCAGGCATCACTTCATGTTCTGAAATACATTTCACAACAAAATATTGATTTCCAATGGTTCATCCAGATAGAGAAAAGAAGTGGCTCATTATGAAACTCACATGAGGGGAAACTACAGTACTTTAGACTAAACATACAAACACTTCTCCCCTTAAACCAATGCTACAGCTAATGAAACACATTGTTTAGAATGCTGATAATAACTTTTTACAGATGGCAGTCTTTTTTAATGTAAACCACCTAACATTTGCATTGTAGACACAAAAATGCAGTTAGCATTCGCATGGCTGCAATCATGCTTGGAATTATATACATTCATCCCTCCACATTTGGAGCTTTGCCTTTTGTGGGTTTGATTATGCACGGATTTTATTAATATGTTCTCTTTAGGAATATCTAGGGTCCTCCACAGCAACTCTATGGTCAACTTTAACCAAAAGTCACACTGAAGGACCTAGAGAAAACACCCCACTAGGCATTAGTGGAAGATGTTGACCACTGGAGGACCTAGAGATTCCTAGAGAGGTGTTCTCTCAGGAAAAACTTAGTGTTTTTGTTATTTGCGGTTTTTCCACATTCCTGTGCCCCTAACTCTAGTGAATGTGGAAGAATGAATGTATAGGAGTATCTCACAGAAATTAAGGATTGCAATGACATTCAAGATGCCAGCCCTGTTAATTAGATGTTTGAAAAGCAAAAATTAAATGAATAAATAAATGCATCTATATATGCATTTCCTATATATGAAACATGCATCTCAAGCTATCAACAACTAGTTTCAAAATACTCCAATACAGTTCTTCCTACACTATATATGTCACTTAATAAAATAGGTGTATTAGTGATGACTCACACTAAATTACTATGATTTTTATTTATCATTACAATATTCTAACAACATATCAACAAAATGCAATATAAATTATTATGGAAAGAGGTGGCGTACACCTGAGGAAGAAGGCTCAAGTCTATGAAAGCTCAGGCTACCAACTTCTTTATTTCAGTCAATTTCAAAGGTGCTACAAGATCTCTCTACGTACTGATTCTACAGATTAATATGGCTATATCTTTGAATTCAATATAAATTATGTCACATAGGATGAGAGAGCTTTCCAATGACTAGGCAGTGAAACTGCTGGTTTCAGGGGAAGGCAATGGCATACCTCTAAACAAATGTTGAATGAAACCCCCATGATAGTGTCGCCATAAACCAGAAACCATTTGAAGGTACACAGCAACAAGTTTCAGTAAACCATTTAGAGTTGTAGCCCTTAGATCAGGGGTAGGCAACCTTTTTGAGCTGGGGGCCGGGTTGCTGTCCCTCAGACAATTGGGGGTCCGAAGCACCAAAAATAAATAAATAAATAAATATTTAAAAATAAAAATATATATGCATGCGCACTCTCTCAGCCCCAGAAGAGCCATGGCAAAACCCCTGTGGAGATTTTGCCAAGAAAACCCCAAGAACAAGTAATAACAACAATAATCAATATTATCATAGTGGGCGGCGGTGGCAGGACTGGCCTGGAGGGCTGCATCCGGCCCCTGGGCCTTAGGTTGCCTACCCCTGCCTTAGACACATTTACTTATGAGTAAATCACACAAAAATAAACAGGGAATTTGTTCAGACAAAAAAAAGTATCAAATCAGTCTGTAACATCATAGTTACATCATATGAAACATGTCTGTACAGGTAAATGCATACAGCACTGCAGCTTGAGTCTACCACTAAACTCAAGAGTTAAATGTATTTATTTATTTTTTCTGAATCATACCCTCTGCTCCAAGGCACTAACAGTGAAAGAGCAAAAAACTACTTGTTACAAAAGTTTTGACCTGAAACATTCTCTTGACTGAAATTAGGCATATTAAACCTACTGAAAAGAAGCATTTCACTGGAAACATGGGATAGAGGGAGAAGGAAAATATGGCAAACCAGCACACAATACTGACAACTTCTTCCTTGGGAAAAAGTGGTATTAGGCTTACAGTTCACAGAGCAAGTTCATAGAGCTGTATGTCTAGAAAGTGTGATTATGATTGAGCCACAGACACACTTCAGCTGTTTCAGTCAAGCAGCAGCTGAATGCAGGGAAGAAACAAATAGAAACAAGCCTTACTTCCTACATCCACCAGGAATGTAAAAGAAGAAATAAAAAGAGGACATACTAAAACAAATGACATTACTTGCCTATAGGGAAATCATACTTGCCCATAGAGAAACACTGGGCAAGCGTTCAATGTTTCCCTATGGACAAGTATTCCTCAATGATTTTCTATGGGCAAGTATTCCCCTATGTTTCCTTATGAGCATGTCTTCTGCAATGGTTCTCTATGGGCAAGCATGGTTTCTCTATGGGCAAGTATGGATTCCCTATGGGCAAGTACTGCCATTTGTTTTTGTACGTCCCAAGAAAAAGTCCACTCTGTAAAAACCCACATCAACAGAGGCAGCAGTGGCCTGCATTAATAGCAGCACTGTCCTCAAAAATCTCAGTTGCTGATGGATGTAATAAAATTTAAAAAAGCAAAAGCTGAGGGAAGACGGAAAATGGAATGACCCTTGCAAATGTTGGATACGAAGGCAAAGGAAATGGACATTAAATGAAACAGAAGAAGCATGCCAGTGGGGCTCAAAGAGCAACAGAGGAATGGCAAAAAGACAGCTGCTGAGAGTGGGAACTGTTAGGAGCTCAGCTGCTGTTGGGGAGGAGGCTGAAATGACAGCTTGCTATCCCTGGGGAGTACAGGTGCACCAGGAGCAGGACTGGCTTCAAGGAAGACAAGGGGAGCATTGTACAGAAGCACTCCACATAGGATGGAGGATGTTCAAGGGCTCTCATGCCCAGCGGTCCCTCAGGCAGACAAGGCACAGAAGAGGTTGTCATGTCAACCTTCCCTCCTCCTTCTCACCATCACAGCACATGCTCCGGGAGACAAGGCCAGCTGATCCATAGGACGTTATCACACGGGGAGTCGCGGGGAGAAAGTGGAAATAA
>JAIPUX010001232.1:83080589-83092752 GCA_020142125.1 Phrynosoma platyrhinos | reverse complement strand
CATTGACCCATTTCACACCTTACAGAATGCTTAAAGGTAAATGGTAAAGATATTCCTTGACAAGGTTGTCAAGTTGTGTCCAACCATAGAGGGTGGTGCTCATCTCCGTTACTAATCCGAAGAGCCAGCGTTGTTAGAGACTACTCTGTGATCCTGTGGCCAGCATGATTGCACAGAACACTATTTACCTTCCCACTGAAGTGGTACCTATTTATCTACTTGCATTTGCATGCTTTCGAACTGCTAGGTTGGCAGAAGCTGGGACTAGGGACAGGAGCTCACAACATCATGCAGCACCTGGGCCTCAAACTGTCAATCTGCCGATCTTGCAGTCAACAGAGTCAGCATCTTAACCCCTTGAGCCACCGCATCCCACCCACAGAATCCTTAGTAATTCCCATATGCCACTAAATGTAACGCTAGTAGTTGTGACATAAACAACTAGCAAAATTAACATTATTCCTTCAAATTACAATATCATATGCACAACCTAAATGTATTTACATATACATAGTGAAGATTTGGTTAAAATGCGACGTTTTTAAAGAAAAATTTAAAAGATTTTTTTAAAATTAAAATATTTAATTAAAAAAATTGAAATTTGAAAATTTAAATTGGGGGGGCTCTCCTTTCTCCTCCCAATGAGCTTTACTCCACTCTCACCATCTCTTAAAGCATTTTAAAAGGAAGCAGGTGAATGCCACAGTTCATTTATGCCCCAAAAAAAATAGATGTTTGAGGAGCAGTGGTGTCACACACACCCTCCTTAGGGTGTCACCTGGTGCGATCCATATCCCCCGCACCCCCCTTGTGATGCCACTGGTCCCCAGAGTCATAGTCCACCACTCAAACCACTAACCATGGGTACTCAGACCATATTGCTGAAAAGAATGCACTTTGAAAGGTGAATCATCAAAATATCTTGAGCTCCTTAATGATTTTGAGTTAGACAAGTTAAAGTTGAAGAATCTCCATCCAGCTCAATCCTGGGAATATCTGTCTCTTGTCTGCATGTATGGAATGCAGGTTCTCCAACTGCTTTGCCCCAATTAAATTGACAAAAATCCAAGCTTTAAAATTTGTGACATGGTAGCTTCTATATGTGGATCTTTTTGAGAACTTGAACATTTGTTTTTGCCCTTCATTAACAGTATGCCACACTGGCTGGAGGGGATAGGTATCAATAATTTGTCTTCTGTTTCTAGTGCTTTCTCAGTAGAGAAAGTCTGCTTCAACAAGTGGGACTTCAAAGAAACTGGTTTCTTCTCATAGCTGTTGTGTGTTTAGTATGTGATGGGTGGCAAAGAAGAATAAATGGTGTCATTCAGGGCAGATGCTTTTCCAAGAAAAGAATATCTTTCTGGACAGAACCTCCCATTATTCCCATTATTCTTCAGCATGGGTTTTATGCATGCTACATGGTTCTTGTTGTGTGCCTTCAAGTCCTTTCCAACTTAAGGCAACCCCAAGGTGAACCTACCTCAGCAAGATTTCTTCAGAGGAGGTTTGTCATTGCCTTTCCCTGAGGCTGAGAGCATGTGATTTGCCCAAGGCCACTCAGTGGGTTTGATGGCTAAGCAAGGAATCAATCCCTGGTCTCTGGAGTTTTAGTCCGACAGCCAAACCACTACACCACATTGGCTGTGTTACACAGAAATGATGTTCCTTGAGAAGAACTCAACAGGTTTCAGTGCAAGCCAAGCTCCTGCCCATTTAGGCTGAAGTCAGTGCCATTGATTTCAGTGAAATTGACTTCCCTAAGTAGTCATATTGTAGTATTGAAAATGAAGGGAGAAGGTAGTGTTTGATCAAAGAGGAACAAAGACAAGATAGTGAAAGATGAATTAGTGGCAGTAGTAGTTTCTGAAAGTGGTTTGGATGGCAGGAAGGTTATGAGAGTCCAGAAAAGATTTGCAGACATTAATTGCAAAGCCATTGTAAGAAAGAGATCAACATGCTACAGGGGTAGTAAGGGATAGATAGGCAGTTCCAGGTGATGATCATGCTGATGGTGGGGACGGGAAAGAGGATGCCTGCTGGGGGAAATAAAGTCTCAGTCCTTTTCTTTAATTTCTCAACTTATTCCTGAATCCAGAAGTATCTGCAGTGTTAAAATAGAAGAATGTTATAAGAAGAACTGCATCTACAGAAGTGCAAAAACTCAGTCAAAAAAGGGGGATAGTAAACAAGGTCCATCAGTGTATATAGAGAAGAGGGTACTAGAAGAGAGATAATCAAAAGGAAAAGACAGCAAAGAGGTAGAGGGCCTGAAAGGTGATTAAGCTGAGATAGAAACCAAAAAGCAACTTCCTCTTATCCTAGAGCAATAATTATAGTGTTCCTGTTTTCTCAAAGGAATATATGGCCACATAGGTGTATTTAGAAGTGGATATCAGAAGCGAGCTATTTTTGAGCCTGATATATCCAGTAACTCTAGAGGTCTCTAATGAAACAGTTGAAATTAGGACATATCTCATGGATTTACTAGTAAATTTTATTATCTTCCTTTAGAATCTAAAGTCCCATGACCATAACTGAGTGAAGGTTCCTATGTGCACTGATATGACAATCCAATCCAATGGACACCGTGAAAGTTACTTCTGCATCAGTGCTTCTAAATCTTTGGTGCTCCAGATGGTTTGGATTTCAGCTCTCAGAATCTCTGTTAACTTTCCATGCTGGCTGAGGCTTTGGAGAATTGGAAGTCAAAAACATCTGGAGGATGGAAGGTTGAAAACAGAGCTCCACATCCCATTAAAAGAAGCTATTAACCTTAAGCTCACAGTAATTACATTGAAAGCATTAGTTTGGATTGTATTTACTCATTGGCTGTTTTTAAATATGTTGTATTTTGTGTATGTATTTTAAGTGTTTTATATATATTTTTTAAACTATGAAAATCATCATAATAACTAAATAAATAAAATGAATAGCAGGCCTGATAAGGGCCATCATCTGTAAGGAATTGCCACAGTTTGTCAGTATGTTACTCCACAGCCAAAGGAGGTAACAAACATTTCCTTCCAATCAATTACAAGTGTTAATATGTTAAATGCTAATATATACTCTTTGTGGAAGGAAAGGGTGTTCTTGAATAGAAGTTATGATTGCTCAGTATTCTCTCCAGTATAAAAAAGCAGTACTTCTTAATACCAGTTTTTGAGGAACATGCACTATTTTACTCATGTCTTTCTTTGGGTTTCCCAAGCAGGAAGAACTGTGGGAAGAAAATGCTCTGATATGATCCAAAAATGGCTCTTTTATTATTATAGTATGTACCAAGAGTCTTGTAGCAGTTTGTTGGGCTTGTATAGAACAGTCAACTCTGGTGTCAACCAGGAAGCTAACAGGTTGATCTTGAGTAGTCACTCTCTATAAGGCTGTCTTAGTAGTGCAGAAATAATACAGTTTGATACCACTTTAACTGCCATGGCTCAGTGCTATGGAATTCTGGGATTTGCAGTTTTGTGAGATATTTAGCCTGGTGCCACAACAAACTACAAATGCCAATATTCCATACATAAAAGAGACATGACAGTGGCATCAAACAGGATTATTTCTGCAGTGCAGATGCAGCCTTGGCCTAATCTACTTCATACGAGGGTGAAATAGGAAGGAGCATATATACCACTGTTTAAAAAAATTGAAAGACATATAATTTAACAAAATACAACAGTACAAAATAAAATTTACAGACTGTCAGCATTCCTTAATACACATACGCACACACAATAAATGCATAGATAGATAGATGATAGATAGATAGATAGATAGATAGATAGATAGATAGATAGATAGATAGATAGATAGGAGCCAGTAATATATTATCTAATATGCATTTTTTCCCAGACAAATTAGGAAGATCCATGGTTCAGAATTGGTAAGTAGCTACATTTAGCTTCTGCTGAAGGAAATTAGTAGTTCAGATTACCAAGGCAACAAAGGCATTTGATGCCAGAGTGAGAAAGTATAAATTCACCAATCATAGAAGAGGGATGGTGGGAGACTTGTGTCCCAAGCAAACGTTTGTACTCTTCAGTCAATTGTTATGTGGAAATGAAAAGGATATTGAATACAATCAATTACAGATGATATGATGTGGACTGCACTCCCATTTTTTTGCCCTGATGTTAGCTGCATCACACACTTTTACTTCAGTGAAACCACTTGAATTAAGATTTCTGAATGATTTTCTAATGCTGAATTTCATTTTCAGAATGAAATCCAAAATTTCCACATAAATTGAAAACATTTTGAAAAAGTTTACAGCATACAATGCAAATAGAAGTTCATATATTTTTCAAACATGTGGAAAACTCCCTGCAAGTTGAAGTAACATGAACATTTCAGATGCATTAATGTTTTCTACATGTATTTAAAAAAAAAAAACCTGGGAAATTTTCAAATACCTACTTCACCAACATCATGCCCAACTTCTTTCACTTATGCTGTGCAGAAAGGGAGATATGTACAAAAAATACAGATAGCTGATGATAATTAAATGGATATCACCATATCTTCCAGCTAAAAAGTGGGATCAGTAAATAATGAGAGGTAGCTGATGACTCATGTTTGCTCTAGAACACTTTGATATAAAGAGAATAGATAAACATTATGCCTGTGTACAAAAGCAATTAATACAGTGAAACAGTTTTGTGACAGATTTTAGGGTGGGAAGATTCTGTATAAGAGTGTCCCTGTTGATTCTGCTGGATCTCTCAGTGGCTTTCAATACTTTCTGGACCATCTCTCTGGGATGGGACTTGGAGGTACCATTTTACAGTGGCTCCATTCCTTCCTGGAGGAGTGAACCCAGAAGGTGGTGCTAGGGGACTCCAGCTCAGCCCCCTGAGTTGCCCCTCCCAATTCATGGAGGATCCGTTCTGCCCCTCCCCGTGAAGATGACAGCTCACAAATATTTAAGCCCCATTTAAAGTAATGGCATGCACACCCATGGTATGCACGTGGGGCTGTGCGCAGGCATGCACACCCATTTAGAATATAGCCCTTGTCCCTCCCTGTGAAGAGCGAGACCATGGACTCCAAGTCCACAAATGGGGAGGGACAACTGTACATGAAGCCAGTGGGAGAGGTTGTCCGGAGTTTTGGGATATGCTGATGACACTCAACTCTACTACTCCTTTCTACCCCAATCCAAGGAGGCTGACATGTTCCTAAACCAGTGCCTATCATCAGAAATGGACTGGATGAGGGCAAACAAGTTGAAACATAATCCAGATAAGACAGAGGTGCTCTTGGTTAGTCGTAAAGCAGATCAGGGAATAGGGATCTAGCCTGTGTTAGATGGGATCACACTTCCCCTGAAGATGCAGGTTCACAGTTTGGGGATACTCCTGGATTCAGCTTTGAACCTGGAGGCCCAGGTCTCTGCAATGACCAGGAGTGCTTTTGCAAATTTAAAACTTGTGTGCCAACTGTGTCCATTCCTTGAGATGCCAGATCTGGCCTGAGTTGTACATGCTTTGGTTACATCCCGTTTGGATTACTATAACACGCTCTACTTGGGTTTGCCTTTGAAAAGTGTTTGGAAACTTCAGCTGGTCCAAAGAGCTGCAGCCAGTTTTTTAACAGGGGCAGGTTACAATGATCATACAACACCCCTGTTTCCGGGCACAATTCAAAATTCTGGTGATAACCTTTAAAGCCTTATATGGCTCAGGTCTAGGCTATTTGGCAGATTATATTTCCCTCTATGAGCCAGCCAAGGCTGTGAGATCCTCAGGTGAGGCCGTTCTTTCTATCCCATCAGCATCACAAGCACAATTACTGAGGACATGAGAGAGAGCCTGTTCCATAGTTGCCCCTAGGCTCTAGAACTCCCTGCCCAGGAAGACCAGAATGGCCCCTTCCTTGATGGCCTTCCACCGACAGACAAAAACCTTTCTTTTCAGACAGGCATTCAAAACAGAAAACTTTTAATGAATGGCCTGGGATACTATATTATTTTAAATGAATTTTAAACATTTTATCTTCTTTTTTATTTTATTGTAGTAGTTTAATTCTGTTTTTATGTATTATTTTTGTATGTTTTTAATTGTATTGTGTGTGTGTTTTTAAATGTTATAAGCCACCCTGAGTCCCTGAGAAGGGCGGGATATAAATAATATAATATAATGTAATATAACATGCCTGAGGAACCATTAATAAAACTATAGCCAGCTAGCTCAAAGCCACTCTGCTACTAAGAAGTCCAGTCTTTTAACATGTCACATTGGGGTAGTTGTACAGTGAGAATCCTGATTTTTTTTATCCATGGATTCAACCATCCATGTCTTGAAAATATTCCAAATATACATATAAATTCCAAAATGCAAGCCTTCATGTTGCCATTTTATATAAGGGATACCATTTTATTACACCATTATATTTAATGAGACTTTAGCATCCATAAATTTTGGTATCCACAGAGTCCTTGAATGAAACCCCAGCAGATATCAAGGGCCCACTGTATGTTGAAAATAGGTTTGGGGCACCTTGAAAGGGCAGTAAACTAGCACTTTTTAAAAGCTTCCAGATACATTTTTATCAGGAAGGGAAAAGTCAGAAGAGATTTCTGACAATGTCTTGGGTAAGCATGCTGTGATGTAGTCATGTAACATTGTCATTGTTTTGTTGTTGTATGCCTCCATTTCCACTTTATGGTGACTCTAAGAGGAACTGATTCAGGGTTTTCTTGACAAGATTCGTTCAGAGTGGGCTGACTCAGTCATGTAACTAGTCCCAGGTTAAAAATTAATAGCATGGTATCCAATCTTGGGGTCATTCACACTTGTATTTAAATCAGTTTTTGAGTTGGATAGATCCGGGACTGCAGAATCGATTTGAGCCAAAATGAAGTTCACACTACATTTTTATTTACTGAATACCTCCATGTCTATTTAACATGGTTCATGTTCACACTTACTTTTCAATCCATCCTGGTTCTTTTTTAAAAAATGTCAGTCATATGATGCACATGTGCATGTTTCTGGTTACACAAGCACTCAGAGGTGTGGCCACGTGCATCAGCTGTCACTAATTCCATGGGCCTCTGTGTGTGTATGTGTTTATGTATGCGTGTCTGTGTGTGTAAGATGCACACACTCCTCCTCCTCCTTCTCCACTTTACCTCCATGCCTGGGAATGGGCTGCTGGAAGCAGATAGAGTGCCAGGAGATTTTTATTTCTATGGAAGCAACAGCTGATCCAGTCAGAAACACACACGCACCTTCCTCTTCCACTTTCCTTAGTCCAGCATGCACACACACACATTCTCTCCCTCCCTGCCTTAGCTCCGCTTACTTTTGGCTCCCCCAGCTGACTCTTCAACCCCCAATGCCAGACATGCAAACCTCAGTACCAGAAACAGAAGTATCCCCCATGGCACCCATGGATCCACACATCCCAGAGGAGAATCCCCCATGACACCCACAGATCCATACATCTCAGGGGAGAATCCCCCATCACACACACAGATCCATGCATCCAAGGAGAGAATCCCCTATGCCACCCACAGATCCATGCATCCCAGGGGAGAATCCTCCATGGCACCCATGGATCCATGCATACCAGGGGAGAATTACTGCCACAGCATCTGTGACTCTCTCCCGTGAACCCGTGCAACAGTTTGCAGAAGTTGTCAATTTAAAAAAAAACAAAAAAATACACTGCACCATGCCCCCCACAACCCCATGACAGCACTGAGAGGGGGTAAATGGTGGTTTGCCAAGATCTGTGGTGGGATTGGTACCACCCCTCTGTCCACCTTCTTCCCATTGCCCCTCCCACCCTGGGCGACCCAAATGTGATCAAAAATGCATTCACATTAGTTTAACATGGTTGCAAACCGGTTCTTTTCAAAAGAACCTCTAAAAGATTCATCTTCAAAAGAATTGATTCAGGAGGACTTGTGTCGATTCACCCCGATTCAGTTCAATCATTATTGGGTTTGAAATAGACTCCAGCGTGAACAAGGCACATATAAACTGGTTTAATCCAATTTGCAAATCAGTTTAAATCATAGTGTGAATTAGGCCCACATGTAACAAATGGGAGCAAAGAACTGTACTGCACTTGTGGCCAAGTCTTACTATGAGGGAAGGAATGGAATAACTATGCTACTATTTGTTACTTCCAACCATATTTAGAAAGTTAAATGATGTTTATGCCAGAACTTGAGAAATTCACACTATACAATAAAGAAAGCTTGTGATACACACAGATGAACTCCATACTGGGGAGTATTCCACACCACAATGACTCCAGTCTTTCTTTGAGGTGGAATGCATTTACAAAGAAGACAATAACTTTCTCTTGCTCCAAATGTGTTGCTGCTTGACTGATGGGAATTTGTAGAATTCTTGAAACAGAAGCATTTCCCATAAAGAAGACTCTTCTGCTCCATACAGCTAAAAACACATTTCTTTTAAGAGCACTAGGAAGATATGCAGCATCTTCAAAACAAGTATTTCCCTGAGGGAAAACTCTAGTCCAGCAAATGAGTACAGCTGCACATGTGTTGTTCTGTAAACTGATAAGAGTCCTTAGTATTCCCTTTCCCCATTGCATTCTAAACTCACTTCAGTGACACTGTGGGCAAATAGAAAAATGTATGAAATTAAATATTATATAAGTTCTACACAATCTATGTTTTCTTCTTAAAAACAAAACAAAACTGCTCGTAGTCGAAGACATAATTATTGTAATATATGACATTTCATTGTTTTCAAGCTTACAGAAGAAGAAGGTCAAACATTGGCATGCAGAAGGAACTGGAAAAAAAAAATACACTGCACCATTTTTGAATATATTGGGGGGGGGGGTTGGAAAAGTCTTAGGAAACCCTGAAAAAAAGAATCCTGGACTGACTAGGATCCCCACAAATCAGGACATGCATGGTGTATGTATGGTATGTGTGTAGAAAACAACATTTTCTACATAGAAATGTTATTTTGTGTGCATAAAATAATGTTTCCTGTGCAGAAAATGCTGTTTTTGCACACACACAAAACCACATGCAAATTTGGTGCAGAATAAGTTCTGAACTGCATCTTTGAAAAGCACACTTTTTGAAGATGTTTTCACAGTGGGAAGAAAATTGTTAAAACTACTTCCTTCAAAAATGAAATTAGTGAAGAATTACTCTTCTGCCCTGTGTAGCATCAGAGAAGACTTTCTACACAGTTGTGTCATATTTTTATTCACTGGCCACAAAGTAGCTCCTACTAGATACTGGAAGTTTAGTCAGTATACAAAGAAATGTTTTAAGAGCTAAAAGGATTCTTTGTAGATGTATGAATGGCAGCTAAAATTATCAAGGGAAGGAAAGATCAAAACTAGGAGGAAGGTGAAACAACCTTGCATCCACCCACTCTTGCTGCAGCTGAGACAGCTCACTCCACCCACGACATCTAAAGAATCAGATGTCGCTTTGCCATTTGAAGAAGAATACTAAACCCCCTGTTCTCTGCTTTCCTTTACATTGTGTAGTGGAAGAAATTTTTTCCTTTACCCTATGTGGTTGAAGTATTTTCCCTCCTGCATCTGCCAAAGCACAGTAGGAAAAATAAAACTGTTTTTCTAGCAGTGATGACACAGTGGAAGGAGAAAAAGAAAAAAGAAAAGAGGGCTGGAAAGGAGAGTAAAACTATCAAGCATCTTTCATTTAGAGACAGGATAAGAATGTTTTGCTTTTTGACTTGTACACAAAATGTACAGTTCAGAGGATGAGATGTAAAAATCCCAGGCACTGGTGCAAAGGTTCAGTTCTTATGCTGCAGAACTGGAATTGATTAAGAGAGCATCAGCAGGAACTCTTTGAAAGTTTGTGAGTGGGTGATATCCCAACTTTCCATCTGAGCTTTTGAATCAGACACAACAACTAAGTGCTACAAAAAAGGAAACCAGCTTCTCTGTAACTTCAAAGGTAGTAAAAGGGTGGATTTTAGAGAGTAAAAGAGCTATAAGAGGTTGTTTTTTTTCAAGAGTGTGTGGCTATGCCATGCTGCACATAATGTATTAGTAGCGGAGAAGCACATTTTTGAAGTATTTCTTTCACACAAGATTCTTTCACACAAGATTCACTCTGGTTACTTTATTGTGGCAAAAGGGCTCCTGGGCAAAAACTTTGTCTCATGAAGTATGCAATGTTCTCCCCCTTGGGGGAGATCCTGTCTTAACTGGCCAGGATATTTTGGGGGCAGACCAGAGTATCCTGGCACTCGAGCTTCCTCAACCTCTCCCTCATTACCTTGGCCTTCTGTTCTGATGCTGGGTGGCTGCTCGCGCATGCTTCACGCATTGTCACCTGGTGTGTCTGCTGCTGTGGTGTGTCACTTCACTCTGAGGTCAGAGTGAGGCAGTCAGTGACAATCACATGGTTGCCCGCCTTGTTCTTACCTTAAAGCAAGTGACGCACAGAACAGAGGGCTCTGGATCTCCTGGGAAGATTCAGAACAAATTAATATGCCTTAAGAGGGGTATACCCTGATTCTGGTGCTGAATAGGCTGGATGTTGTCCAGTCTGTTTGCATCATGTGTTGGGCCATGTGTTGTCCACTCTCCCCACTGAGAGGACAGGGGGAGGCTATTTTATTTGGCCTATACCAACAAGAGATCTTCCTGTTACATAATATAAAACATAAATAATTATTCTACATAATGTTGGTAATAGTTGAAAGCATCTGTGTTGGATTTCATTAATGCTATTAAGAGAGTTAGAGTTAGAGGACTTTCCCATGTGGAATTAGAAGTACTTAAACCCATTGATTTCAATGAGTTTAAGAGAATCTTGCATCTGTGAAAACACGAGTGGTTCATGCTGCTAAGGAATAGTATTCCAAAGATTTCATTTGTTATAAAATAATGTGGTCTGAAGCAATTTTTTAAAAAACAATTAAATTACATTTTCTTCAGAAACCCTAAAGAGGAGCTTTATTTATTTATTTTTTTAAAAAAACTACTGTAGTTTTCTGTAAGTCCCACCTGTTCCTTTGAGTGGCTGAACGGAAAGGAGACTTAAGACCAGTTAGTGGTGAAAGGGTGCTAGGCTATTGGTTCACTAACATTTTGAGATTCAAGCTTACACTTCAAATGCAATTTAAACATAATCTCCACTCAGCTCCACCAACCAAAACCCTACCCATTTTATACATTGCTAATTAACATACAGAAATTCTTGCACACAGTACTTTGCAGCGCACTGCAGCTCATGAGGACCAGCTCATTGTTTACAATTTTGCTTCAAGGCTTCAGAGATGAAGGAGTCTAGCCTTAGGAGTGGAGAGGGGATCAATCCTCCCAGTTTACAAAAGCCCAGATGGATAAGGATAATGGGGAACACCTGTTTACAAGGCATGATTCCATCATAACTGAAAGGGCTTATGGTGAGATCCTTGCTTACAAACAGCAACACCATTTGGAAATATGGCCAATCTCCAGTATTTCAGTCTTGGATGAGGTAGAATCATAGAATCTATGGAAGAGTTGGAAGAGACCACAAGGGCCATCCAGTACAACCCCCTGCCATTCAGGAATACAAAATCAAAGCATCCCCGACAGATGGCCATCCAGCCTCTGTTTAAAGACCTCCAAAGAAGGAGACTCCACCACACTTGGGGGGAATGTGTTCCATTGTTAAACAGCTCTTACTGTCAGGAAGTTCCTCCTAATGTTGAGGTGGAATCTCTTTTCCTGTAGCTTGCATCCATTGTTCCAGGTCCTGTTCTCTGGAGCAGCAGAAAACAAGCTAGCACCCTCCTCAATATGACATCCCTTCAAATATTTAAACAGGGCTATCATATCCCCTCTTAACCGTTTCTTCTCCAGGTAAAACATACCCAGTTCGCTAAGTCATTTCTCATAGGGCATGGCTTCCAGACCCTTCACCATTTTAGTCACCCTTCTCTGGACATACTCCAGTTTTTCAACATCCTTTTTGAATTGTGGTGCCCAGAATTGGACACAGTATTTCAGATGGGGCCTGACCAAAGCAGAATACAGTGGCACTATTACTTCCCTTGATCTAGTTACTATACTTCTAAAATTGCATTGGCCTTTTTAGGTGTGGCATCACACTATTGACTCATGTTCAACTTGTGGTCTAATAGGACTCCTGGATCCCTTTCACATGTAGTCTCCTTAAGCCAAGTGTCCCCCATCTTAT
>JAIPUX010001232.1:82953822-82990041 GCA_020142125.1 Phrynosoma platyrhinos | reverse complement strand
GACACCCAGATATATTTCTCCATGTCCCAGTCATCAGTCTCGACTTCAGATGGTGTCGCTCCTCTCAATGACTGTCTTAAGGAGGTAATGGACTGGATGAGGAAAAACAGATTGAAATTGAATCCAGATAAAATGGAGGTACTTACAGTAGCGGCCCCAAAACCAGGCATTGGGATACAACCTCCAGTCCTGGATGGGATCACACTTACCGCGAAAGACTGTGTTCGCAGTCTGGGGCTGCTGCTGGACTCGTCACTTCAGATGATTAATCAGGTGAATGTGACAGCCAGGAGCGCCTGCTATCAACTTCAACTGATCTGCCAGCTGCACCCTTTCTTGGAAGTAAGGGACCTTGAAACTGTGGTACACACCCTGGTAACCTCCTGTCTGGATTTCTGCAATGTGCTGTACATGGGGCTACCCTTGTGCTTGGTTCAGAAACTTCAATTAGTGCAAAATATGGCAGCCAGGTTGGTCTTCGGTACATCTAAAAGAGACCATATAACACCTGTACTGAAGTCTCTTCACTGGCTGCCTGTTAGTTTCCGGGCCCATTACACGGTGTTGGTTATCACCTATAAAACCCTAAATGGCTTGGGTCCAACCTACCTTTGAGACTGCCTCCTCCCATACAATCCGCCTCACACACTTCGGTCCTCTGGGAGGAATTTGCTACAGGTGAAAAAATCTAGAGTGTCAGCTACTTCCCAGAGGGCCTTCTCGATGACCACTCCCAGACTATGGAACTGCCTACCAGACGATAGCCATCATATGTCAACCTTAGACAGCTTCAAAAGGGTGGGCAAGACAGATCTCTTCCGGCAGGCCTTTCCTGATTAGTCCTCCTGGTCATAGAGCCTGTCTTTTTGCATCTCTTCTTCCCCCCATCCCAGCCACTATTATAGCCATTGCTGCTGTAGTTATTATATTTTGTCTGTACTTTGCCTTATTTTAAAAATTGTTTTAATTTGATGTTTGTTTAATAACTTTTTAAGGGGTGGGAGGGTTGGGGTTTGGGGTTGATCTTATTGTGTTGTATTTTTATGTTGGAAGTCACCCCCATTGCTATGCAGAGGAGCGGGGTACACATAAATTTTATATTATTATTATTATTATTATTATTATTATTATTGATATGACATATTTATTAATAACTTGCATATAAGAGTGGATAACAATTTGTAAAAGGCATACATACATAATTTTACATCAAGACCACAACATTCTATCAAGGAAAATGTACTATTCTGTATGTGAACAAAAACTTAATATAACAGTGAGAATATGAGGCAAAGTAGCTTACAGCTACAGTAGATACAGTTATGTGGATATGAAAAATAGGATGACAATGAAAGAGCTAGAGCATGGAACAATTGGTCTTGTGGACTACAACTCCCAGAGTCAGCCAACACTATGACCACTGACCATGTTGGCTGAGGGGATTTGGAATTTGGAGCCAAAAATAACTTTCCTAGGTTCTAGTATGTTCCTTACACAAGTGCACATCAGCCTTCAGCCAGTTGCCTAGGTGTAGATGAGTTGTACAAAGTCTTTCACAATTCCCAACTAGGCAAACATAAGATATGATGTGGAATTAGATTTAAATGTGGGAATGTCCATCTCTATCCTTTCTATAGTGATTGGGACCTGACCTTGCAACAGTGCTCCTAAAGCATGAGTACCTAAAAGCAGATGCTTCCCAAAAAGAAAAGTAAACATGCTAATGACATCATGCAGGCGTAACTGCTAGGAATACAAAAATACAGACACACAAGCCCTACAAACATCTATCCTGCTCCAGGTCCAAATTTGATTCATTCTTTTTGATATAGTAGTAGTCAACCACACCAGCAAAATCAAACTGCTGCAACCTCTCCTACTTTGTGTGTTCTTCCTCATTAATAATTGTTACCCCAAAGATCAAAACCCCCCATGCAAGGTCCCTCTGTTTGATATAAACTTAATATTAAAAGGGCTGTCAAAAGGCTCGAATCCTGGAGAACATCCCAGTGTGGAGAAAGCTTCTTGACCTTATAAGGAGTTCATGTGGGCTCAGCATGGGAGTGCTTAGCCTGAAGCCCAGAGGAATCTGCCAGCAATAGAAATCTGTATAAGCCCCTGAATGGAAACAATGGTGTGATCAATCTCATTGATTATTCTCTCATCAGGAAAGTCCATTCAAATCCCAGAATTGCATTGGGATAGATTTTGCCCTATACATGTGTCCACTTGGGCAGTTCCAATACAGTCTTGGTTGAAGTCAGACACCCTGTCATTATCTCCCTTGACTCCTCAGCATTGCTGAGTCATTTCACTTCACAGAATCCCCAACTGGAACCTCCACTTCTGGAACAGGTACCGTATTACCTTTTGCAATCCTGAAAATCACTGTCTGCTAACACATTTTATAATTTTAATTCTTATATGTGTGTGTGAGAGTGTGTGCTTTTGCATGAAAGTTGATTTCCCTTTTGTTGTTATAAATAAAACTACATTTGGACCTTGCATTCTGGAGTTCACATTTTTGTAACCTTTATACACAGATCTGACCCTAGCATTAGTTACCTGATACCCTCTCACAGCCATCATTTGAGCTACTTTCATCCCCCCTTTGAATATTGGTTATGAGTGCCCTCTTGGGACCCTGGCATTTTGCATAACATAATGTTTGCAATCTTGACCACATTCTTGACCACACATGTCTCAATTTTCATCTGTGAAATGCTGGAGGATATGCAACAATAACTCTTTTATAAAAATGAATGTTTATTCTATCATACATTAAGGAGCAAGATTCTGCAAGGCCTCTAGAGACTATTTCATTATTCTCTCATAATTTTCTAGTGTCATCACCCAAAGTTCTCTTTCTGAATACAGTAATCCAGAACTAAACAGCTTGGGTGTGAAGTGGGGACACTGAGAGCAGACAGTGATCCTGAGTCATACAGTGTGTGATTGTTTGTCACATTTTTAACAATGCACTTTAAGAATCATTCTGTTCTTTAGAAGAAGACCATTTTGTGAGGCCTTCTATAGTGATGAGATGCAAGACAAAATCTCTTTTATATAGTGATTTTTCACTCTTACTTTAGACTCCTAAATGTTTTATACTGTAATTCAAAAGATGAGAAAGATCTTGTCAGCTGTGTTGAAATGCTCTTTTGAATGGCAAAATCTGAAGTTTCAAACTGCAGTTCTCAGACTAGTCCTGCCAATATTAGGCCTTATTCATTTCACGGTAGTTTTTGCAGCCACATTATTTTGTGGACCAGGCTGGTTGTTCTCAACTTAAACAGACTGATATTGGCAAAGAAATTATGTACTACTTGTTCCATGGTCATAATCTTCAGTGTAATTTTCCTGACTGTAATTTTCCTCTGTTTTATAACTTGAAGACATACAATATCCATTTTATGGCCATTTTGTTACATTGTATAGGGAAGTCAGGTTAAAAAGGGTAATTATTATGTCACCATCAGAATTTACACTAGAACTTCTGTATAATTGAAGTTAATCTGTTCAAAAACCCCAAAATATCAGTGAAGGACTTTGGGATTTATATCAATTTATGCAGAATAAAAGCCAATCAGCCACTGTTGATACTGATGTAAATATAGTTTGGGTTACTTCACTTTAAACTTTAATTATTATTTTTTTAAAAAAAAAAGTTCTGAAAATGAGGCACACATTTATTCTACACTGACAAAATGATGCAAGTCTCTGTTGCACTGCTTCTGACTCATTATGTTCATTAAGAAATGGCTATTAACAAAACATTTTAAAATGTAGAGAATAGTTATAAAAATCTAAGGTTAAAATCCAATAAACACTTCACTAATGTCCCGAACACTAGTCAGTGGTCAATATTAGTTTTAGGTAGTTTAATCTTTGGGGGATTTTTGGAGTTGTAGTCAAAAAGTAATTTCTCCACTGTGAAGTCGTAGGCTTTCATGGCCGGCATCCATAGTTTTTTTGTGGGTTTTTTCTCCACTCTTTGCTTTTATGTCAGACTAGACGTTAAATATTACCTCAAATTAATCTGTTTCTTTCCAAATAGGAGTTCCTCAGAGGTGTATGTCTCAGCAACTGGATTTACACTTTTAACTTGAGTTTACCATCCAGTGACCAATCACAAAACCAAGCATACCAAACACAAAACTTTAGTATGGGATACATTCTATAAAAACAGACATCTTTTACTACCAAAGGAAAAACCTCTTTGAAAAATGAACTAAACACATTGGCCAGAATCTAGATGATAGATCCCAGCTATAATACATACATACATTGGATTAATTATGGAATGGTGAGTCAAGACCATGCCAACTGATACGATGGGTATACTTTTCTTGAGACAAACAGAAGGATTTAGGCCATCATTAATTTGATCCTTATGGGTGCATTTACATTGTAGAAATAATGCAGTTTGACAGCACTTTAACTGTTATTGCTGCATTCTACAGAATCCTAGTATTTGTAGTTTTGTGAGGCACAGGCATTTTTTGGTAGAGAAGGCTAAAGACCTTATAAAACTACAAATCCCAGGATTCCATTGTGTGGAGCTGTAGCACTTAATGTCAAACTGTATTATTTCTACAGTGTAGATGCACCCTCCAGATTCCTTATAATTTTGATTCCTATAATTTCTCTTTTATTTGTGCCAGTGATACATTTTCTGGGAATGAATTTAATTTAATTTTCCTGTTTTTAGTTCATAATGGTCAGTGTCATGTATAGGACATACACACACAAACATACTCAAGAGAAGCATTTCTGAGTCACTTGCTATGGGTATTTATTTTGGTTGTGTGTTTTTTATTTGCTAGGATGATCTTTACTGATTTTTTTATGCAACCTTCAGCTTAGTCAAGGTAGCATCGTATGAGAATTTAGGATTTTAGATCTTTTGCCTATCTGGAAACAGGAAAGCTTGTGAGTTCAGTTTTCTCAAGGTCTTAGGTGTCTTCCATAGCTTCAGTAAATGAAATACATGTTGTTTTAGTAAGATATATTACCTCTGCTATTCAAATCTCCCAGAGTATTATGTTTATCATTGAATGATATGGCTAGCTTTGTAGATTGCAATGATGATAATAGTCTTCTTCTTTTATCTTCTATTATCTTAGCACTGGTGATACAGTGATATTTTTAATCAATTACTATATTTAAGTTCCTCCTGGCTGGGGATTTCTGGAAATTGTAGATCAAAACATTGTTCAAAAAGTAGCATGTATGAGCTCTCACATTTCTCATTCATTACAGCCAACCTATGGTAGACACAGAGACACAGAGCAAGAATAAGTCTGGGAAATGGAAGGAGGTGGAATTAGACATAAGGAAACAGAATTGTATTACAGAATATGAGTCTGTGCAAATAAACACTGCAAATGAATGGAAGTCTATGCCTAGTGAAATTGTGAAGTGGTGAGGACCTATTGTCGAATACCATCAGTGGTGCTGAAATTAGATATGTTTTCTGCTAAAAAACAAGCAAGGGCATTAAATGAACAAGTGGTTTTAGGTTATCAGCCTTCCTAATGAGTGAATTCACTTTAAAATAAGGGTGATTATTCATCACTATCTAAAAAGTATTTATCTCTTAGCTTTCATTGGGATTAATGGCAAGTTAGCGACGACAATCTAAGCAGTAAAGATCATCTTAGCAATTAAAAATAATAATAAACCAAAATAAATCTGACCATGTTCACTGATTTTTCCACCTAATGGTCACAATAGATTTAGGTCTATTAGTCATTTCTCAAATATTAGTGCCGGTCTAGTGAGCAAGCTTTCAGCATGCCAAATAAAATTTCAAAAGTTACTAATGACTTGTGGATAAATTGTATTCAAAGGGCAATTCAGAGTCTGAAAGACAAGGCCCTTCCCCGGCTCAAAATTATAATATTTTCCATTGTACATATGTCCTTTTAATGTGTTACAAGTGAGCATCAGTGCACCATCAGCAGAGCACTACCATAAAGGAGCCAATTCTGAGCCAAATTTCCAGTATCTTTTACAGCAGAGAAAACCAAGTGGACTTCAGTAAGAGATCGCAAAGATTAAAGTAGTAAAACAGCAACCATTCTTAAAATATATCAGAAGATGACCACAATTGCTTTACAGGGATTGAAAGAAATATACATTTATAACAAGACATAGTTTATTGATTGATTTATGTGCTCAGGGAGGCATACAAATGGTTTTTTCTGCCGTTGACTTTAAGGTAGGTTGTTTATTAATGGTAGGTTGTTTATTAATTTATTATCCCTCCTTTCTCTCAACATGGGATTCAAGGCAGTTAGATTGAGAGAGAATGATTGGGACACACTGATCTATTGAACTTCATGGTAAAATGGGATTTCATGTGCTAGGTATCCTTGTCTAACATCCTATAGCAAAGGTTGGAATTGTGTAGCCCATCAGATGCTGTTAAACTACAATTCCTAGCATTACTAATTATTCACTATGTTTATAAGGGCTGATGTGGGTTGCTGTCCAGGAAGGTTGCGTGACTTCTACCCCTGCTCTATAGGCACACTGAAAATGAAAAACAATGACTGGTATCCTGTTAGGCAGTTACAACATCATAAGCTAGACTTACAACCTTGTAGTGGTTTCATATTCACATTTATGATCATGGGACCATTGCCACAACCACAAATACCCCTACCGCAACCACAAATACCCCTAAAATCCCTCTTAAAAGCAAGATAGCCATAATGAGCACAGATGTTCTGGGGTATTAGCAA
This sequence comes from Phrynosoma platyrhinos, assembly GCA_020142125.1. Lineage (NCBI taxonomy): Eukaryota > Metazoa > Chordata > Lepidosauria > Squamata > Phrynosomatidae > Phrynosoma > Phrynosoma platyrhinos. The sequence goes on along the minus strand of JAIPUX010001232.1, from coordinate 82,983,292 downwards.
GCAGGGTACTGCATCTAGCCCTCTCCTACCATGGAACTACGGTGTGATGAGGAGTTGCTACAAGAACCACAACAAGTGGGAAGAATGGATGCAGGAACTAGTGCTGAAAAAATGTGTTTTGCAATGCATCATTAAAGTTTTGGGTTGTTTTTTACCTAGTGCTGCAAGCTCACTAGCAGATATTCATGGGTTCACTGCACATCAGAGATATATTGATGTACAGCCAAGCCACACTCATTCTCAACTGTGCTGTAGGTTACTTCTGTGCTGAATATGCAGCTGACCAAAGGATATGTCCTGCAGAACTGAAAAATTATTTGCATTTTTTAAAAAGGCTGATTCTGAGCCCCATTTTTGCAGCAGTATCTGAACTGGGTAGTTGTCCTGCTGTGCTTCATAGCTAATCTGCTTCAAAGAACAGTCCATTGCATAGGCACAGGCACAGCCATGAGTGTAGACTCAGACACAATCTATTTCTAAGTGGGCAGAGGAACAGATTGCAATATTCCTGGAACCTAAAAGGACAAGACTGGAGAAGATAATTCCACATGGCAGACTTCTGGGAGTAGTTGTTCTACATGAAAGCAACAAGGGGAATAAAGAAATGCTGTTAAATGATGCAGACTCTGGCTGGCATCCTGTTAGTGGCATATGCTACTTAATCTCATGCCTGCATAGATCTATTTTTTGTTGCTGCACAAGTTAGTGTTCCCTTTCTCTCTCCACAGTGAGCAAAGCCTTCCCCCTGGATTTACCATAGAGCTTTTGAGTCCCTCACTCCTGACCATTCTGTGCCTGATGGAGAGTGGAAGAGAGTCAGCATTTGGCTACATCCCCATGGCCAGATGCAAAATTATTATATCATCTCCAGAGGATCCAGGCACACTTCAGCAGTTTATGTAATCACTTTGCATCTGGCTACTGAGACATAGCCAGATGCTTCTGCAACCACAACCCAAATTCCATGAGGCACAGATTGTCTGGGGGGGGGGGCATTCGTGGCTCTACAAGAGGTCCAGGGGGGCATGGTACATGGCTCAACACAGTGTAATTGTACAAGCAGAAGCACTGTAATATGTTATCCTAAGCCACGAAGGATTGAAGTCTTCGTCTGAAAAGGACAGCTAATATTCACAGTGTGCATTGCTAATGCCTTGGTCAGGATAACTTAGTAAACTGGACAGACAAGCCCTTCATAAATTTACTTAAGAACACTGCCTATTTCATTGATCTCAAGTAAACTAAAAATATATGAGTATGTGTTTATGTTATGGAGAAAGGGACTTGATAGAGTCAGTAGTATTTCTTTATGATCCACTTCCATCTTGAAAAAAATGTCTGGACATTTTGACTCAAGCTGGGCACACATTTGACCTGCTGTGGAACTGTGTAACAGGGTCTTTTTGATATATGTTCCCAGACCTTCAAACTCCCTAAAATAATTTCCCCTCTGTTGTTCCTTTTGCGACTAGGCAAACACAAGACAGGCTTTTGGCTTATAGCTTGGTTTGCTAATTGACAAAAGTTTAACTGGTTTAATGCTAGCCATATATATTATTTTTGTGCTTTTATTTGTTTTTATACTGTGTTGTTAGCTGCATTCTTAACAACAACAAAAACAAAAATGTGGGATTTAAACTAATATTTATCCAAGGAAGTTTGCAGTCAAACCAGGTTTGTGTCATCTTCAGAAGCCTGAGGAGTTTCTGCATTCTTTGCAGAAACTCTGATGATTCAGCATAGATTCTTAGCTCCCTTGGTCACTATATCTCTAGGCCAGAAACTGCCATACAAAATAACCCATTTTTACAGTGTTATGACCAGACTGGCTAATGGAGGCAGGAAATCTAGAACCCATTAGATCCTTCCAGTCACGAAGGACTACAATTCAGATTACAAATATATCTTTCCCATGTTATATGCTCCATTCACAAGTTTAGAAAATATGCATGCTTAGAGACCCAGAGAAAATTCTGAAGCTTACATAGATATGACCCTGCAAGGTATAGTCCAACCTTCCATTGCAATCATAATTCTGCAAATAACATGATATATTCAATCAGCTCTACAAAGGACAAAATGTAGTTAGGGAATAATCCTTGCTGTAGAACTTTGATAATTACACAAGTAAAATCAGCAAAACTAATTTTAAAGAAGTATAATATTCATAGGCAGGTTAAGCGGCAGAACCAGTGAGCAAAATTGTGCATCTTTGAAATGAAAGAAACAAGGGAAACAAGATAAGGTCCATGAAATAGCAGGATCATTCTTAAAAGAACCTTGCCAAAGTCAGCTTCATTTTGGTCTTGCTACTTTGAAGAAATAATGTTTTCACTCTCCACAACAGCTAACAATTTCACACTGTTCCTGCTATTCCACCATCCCCGACATCCTTGCCATCCAATAATATGAAACATGTACTCAACAATCAGCAACAATAATTCAACTACATATGTATCTTTACTTAAAAGGCAGTATGTGAGTTGTACTTAACACACATATATGGACACACACAGTCCATAAAACAGTTCCTTATTTTGATGCATTTTATGGACACACACAGTCCATAAAACAGTTCCTTATTTTGATGCTATAAACTAGTATGTTATCTCTAGTCACTCGACTTTTCAAGCACCTTGTATCTATGCTTTAATGGGGGGAGGGTTAAGGTATTATGCTTTATATGGTATACTAAAACCTTTGATTGTGTACATCATGAGAAATCATGGTTCACTCTAAAAGAAATGGGAGTGCCACAACCTCTGATTGTCCTGATGTGCAACTTGTACCACTGTTAGGACACAATCTGGAAAATAGGATAGTTTCATATTACCATGAGGATCACACAAGACTACCCTGTGTAGTTAATTTATATACAGAACATATAAGGAAAGTGGGATTAGACTCAGAGGAGAGGAGTGTGAAAAATCTAGGTAAGGAACGTCAACAATTTAAGATGCACAGAGGATACCATATTACTAGCAGAAAATAGCAAAGGCTTAGAATGACTATTGATGAAAGTTAAGGAAGAAAATGCAAAAGTAGGTTTACAGCTGAATAAGACAAGAATAATGACCACTTTGATTTTATGCCACTTTAAAGTGGGTAATGAAGATAGTGAAATAGTTAAGGATTTTCTATAACTTTAATAATTTTAATAATCAAAATGGAGACTGAAGTCAAGAAGATAGAAGACTGTAAAACTTGGATATCCATCTATTAAAGAACAAGATCTCCAATTATAAAGATGTATAAGTCATGATATATAAATATAAAGTCAGATTCATCCTTGCCACAGTATTTCTTTAGATGGATATGAAAGCTGGCCAGTGAAAAAAGCTTACAGGAAGTCAGTTCATTTGAAATGCCGACCTGGAAGAGAGTTCTACGGCTACATGGGCCACCAAAAAGACAAATAAATGGGTCCTAGAGCAAATCAGACCTGACCTCTTACTAGAAGACAAGTTGACTAGACTAGTATTGTCGTACTATGGACATATCATGAAAAGACATGGCTCACTAGAAAGACAGTACTGCTACTGAAAGGGGAAGGCAGTGGGGTGTGGGGGAAGGCCCACATCATGAATAGATGGATGGATGGATGAAGCCACAGCTGAGCAGGACAGTTGATGACTGGGGCTAACCATGAGTCAAAATATACTTGATGGCCAGTAACAAAGGATTACTATACCTTTTGTACTGCAAGGGAAGGTCCTAGTAGTTTTAGTGGTTTTAGGATGTTGTTATGTGATAAATATAAATATAGTAGACCCTTGGTATCCACTAGGGGTTGGTTCCAGGATCCCCCTTATATTCCAAAATCCATTGATGTTCAAGTCCCATTAAATACAATGGCATAATGAAATGCTGCCCCTTATATAAAAGAGCAAAATAAAGATTTGCTTTTTGGAATGTATATATTTTTGGAATATTTTCTAAAGATGGTTTAATCCATGGATATGGAGGCCAACTGTAACACCGTAAGCTAACTTTGTAATTTGTCCTTTTTATGCATTCTGCGTTTTATTTTTACATGCAAAATTGTGATGGCAATAAACAATAAAGTTACAGTTTCAATTTTTACCTTATCTCTTGATTAGTTCCAATGGTTTGAGACTAGATCCAAATTCATATTATGTATTGTTAAATTGAATTCAGTTGGCTTGCACTAGTTGGCACATACATGGATGACATTTTTAAATATGGTTTTAAAACAAGCAGCTTTGTATCTAAGTGATAGTGCTTAACTATAAGATGGGAATATTTTAATTTATTTTTTTAAAAAAAATACCATAAAATGATGTTAACAGCAAAGTTAGATATATAACTGATTGTATATCTGAAGGTTGATTAACTGTAAATATATTGACGCAATCTTATTTCTAAAGAAAATTTCAGGTAGTAAAGTTGTTTCTATAAATGAAGAATATATTTGCATATGTAGAAATATGTGAGTTGTGACAAGGAGGGGCTGTGCTTTATTTTGAACAGGTAGAATTGGATTTCTGTTTACAAGCACAGGCCAGTGAAGAAAATTAAGTCTGTGTGTGGATTCGCATACATATGCATACCTCAGGAAAGATGGACCATCTGTACAGCATTGCTTTCAAAGAAAGATGAATCTAGATATGGATACAAATGATTATTCCCTTGAAAGTAATGTAATGTAATCTGTAGATTAAGTGCATCCATAATCAGACTCCGGTCCAGCTAGTTCATTTGAACATGCATGTCAGTGAACATTCCATTACAAGCAGTGGGAAAATGGGGAATGTGTAAAAGTTACTTTTCCATAACTTGTATATCAGAGATTGATCTTATTTCTTTTATAGTCGGCCTTCCATATCCACGGATTTCTTATCCACAGAGTCAACCACCCATGGCTTGAAAATATTCAAAAATACCGTATACAAATTCCAAAAAGCAAACCTTGATTTTGTCATTTTATATTAGGGATAGTATTTTACTCTAGTATCCATGGATTTTGATATCTACCTAGCAGATAGCAAGGGCCCACTGTATTACAACCACATATGGAATCCTTGCGTGTGCAGTTTAGGGAGGGACACTTAGAATTATTTTCCAGACAGCTCTAGGGCTGCATCTTTGCTGCAATTTGACACCACTTTAACTGCCATGGCTCAGTGCTATGGAATCATGGGATTTATAGATTGTTGTGGGATCAGAACTCTCTGACAGAGAAGGAAAAATATTTCAGAAAACTACAGATCCCATCATACCATAGCATTGAGCCATACTAAAGTGGTGTCAAACAACATTATTTCTGCAGTGTGGATGCAGCCTTGTACTTCAAACTATAGATCCCAGAATTCCATAGAATGATGTCATGGTAGTTAAAGTGGAATTGTTGTTTACTGCCCTTGGATCAGCCTTAACTCATGGCATCCCTGTGGATAAGACATCTCCTAGATTCCCTGTCTTCCTCTGCTCTGCTTAAGTCATGTAGATTCATGACTGTATCTTCCCTAATTGTGACTAACCATCTGGTGTGCAGCCTTGCTCTCTTTCTACTTCCCCCCACCTTTCCTAGCATTATTGCTTTTCTAGAGTCATGCCTTCTCATGATGTGGCCAAACTATGACAGCCTCAATTTGATCAGCTTGGCTTCTAGGGGTCTTTCAGATTTGATCTGTTTATTTGTTTCTCTTTTTGGCTGCCCACAGTATCATCAGCACTCCTCTCCAGCACCACATCTCAGATCGGTTTATTTTCTTTTTAGTCACTTTCTTCACAGTCCAGCTCTCACATTTATACATAGTGATGGGGAATACCATGGTTTGGATGATTCTAACTTTAGTGTTCAATTGTACATCTTTGCTCTTTAAGATCTTGTCTCATTCTTTCGTTGCTGCCCTTCCTATTCTTGATCTTCTTCTTATCCAAGATACAAAAAAATCTTTAACTATTTTGATTTCCTCATTGTCTAGGTTAAATTTATGTAGACCCTCTGTGGTCATTATTTTTGTTTTCTTTATTTTCAGCAGTAAGCCTGCCTTTGCACTTTCTTCCTTGACCTTCCTTAGTAATCACCAATGATGTTTTCTACTAGTAATATGGTGTCATCTGCATATCTTAGATTGTTGATGTTCCTTCCTCCTATCTTCATTCCTCCTTCTTCTAAGTCTAAACCTTCTCTTCATATGATGTTTTGTACATAAGGTTGAACACGCAGGGTGATAAAATGCAGCCTTGCCAGATACCCTTGCCAATTGGGAAATATCCAGTTTCTCGATATTCTGTTCTAACAGTGGCCTCTCAGCCTGAGTAGATTGTTCACCAAAACTACCAAATGTAGTGGGACTTCTGTGTCTTTAAGAGCATTCCATAGCTTTTTGTGATCTATGCAGTCAAAGGCTTTGCTATAGTCTATAAAGCACATGCTGATTTTTTTTTTTAATTCCTTGTTGTGTTCCATTATCCATTGTATACTTGCAATGTGGTCTGTAGTGCCTCTACCTATCCTGAACCCTGCTTGCACTTCTGGGATTTCTCTCTCCATATATGATTGGAGTCTGTGTTGTATAATTTTAAGCATAATTTTGCTTGTGTGGGAAAATAATGCTATGGTCCTATAGTTGCTCAATCATTTATGACTCCATTTTTGTGTATGGGGATATATATGTATCATGTCCAGTCTGTTGGCCAGTGGTTTGTTTTCCATATTTGTTAACATATTTTAGTTAATACTAGAGTTGATTCTATATGTGTGAATTGTAGCAGTTCAATTGGAATATCATCTATTCCTGGAGATGTGTTCTTCTCAATATGTCTTATTGCAGCTTCTACCACACTTTCTAGAATTTGGAGTTCATCTTTGTATGATTCTTCATTCCATGTGTCATTCAATTTTTCATCTTTTTTTTATAGCTCTTCTGTGTATTGCATCCACAGACCCTGGATTTTCTGGATGGTCTACATACCACACATCAATTAATGGGAGATCACTTCTCTTATTTGGATATGAGGTTTGAGTAATGATCTCAACAAACCAATAATGCTAATTGAAGAATAATGGTTCACTGCAATTAATAATTTATATATGATGCTCACTATAGTGTGTTCTAAGTTCTCTTGAAACAAGTGATCCCATATCTATGGATAGTCACCTATCTCTGTACAATCACCTATCCAGTTTTTTTTTTCTAAAAATTTACTGGGCACCTTGTCCTACTCCAATCCATTTTTCATAATTCAAAATCTATAATTTTATGATCAGTCAAAATGGAATGAGCAGTTCAAATGGTGTACCGTTGCTGAGATCAGCTCCCTGTTTTTGGCAATTGATGTAAAATGGGAGCAACCAGGCTTCTCTTAATACAGATCTAGTAGTTTGCTATAAGGGAGCTTCCAAAGAAAGAAAATGTGTGTGGGGGGGGACCCACTTCTTTTTTATAACATAAGGGAAAACCTTTTAAGTCATGTGTGGAGTAATTGTTTAGTGCAGCTCTGATTTGTTTGGGAAAGTAGTGAGTCATACTGCATAAAGCAAAATACAGTAAAGAACAATTGGTTGAGAAGTTCTATATACTGTATATACCTACCCTTGCTTTTCCTATTCCATGACTTTGAAAAATTATTTTTAACCTGTCCCTCCACCTCCACTAATATCCCATCTAACCAAGAGTCCTTCACACAGTCGGTTACACTCTATTTTGTTGCTATGCTACATTTATTCTATGCACACAAACTACCTAGTTTAACCATGGATTTAGAGAAGGAAACTGCTGTTATTATCTCTTACTTGAATTCATCACAGTGCTGTGAGGCATACATTTCTGAGCCAGGTAATTTTAAAGACTAATTTAAAATATTTGCAAAGGCTTCGATTTTATATCAGAAGTCTGATTTATGGCAGTGCTTAGCAGTTCTTTTTATATAACATAGCTAGAATAAGATTCATAATGATGGTAATGAGCTCATTTCATCACTTTTAAGGTCTGATTCTTCAAATACACTTTCCCCAGAGTATCCTGTACCCTTATTTTTCTGATATTATTTTCATATAATCAAAAGAATAATGCCCATTCTTAAAATTGCCTAATATCCTATTAATCAAACCAATATCAAATCAATAATCAATATATCTAATTAATTAAAAAGATCACTTTGTAGTATAATGAAAAGAAGCTGAATGTGCATAATACATAATAATGATCCATTTGATCAGGTATTTTAGTGGAGGCTGGATGGTTAACAGAATTACTGTCTCTTGGATCCCACACCATAATAGACCCAGACAGTGGGAGAGATTCCTGGGACAGTGTGCAAAAGAAGGGAGCAGATTCCAATCCCAGATAGTTAGCCCTGATGGCTACACTCACACAGATACACAATCACACATTCACGCATACAAAAATCCTACTGGACTCTCTACAGGTTTCCCTGCATCTGACAGCACGAGCACATGCATTGACGTCACAGGTGTAGGGGGTTCAGGGTGCCGCCCACAGTCTCCACCAATCCCATCTGTAACAAAGATATAAAGAATGTAGATGCAGGATGCAAAGCATGATCCCAACAGGATCTGGTGAGCATAAATATTATAAACGCCCCCTTTTTGCTACTTAGTGTAAATGTGCAGTACTGATATTCTTTCACTGGCTTTTTTCTCTCTGGCACAGAAAATTGCTTGAGTGTTGTGAAGCACAGAGAAGTGAGGGAAAGAGAAGTTAAATGAGGTCTAAGGTGGCTACAAACCTGATTGCATTTTTTTTCTCCCAAGTTTCCATTGGATTTCCTTTTTTAAAAAAAATCGTCAACACATCCCTTCATTTAAACAATTTGATTATTCCTGTAAACATGGCAACCAGGGTTTTCATAAAAGTAAGTAAAATCCACCCACAATAGGTTGGAAGTGTTATAGTTATGCTTTTGATACCAAGATAAAGATGACAGGTAAATTAACTGGAACACAATCATATCCATCAAGTATTAATGACAAAATAAATACACACTTCATAGCTGTTACAGAAGGCCATCAGATTCCTAACCTGACATGTACTTAGCATGATAAAAGTGATCCTCTCCAAACCTCATGTGTGCATAGCATTGAAAGATGGTTCCAAGGGTGTTTACAGGAATTCTTTTCAGAGCAAGCTAAACTTGCATGGCAGTATAAAAGTAGAATTTGTACATACAACACATGCAACTATAACGTCTCTATGTATTTCCCCTCTGAATGTGCACATGTGCTTTGATCCTTCACATTTCATTCAATGACATTTAAAAGCCTACAAACAGTGGGAGGAAAATCCTCAGAAGTTAGAATATGACAGCACGAATGCAGAACACAAGCAGCATCATGAACTTCAGGGAGGGAAATGTATGTCAAATGAGAGGCATCTTACAAAAACAGCTTCAGAAGAGGAGGTGGGAGAGGAACCCAGATGAATCAACACAGTACTTAAGAATGTATTTGGTATTTTCTGGCACCAGTGAGTTTATCATAACAACCTCACGAGAGTTTACAGAAGAGTAATCCCCATGTTCTGGAATGATGCCCTTCATCTTACAAATGTTGGAGAGAGTAGGAATAGAGTCTACAGCAGAAGCTGTGAGGGTCACATATATTCTCACAGCCATTTTGGTGGCTGCTAGGAACCCCCCTCCAATATTTTCCTCCAAAAAACTGCCCTACACTTGGGTTGGGGTTGTCTTATTTGAAGCCCAGGGAAGTTCTTTTTTCCAAGGGGAAATGAACCATAAAGCCAAAGATTTAGCAAAATTGCCTCCATGCCTCATAGGGGATGTTGGAGGCAAAGGATATCATTCACCTCCCTATTTTCCCCCAATAGGGTACAGTTGTCCTAAAGCCCATGGTGGACAATACAATCCTCTAATCCCCAACAGTTGCTTATCTATGGTCTACAGGATTAACTTTGGCAGGAGGAAGAGGAATGGGAGCCATCCAACAGATGTAGGGGTTCTAGAAGAGCACAGACATTTCATTTTACTGTTCATGTTACTATGAAACACTTTTTACATCTGTAACAAAAACCTTTTGCATTATTTGCAGTGTAAAGATTTGGAGTAAATAAAAAAATAAAAAGGCACATGCGTGCAAGAGGAAAAAGTAGGTGTAGAGGCTTGGGAGTGCAGAACTCCTTTGGTTGATGTGGTTGCTTGGATGTTAAGTTGTGTTTTGGAGGGATCAGATCAGGAGATGGACTATAGCTATGTCATTATAGCTACATCTCCCATTTGATTTTCATGGAAAGGAGACTGTAGAGTTCAAATTCACTGACTGAGCAGAGGTGGCTCCTATGTCAGCTGGGAAATTTATCTGAACTGGGTTTTAATCTGAAATTGAGCTTTCCAGATTGCTGAACCTACTATGGGGAAATGGTCTAGCACCTTGGGCAACTCCTGTAAAATCTGGACCCAAAGCAGATTCACAGCATCACTGATGTGGAAGCTGCCAACTGCCACTGTAATACATGAGGTACATGTATGTATAGTTTTCTTTACAATATACAGCTGCCTGTGTAGATTTTGCAATGGCCTATGGTTTAAAACAAATGAAAACTATTTGGTGTATCCCCACCCCACCCCAGTATTCCCATATCTTCTCACATGACCACCACATATGGTAGAGTGTCCTCACAGCTTTCCTACATCTCCAGCATCTGTCTTCTTTTAGACTGTACATTTTTTAAAAAAATTATCGGAGTGCAGTGCCATCTGTTGAAGATTTTCAAGAAGTTCTCTTTAAAGTCTTGTGAAACTGTGAATTTGTGTGAGTTTTTTTCCAGGCTTTTCCCCAGCTTTCCCCTTGCCTTGTGCCCTTGCTGATTTCAATTTCTTTAGTTTTACTGCTGTTTACCAACAAGTGAGCATTCTGATGTTTATATATTTGTCTGATGTTATCTAGAAAATTCTTTCCCAAGTTCATTCTGTCCAACACTTCCAGCATTTAACCATTTAACATAGTCAAATGCCTTTTCAGCATCTATAAACATCAGTACTATTTTTTTCTATTGTTGACATTATAATATCCAATAGTATTCAGTTTGGTCTTTATATTGTTCTTTAATTGTCTTCCAGATAAGAAGCCATTCTGATCTTCTTTGATGATTTGTGTTAGGATGTTTTTCAATCTCTTCACAAGTATTGCAGTGTAGATTTTATAATCAATGTTCTAAAGACTGGTCTGTAATTTGACACTTGTGATTTGTCTTTGCCTGCTTTTGGTATGAGTGTGATAAATGCCTTTTTCCAGGTCTTTGGTATGCCTTCTAAAGCAATCAAGTTTAGTGTTCTGCATAGTAGATCCGACAGCTTATTTTTATAAGTTTTATAGTATATGGCCATGAAGTTTTCTGGGCCAGGAGCTTTCCCTTCCTTCAATTCTTGGATTGTTTGTATTATTTCTACTTTAGAGAAAGGTTTGTTTAAACTTATTTTATGGCTTCAGTAATTTTTGTTATTTTCTTTTTGTCTAAAAATTTCTTCATATTTTCCTCAAAGTTAGGTGATGGTTTTTTTCTTCCTTGTATAAATTTGTATAGAATTTTTTAAACGCTTTTTGAATCTCTTCTTGATTTGTAAAAAAAAATCTTTGCTTTCAATTTCATCAGTGAATCTTTCTTCTTTGCCTTTTTAGTCTGTGTTTCAGCCAATGACTGGATTTGTTTGAATTTTTGAAGTAATTATGTTTTGTTTTTTTCAGTTCCTTTGCTATTTCTTCAGTTTGTTCTAATTTCACTTGTAGTAGTAATTTTATTTCATTTTGGAATTTTTTGTTGTTTTGCTTGTTGTTTGCTTGAGATTTTTTCTTTATTTCCCAGTTCTAGTAAGACTGCCTTCTGTTTGGCTTGTCTGTTTCTTTTCACTTCTCCAGCTCTTTGTATTAGGAGACCCCTCACCACCACCTTACTTGTATCCCATATAGTCCTTGTTGATGTTCCTGGAGTATAATTTTCTTTAAAGAAAAAAATAATTTCTGTTCTTAATATTTCTACAAAATCTTCATCCTTCAACAGATCTTTCTTTAGTTTTCATTCAGATTCTCCTTATTGGGATTTTTGCGAAGAACTATATCATGTTGTGATCAGAATGTATAATTTTTGTATCTTGTATAGTAATTTCCACCATTACATAATGACCTTTATTGTCTTTACCTATCTCTCTAACTGGATACTTTTTGTTAATATAAATGTTTAAAATCCAATTTCAAATGTTGCCAGAAATATACCTACTCAATATGACTTCCACAATGAATTTTTCAGAAGAAAAAAGATACTGACCAGTTTTATTACATCTAAAACAGCAGCTAGACTGATCTTAGCCAAAAATTGGAAAAAAGAAGAGACACCAGAAATTGAAAATTGGCTCCAAAAACTACATGAACTAAGAGAAATGCTGTCCCACAAAAACAAAAATTTAGCTATGGAAAAAATGGAAAAGAATGGATTCCTATAGTAGATTACTGGAAAGAAGTTTGGGGGTTAAGAAGGAGTTATTCGAAGAAAGAAACTAAGCAGGATGCTTATCAGAAAACAGTATATTCAGAAGTTGATTTACACTCTGTTTTGATTTAAGAAAGGTTCCCTAGTTAAAGGATACCAAAGGCAAATGTTGTGTACAATACTACAATAAGTGGAGGGGATAGGGCAATAAGTATCATCTATAATATAAATTAATTATGATATACAAATAAATGAAAACTTTGGTTAATTTATGGAATTAAGTTACAGAAATCATACAGGGAAGATGATGCAAAAAGGGAAAAGATGGGAGCGGAAAGGGTTAAAAAAAAAACCTACACACTATGACCAAAACCAATACACCATACATTGGGATATAAGATATTTTGTTGAAAAATATATTTGTGTTTTTAATGGAAAATTTCAATAAAGATAATATTTTTTAAAAAATTGAAAACTGAGAAAATTGCTATAAAATCTGATTCCCGTATCCACAGGGGGTTACATTCCCAGATTTACTGTAGATAGCGAGAACTACTGATAGTGGCAAGTGCTATATTTCTCCTGGAAGTTAACCATAGAGTCATGCTGGAGGACCTTCAGATGACTAGACAGGTGGTTCCTCTAGGCATCTAGAGGTCCTCCAGTGCAACACTATGGTCCAACTGCCAGTGGAGGTTGACCTCCACCAAACGTGATGCTGAATGAACCTGACTTGTATGATCAATTGCCAGTGGAGGTTGACCATAGAATCACAGTGGAGAACCTCCAGACCTCTTTTTACAGATGTGGGTAAGTGAAACCATGGTTACTGATCCCACAAATATGGGGTCAGACTGTATTCTGAATTTGTGACATTTCATTTCAAATCTCATTGTGCAGTGAAATATTTTCTGTATGAAGTTGATCAGGAATTGTTTACATATGTATCTTCTGCTAGAAAAAGCATGAACAAGGTCAGAGGCAAGAAAGGTTTGTTTAAGCCTGTTAATGGATGCATTCCGCCACTGACTCATGGGGTATTTCCAGCACAGGTTCCATTAACCTTATCCTCATTGCATGTGTAAATTCGTCATAGACAATCAATAGGGTCCTAGTCTTAATGAAAATCAAATACAAATGTGAGCAAATCAAAAAAACATGTCATGTTTAAATAAGTAACATCATTTTGATTATTATTTTATTGTGCTGTATGCTTTTGAGATGGAGCAGGTGTGTAAAACAATGCTGTCTCCATCTGAGTGATTAAAACTTTATAGCTGAAAAATAAATTAATGATCTAATCCTGTTAGTCATTGCACCATCAACACAGCAATCAGGAAAAAGCAGCCACTTCTCATTTTCCAACTGTCTTTAAACACTGCAGAAGTGTCACAGTGGTAAAACAGTGCAATGGTGCAGTGTTGTTGTTGTTTTCATTTTCAATTTTTTAAATAATTTGCCTGCTGGCAATATCAAAATGTGCTACAGGATGGGAGGGAAAGCAGCCCAGGGAACAGCCACTATGATAGTAATGGGTAGGGGAGATACAGTTATATTATTATAGTAGAAGGAAGAGCAACAGGGTGTTGGTTATCCCCAAACTATCCTCTTTTCAACTAGGTTGGATAGCCTTACCAAGAGGCCCCCTGGGCTGAAAATACTGCTGCTCAATACCAGGTCAATGACTGGAGAATTGTCCCTGATTTAGTGCTTAATGCTGAATGAGCATGACAACCTGGCTTGTATCATGGAGGCCTGTTGAATGAAGCTACAGGGTCAACATCTCTCAGCTTTGTTCACCTGGGTTCTTTGTACAGCAGAAGGCATGGCCTGGAGGACTGGGTGGCAAAGTTACAGTGGTCTATTAGGTTCCATCTCCCTCAGCAGGAGCTAATGACATCACTAGGGGATGCTGGTGGTTCAGCCCGCACTGAGTGAAACACTAATTGGGGGTGTGTGACACCACTGCTCCTCAAACATCTGTGTTTGTGCAAAAACAGGCTGTGGCATTCACCTGTGTTTCTTTTAAAAGCTGAAGAGATTGTGTGAGTGGGGTAAGGCTCACTGGGAGGAGAAAAGTGAGGCCTCAAGTTTTTTAAAAATTTAAATTATTTTTTTAAAAAAAATAAACAATTAAAATTAAAAAAAATTAAAAATATTCTGTGTATATGGTATTGTAATTTGAAAGTATAATTTTAATTTTGCTAGTTGTTTGTTTAAAACTATTACCAGTTATAACATTCAGTGGTATAGAAAAATTACAATTTATGGGTAACATTAGCACAAAAATATTACTATGGGTTCTGTATGATGCGGTATGGGAGAAGATCAATGTAGGGTTCACACCATGAGTTACCACACTGTGTGACACTAACCCTAGTGATGCCACTGTCTGGTGCCCTGTCCCACAGGCTGCTGAATATGAGTGTGTATGTTTCAAGGTGGGTGGCCAGGCCAGAATAGGGATTCTGTTGATGGGCTGCTCACCCCACTGCTCAATAGTCTCTCTTCCTGAGCTGACTGAGGGCCTTTGCAGACTGCTAGAAATAGTGCAAATTGAGTCCACTTTAAGGGTTAGGGTTAGGGTTAGGGTTAGGGAATCATGGGAACTGTATTTTATTGTGGCACCAGAGCTCTCTGACAGAGAAGGCTCAATGTCTCAGGGAAAAAAAACAAGTCCCATGATTCCCTAGCACTAACCCTAACCCTTAAAGTGGACTCAATTTGCACTATTTCTGGCAGTCTGCAAAGGCCTTGAGTTGGTTTCAGTGACAGTGTTAAAGTCCCCTCACATTGTTGTACTGGAAGACTTCCACATCCATGAGGAGAATGTTCTGTCAGGAGAGCTCATGACTTAATGTCCTCCATGATAACCATGGATCCCTCCCAAGTAATATCTGGTGCCACACATGCTGCAGGATACACTCTTGACCTGTTTTTTTGCTCAGGATGATAGTGATCTGGGTATGGAGGAACTTTCTGTAGTTCCATTGTCATGGACTGATCACTACCCACTCACTGGGACTCAGAGCCTCTGCAGGGGTGGAAGGCCAATTAAGATCTTCCGCATCAGCAGATTTTTGGATCCAGATGGATTTCTGATACTCTTCAAGAGTTTCCTGTTGTCTTGGCAGGTAATCTTGTCAAAACCCTGTGTGATCTCTGGAACAGGGAAATAGAAAGGGCAGTGGACACAATTGCCCCCAAGCATCCCCTCTCACAGAATGGAGCCAAGTGATTCCCCTGGTTCTCTAGGGAGCTGTCGGTGATGAAGCAAGTGGGACAGGAAATAGAGTGAGGATGGTGGAAGACTCAGAGAGAGTCTGATGGAACATGAGCTAGAGATCACTAGTACTGTTGAGATTATGGCAGCGAAGAATTTATACATTTTTGCCACCATTGCATTTGCAGTGTCATTCAGCAGAGCTGTCTGAAGTGGTTAGGGGCCTTTTACACTCTGGCCCATAAGAAGAGAATATAGACCATTCAACAGCCCACAGTGAAGAATTTGCAAGACACTTTGCAGACAAATTTGCTTGGAATTGTTCTGACTCGGATGTTGTAATTGAAACAGATCCAGTGGATGTAAAGTGTTTGTCTTGTATTATTGGCTACATTTCAATTTGTGCAACATGAGGATGTGGGCAGGATGCTTGGAGAGGTGAGAGCCACCACATGCATACTGGATTCTTGCCCTTCTTGACTCCTGAAAGCAGCTAGAGGGGGACTGGCCACATGGGTAAAGGGAGTGGTGAATGCCTCACTGCAGCAAGGAAAGTTTCCATCCTGCTTAAGAGAGGCTATGGTAGAGCTATTAGTAAAAAACTTTTCCCTAGATCCCACCATTTTGAAAAATTATCAGCCAATATCCAACTTACCATTTTTGGACACAGTTGTGGAGTGCATGGTGGCTTTCCAGCTACATGGGGCTTCTGGATTAAACAGATTATCTAGATCCATAGCAATTGGGCTTCAAGCCTGGCTATGGGATGGAGACAGCTTTGGTCGCCTTGGTGGATGACCTAGGCAGGGAGCTGGACAGAATATGTGTGTCCCTGTTGGCTCTGCTGGACCTCTCTCTTAGCAGCTTTCAATACTATTAACCATGGAATTCTTCTGGGCTACCACTCTGGGTTGAGACTTGGGGGCACTATTATGCATAGGCTCCAGACTTTTGTGGAGGGGAGAACTCAGAAGGTGGTGCTGGGGAACTCCTGTTTGATACCCTTTCTATTGGCCTGTGGAGTCCCTCAGGTTTTTGTGTTATCCCCCAGTCTGTTTAACATCTATCTACATGAACCTGCTGGGAGAGGTCATCTGAAGTATTGGGATTAAGTGTCACCAGTATGCTGATGACACCCAACTCTATCTGTCCTTCCCATCTGGTTCCAAGGAAGCTGTCTCCGTATAGAACCAATGCCTGTTGTTTGTAATGGACTGGAGGAAGGCAAACAAGTTGAAACTTAATCCAGACAAGATAGAGATGCTCCTGGTCAGCTGAAAGGCAGATCAGGGAATAGAGATTCTTTTTTTCTTAATTGTATAAAATATACATAAACAACTGACATCCAAAATAACAAAACAAAACATGACAGACATAAACACATTTAAACAAATACAACCATTCATTCCTTTCCATACTCTTGGTACTTCCTTAAACCAAACCCTTCACCGATTCATAAATTCTCCCTCCTTTCCTGCATATCTTGTTTTAAATGTTTCTAACCTTAAATCCTTCTCCCCTTCATACCTTTACAAGCTCAACCAGTATTATGGCATTCCTTGCTACTATTTATTTCTTGCTCTTTTCCACTTTTTCCATAATACTTAATGTTGGGATTTTCTCCTATATACAATTCTTCTATATTTACATTTAATTTTCTTGACATTATATCTATCTCCATCATATCCATCAATTAAATAACCAGTTTGTCAATTTGTATTTGTTTTTTAATTTTCCAGTACTTTGCATATACCAACATGGCAGCCATTAACATATAAAAAATGATTCTTCCATACTTTCTTTCACTATTTTTATCTACCATATTCAAAAGCAATAATTCAGGTCTAAATTCTAAATCAGTTTCCAATATTTCTTTAATTCTTATGTATATTTCTTTCCAATATCTTTTTGAATATATACAGGTCTACCATGAATGGAAAAAGGTTCCTTTTTCCCTTTCACATTTCCAACATAATTTTTTTCCAATACCATACATTTTGCTTAGTCTGTCTGGAGAAAGGTTCAATCTATATATTATGTTATAAAAAAATTCTTTTACATCCTGGCTGGCCGAATATTTTAATCTCATACTCCATGTTATTTCCCATTATCTTAATTCTATAGTTTGTCCACAATTTTAATCCCATCAAATTTCTTTTATTACATCCTCCTCTGTATGAATTTCTAATAGTTTTTTTGTACATTCTTGATAGGAAAGCAGGTTTCTCCATTCAAAGATATTCTTCTAAAACTGTCTTTGAGGTTTTTTATTATTTATTTTATCCAACATGAATCTTGCTTTCAGTTGCCCATACAGGAACCATCCACAATTTAATCCCTCTGATTTTATTAGAACAAAGAAATATCTTCATTTCTGATCTGCTTTTTCCCCTCTTTGAAATCTCATTATATATTTTTTTTTCATTATATTTTAATCATTTTTTCCTATAGGGATCAGTTTTGTATAGTGCCTCATGAGGTGAAACCCACAATAGCATTTGAGGACAAATTCTTTTCTTTTTCTTTTTTTGGTATTTTTTCCAAATTTTATATAAAGTAGCGCTAATAAAATTATTATTGAAATATTTATTTGCTTGCACCTTATCATAGAAGAGATAAGCAGGAAATGCACATCTTAGTTCTGAACCTTCTAATTTTAACAGGTTTTTCTCTTCTAGTTTCAGCCAATCTTTTATCCACATAAAATCACTAGACTCAAAATATAATTTTAGATTAGGTATTGCAAATCTGCCTCTTTCTACCACATCTTGCATGTATTTTTGTTTAATACAAAGTTTTCTTCCTGCCCATATATAATCTCCAAATTGTTTTTGCCAATCCTTAAACACACATTCATTTTGATTATTGGTAGAGATTCAAACAAAAAAAGCATTATGGGTAGAACATTCATTTTAACTACTGATATTCTTCCCATCAGTGAAATATTTAAATCTTTCCAGTTATTTAATTTATTTCATTCCACTTTTTCACATAATTATTTCCAAATAAATCTGAGTTTTTATTTGTTAATGTTATTCCCAAGTATTTTGTTTTCTTACTTGTTTAATCCTGTTATTTCTTCTAATCTTTGTTCCTCTATTTTAGTCATATTTTTTGTAATTACATTTGTTTCCCCCTTATTTATTTTCAAGCCTGATATTGTTTCAAAATCATCTTGTTGTTTTATCAAATAGCTAATATTGCTTATAGGGTCTTCTAAAGTTATAGCAATATCATGAGCAAATGCTCTTATTATATATTGATCACCTTTAATTCTGATCCCCATAGGTTTTGATCTCTTTTGATGTTGTTTATTAATATATCAGGGTTTAACACAAATAATATTGGTGACAGAGGGCAATCCTGTCTCATCCCTTTGTGTATTGCTATTGGTTTTGTTCTCACTCCATTAACTACTACTTGTGCCATTTGTTTTTTATATATAGCCTCTATCCAGTTAATAAATTTAGTCCTATATTCATCTACTCTTTAATTTTCCCCATTAGTTTCCAATCAATATTATCAAATGCCCTTTCCAGGTCTAACAAAATCAATGCTAACTTTTTTTCAATGTGAAAGTTAAAATATTCTATTATGTTAATAATTTGTCTAGTATTGTCCCTCAATTGTCTACTTGGTGCAAAGCCAAAATGCTCTTCAGATATTAACTTTGTTAACACAGTTTTCAACTTATTAGCCAAGATATACGCAAAGAGTGTGTAATCAGTAATTAACAAAGAAATAGGTCTATAACTATTTACATCCTGTTGATCCCATCCTTCCTTCAATATTAGAGCAACTTATTTTGCTTCTTTCCAGGTTGATGGAATTTTCCCTTCTTTAATATTATTCATTGTAGATAGTAAAATATCACACAATTCTTCTTTTAAAATTTTGAAATAGTTGGATGTAAAGCCATCGGGCCCTGGTATTTTATCATTTTTGTCTTTTTTGATTGCTTCTAACAGTTCTTCCTTCATAATTGATTTATCTAATAATTGTCTATGTTCTTCATTTAAGGCTGATATAATACATTGATCCAAATATTTTTCTATTTCTTTTTACTTTATTTCCTTAGCTTTATAAATTTTACAAAAATGATCATAGAAAGCTTCTTTAATTTTTTTTGTTCCATAAATATCTTGTCCCCAATCTGAATTTTAAAAAATAATTTTTATCCTTTTCTTTTCTTTTCTAAGTTTCCCAGATAACCACTTTCCTAATTTGCTCACATTTTTAAACTGCTTTGTTTTAACTCTTTTCATTATTTTTTATAATTATTTCCATATTCTCCATCGAGTATTGTTTCTGTAATATTTTAATCTCTTTTATTGTTTTCTCCTTTCCTTTGCTATTCATCAATTATTTTTCTTTTTTAACTATCTCCTCTGTAATTAAATTCATCTATTCTTTATTTATTTATTTGTATTCTTCGGTGTTTTTGAATAAAGAAGCCCCGTAATACAGCTTTACTAGCTGCCCATACTGTTTCTAGCTCCATATCTTCCCCTAAATTTTCAGGAAAATAATTTCTCAACACCTCTTTAGCTTCTTGTATAATCCCACCATTTTCCAGTAGATGGTCCTGAAGTTGCTACCTATATTCTGTCTCCAACATTTTTAAACTTAAACTTATTAGGTTGTGATCTGAATGAGTTTTGGCTAGAATTTCCATTTTCCATTTTTTAAATTTTATTTCATAAAGCTTCCATAACTAAGAACAGTTTAGCAAAGGCTTTAGGTCTTTCAGGGGGGGAAAGTAAACTGCCTCTCATCCTAATTTTTAAATCTCCACACATCAGTTAAATCAAATCTTTTCATAAATTCAAAAAAAGTTTGGAGGAGTTTCCTTTGTTTTTCCTTTACTTTTTTACTAGATAATCTATCTATATGAGGATTGATCACAGCATTAAAATCACTACAAATTATTATATCTCCTTCATTATGTTCTTGTAGTTTTTATTGATTTTTTAAATTTAAAAATGGCTTTCCTTTCTTGTGGCTCATAGACTACAACCAAAACAACCTTCTTCTCTTGTACTGTAATCTCTATACCTATAAAAATTTTTTTATCATTAAACAATTCTTTAGAATACAATTTTTTAGAAACATAATCTATAATTCCTCTTTTTCTTTGTTTAATAGCAGATACATAATCCACCCCTAATTTGGGGTTTCGTAGTATTTTTCTATCTTTAAGATGGATATGGGTCTCCTGTAGATTAACTACGGGCCTTTACACACTGCCACAAATAATGCAGCTTGAGGCCACTTTAACTGTCCTGTCAGTGCTAGGAAATCATGGGAATTGTATTTTTTCTGGGACATTAAGTCTTCTCTGTCAGAGAGCTCTGGTGCCACAATAAACTACAGTTCCCATGATTCCCTAGCACTGAGCCAGGACAGTTAAGGTGGCCTCAAGCTGCATTATTTCTGGCAGTCTGTAAAAGCCCTACATCATGTTTTAACTGTCCTATTTTATGGAAGATCTTTTTTACTTTTCTTTTTATCATTAAGACCTTTAACATTCCAGAAGATAAAGGACAAATCTTTCAGGTTTGTCATCTATCTCCCACACTGGAGGGTTTTTTTTTCCTTTTAATCATATCAATACATTTTATCTGGCTGTTCTACTTCATCTTCTATAGTTTCTCCTTCTCTGTTTGATTCTTCATCCTGTTCCTCCTCTTCTGATTGCCTCAATACATCCAGTGTTTCTTCTTTATCTTTTCCTTCCTTGGACTTTGCTGCGGATCTTAGCTTGTCTTTATGTTCTCTATTTCCTTGACTCTCTACATTCTTTTTTATATCTTTGCTGAATCTCTTCCAAAAGTCCTTGGCCTTTTATATTGAGTTCAATTTATACCATCTTTGTTTGTATAGAACTGAAATTCCTTCCAATTTCTCCCATTTGTATATTATAGCATTCTTGCTTAACAGAGAAGTCAAAAATTTGTACTCTTCTCTTTTCCTCAAAATTCTTTTCAGTATGTCCTTCAATATTTTTACTTCTTCCTCTTCTATTGCAAATGCTTTCTTGTAACTTAACTCTAATATTAAGTCCCTTGTTCTTTTCCTTGGGAAATATCTCAAGGCCATCCTTTTTCTCAAGCTATTTGTGAATTTAGTCTATACATCTTATTTATTTCCCAGTTCAGATCCTGTATTGGTATCTCCATATAGTCTGACAATAATGGCACAAAATATTCATAAAGTTTTTCTCGTTTTAGCTCCTTCACTCCTCTAATCTTCAAACATTTTTCTCTTTCTTTTAATTCTTCCAAGGCTTTCTCATCCAATCTTTTCTCCTCTTATTTTTTCCAGTAGTTTTAACAGTCTCAAGATTTTCTTCCAAGTTCATTGTTTTTTCTTCCAAATTATCTAATCTTTCCTTAGCTTTCCTTATATCTTTTTTAACTTCTTTGAATGATTTCTTTATATCACTAAGCTCCATCTTCATGTCTTGTTTTATGTCAGCTCTCAAAGTTTTCATTTCTCTTGCCATGTTCGTTTCCATTTCTATCTTCATCTTTTTTATTTCTTCCAAAATAGATATTTGTTCTATTGATTGTCTTCTTTGCATTTGACTTACATTTTGTGCTTGCGTTAATGTAGATGCAACAGAGTTTCTTGGTGTTGCCAAGATTGATCAAGATCTTTCTCCAATTAATTAATTTTAGTTCTCTCACTCACTTAATTTATTCCAGTATAGATTATGGATAATCAATTAATCAATTAACTCATCTGTACTTCCCAAAAAGAACAACTTCAAGATTATAATCAAGATTATAAATATCCTATAAAATTGATTTCAGTCCTACAGTCTCTCAACTTCATTCGGTCTCTTTATTCAACTCAACTCTTCATTTGGGACTGCCTCCTCCCATACAATCCATCCTGCACACTCCTCTGGGAGGAATCTGCTGCAGCAGATAAAAAAAGGCTGTCTGCAACCTTCCAGAGGGTCTTCTCAGTAGCCGCTCCCAGACTATGGGAATGGCCTGCCAGACGAGATCTTTCAGATTACAACCTTAAGCAGCTTTAAAAAGGCTGTTAAGACGGATCTATTCTAGCAAGCCTTTCCTGACTACATTTCCCAGTCTCAGGAGTCTCCTCATCTCTTCCTCTCCCCCCTTTGGCTGCTATCGCTGCTTTGTCTGTTATTGTCTGTTTGTTTAAGGAGTTGTGTTTGTTCTGATGTTTTAATTAACATGTTTTAATGGTAATATTGGTTTAATGCTTTTTAAGAGATGGGAGGGTTTGGGGATTTTTTGGATTGTATTTTAATATATTGTATGGAATTTTAACTGCTGTAAGCCACCCCAATTGTTTGACAGAGGGGCGGGATACAAATAAAATTATTATTATTATTATTTATTACTATTACTATTCCAAATAATTTATTAATCTTTACAATATAAACAATGTTTATTTAATTTATATCTTCACTTTATCTTGTTGTTCCACAATCAATCAATTAATTATTGCTCTTATATCTAATCAATTCTTTTCACCTTTAAATTCAATTTCATTAAAGTAATCTTGAAAATAAATTTAAAATAAATTCATGTGTTTAATTTCAGTCCTTGTAGCTTTCAATATATAGAGTCTCTTGAATCAATTAATCCATTTATTTAGCTTCAAATCAAAACAGAGTTCATTTACTTGCACCTATTTATATTTGAATTCAAAATAAATTATAAACTCAGAGAATATTTAATTCACAATATATTGCATTTCTTAACTTGATGGATCTGTTTACTTTTAAACTCTTTTCTTGTGGTTTACTTACACAGAGGGTAAGGGAGGTATATAATCATATTGTAGTCTTTTATTCTTTTCTCCTTAAGTTTTACTCTCCTCCTTTCTTCTTCTAATCACTCTTTCTCTTTTCTACTTCTTTTCTCTTCCTTTCTTCTTCTTTCCTCTCTCCCTTCTTCACTCTTCGCTTCCTTCTTCACTCTCTCTCAATTTCAGTCAAGAATCTTGATATACTCTCTCTTCTACCACCACACTTCAATATTTTCTCTTTATATTAATATTTCTCTCTTACCGTCCTCTTCACTCTCTCTGTCCATGGGACTCTTTATGCCTGATATGTTAGCGTCTCAGGTGACAAGGTAGTTTCTTCTCCTGCTTCTTTGCTGCTAGATACATTTAAATCAATAGGTGGTTTGGCAGTTTGATGCTGCAGCTAAAGCTGCGGCTGCTGCTTCTGTGCTGCTGGACAACACCCCACAGCTTTTTCTGGTTTTCTCCAGGCTTGCCTCCACTCCCAATCTGGTCTGAGTTAACTTGTCTCCTGCTAAAATAAACAAAAACAAGCCTCTGTGAGGTACCCTAGAACTCTCTATTCCAAGAGAGTTTTTAAAGCAATGGGGAAAAAGTAGCATAGAGCAGTGTTTTGTCCAAAGCTATGGAGCTCTGCTTGAATAGATGAGAATATGCCTTCTTTATCATTCAAAACTAGCAAAGGAATACTCGCAACTATATTTCACAGGATCAGTTCCTGGTAGAAGGTAAAAATTTGATGAAATGAACAGACATTTATTTTTATGTACAAATGGGATTATACATATATGGATATTAGAAATCAAGAGGGTGGACCAGTTGGGTGACGAGGCTGCTCTCACTGTGATGACTGCTATGCTCTTAGGAACATAAGGACATTTCTGATGGATCAGCCAGTGAGCCTATTTAGTCCATCTTCCTGTTGCCACAGTGTTCAGGCAGACTGTTGTTGTTGTTGTTGTTGTTGTGTTATCTGCCATAAAGTGATCCAATGAATGAGAGACCTCTAAAAGTTCCAGTCATCAACAACCCTGCATGAGTCTTACAAACTCAGAATTGACTTAGGGGCAAAACAGACCAGCCAAAAAGGGCAGATCGGGCCTCTCACTCTAGAGCCATGGCACCAACATGCTCACGGCTCCAACCCAACCCACCACTGTGGATCCAAATGGCCCTCTGAAAAGGAGGGATTTTTTACAGCTCCTTTTCAGGGTGGCTTTTCCAGCTTGGAGTGGCTGGGAGGTGGTGGTGGTGGCTCCCAGGTTGTTTGGGTGTGTGTGTCATGTAATAGCCATGCTCTCAAGCCACCCAGAAGTGGGCTTTTTTGCCCATCTGTTATAGTCTTCTCTTGCTGCCTTCCACTTTACCAAACATTATTATGTTTTTTCCCCAATGAGTCATGTCATTACATGATATGCCAAAACAGCCTCAGTTTAGTCATGCCTCTAGTGAAAGTTCAGACTTAATTTGTTGTAGGAACCATTTAGTAGTCATTTTGGACTTTATCACACCAGGCTGTTCTCCAGCAAAAAAAACACATTCTTTTCAAAAGTGCTATGCAACTGTGATGTTGTTGTTGTTGCAAGTCTTCAGGTTCTTTCCAACTTGTGATGATTCCCTGCAGAACCTATTACAGCCAGTCCTCAGTATTTAAGCATCCACAGATGGCAAGCCTCCATTGTCCCTAATGGCAGTGCGTGTATATGCCTGCACCACCATTAGGAATAGCCCCCATTGTCCCCAGTGATGGCACGTGCATGTGGCCCCATCACCATTAGAATGGAAGCGCAGCTGCACAACAGGGGTTGTCCCTAATGGTGGTATGGCCACATGTACGCACCACCATTTGGGACAACAGAACTTGATCATCCATGGATTTTGATATCCGTGGGGGGGGATCCAGAATGGATCCCCCACAGATACCAAGGGCCAACAATATGTGGTTTTCTTGGCATGATTTGTTCAGAGGATGGGGTGGGTGGGGAGCCTTCCTGATTCAGGACAGATGAATCAATGGCAGATGAAAGGGATTAATCTGCCAGAAATTAGTTTTGTCTGCTCAGTTCAGGAAGTCTTTTGTCCCTGATCACCCGCATGTGTAAGCCAAGCAACACCTAAAGCCCACCCACAGACCATCCAAAATCAGGAATTGATTTTTGCACTGCAACTGTTAGCAGCACAGAAGCAGGAAAGGTCATATGCAGAGGTTTTGTGTGAATGAAAAGGGACACCTACCAAACTATCTCCCACTGAGATAACAATAGAAAAGGGATGACATTGTGTGATAAGTCCCACCAAAAGATGCTGTCAGCCAGTCCTTATAATGGTTTATTGCCTCATATGATAAAGTCTTTAACAGTCCATTGCATATGCAGAACTCTCCAACAGCACCAGATTTCACATAAGCTGAGTTTCTACCCATCAGGTTTCTTCACTGTCAACATTTCACAACCATACATGGATGCATCTAAGAAATCCACAAGCAGAATAGTGGGGCAACAGCCGACTCCTGACTGTGTTCAGGGTATAGTGCCTCTGATACTTTGATAATATATACCCATTATCACATACTTGCCTTGCACTCCGTTGATCTGCCAAATCCACTTCAGAAACCAGCCATATTTGTAGGTATCACCTCATCTTGTTGCAGACAAAATTCTACCTAGAGCCTGAAAAAGTTATTTTGGATCCAGTGGCCAGGCTGGCTGGAGAATTCTGGGAGTAGTAGTTCAAAATAATTTTCCCAGGCAATGCACTTTAGAAAAGCTGATCATGCAATTGTGTGAGTGGATTATCAACATCAGAATTCTTCTTTCCTCCCCAAAGAAATTTCCTCCATCCCCTATGTCTAGTATTGCAGTAGCATACAACTTCAATTGAGCATATAGAAATACAATTTATGCATGCAAAGAAAAAGGTAGGAAGAGTTTCCCAGGGAATGCAAGCCCATAAAATATAACAATTCTAGGTATGAATAATATTCACTTTCTCACTCTCTGCAATACTAATAATTTGGATACTGGAGAAAAAATTAATTTGGAGAATTGTTATTTGGGGGAAAGCAATGCCCTCATTTTGCCTACCCCTGTAGTTACATCATCGCTATCATTTAAAGCTTTTCTGTATATGAAGTAGACACAGTTGGCAACTGATCTCTGCAAAAGTCACTGCTCTTAGTTTTATGCTGTGATCAAATGAATGTTAATTCCTGTACCAGCTGGTGCCCAATATTGCTAAACTCTAGGATATCTTCAGATATTTACATCTTTATCAGCCTCATTCATGGTGTTTAGTATCATTTTTTTACTAACATTTAAAGGGTTTGTCTCTGTCATGCTGTGCAAATCTAGTTTAATAATATAGTCACCAAACATGGTGCGTTATCTAATGGGACTCAAACAAAAGTCTGTTAAGGTTCTGTTAGGTACAATGGGTATCTTAGTACACATTTCAAATGTCTATATTTTTTGTTACAGAAATACATCTTTATGAGCCAGTTTTGATCGAACACAATATTTAGATTTATGCAATTTCTCAAATATTTTAGTGCTACTTCATAATCAAGCAGCAAACTTTTGCAGTTAAAAAATTATCCATTGTAAATGAAACTTGGTGTGAAAGCTCAAACTTTTGTTTCATTCATATAAGCAAAATGTTCCAATCTGGGCAACACCCAGTGAATTTCCAAGTGTTTTATTATCTAAAATCTCTGTTACAAGGAAGTGTTTTGCTCCCTGTAACTTCTGAAGCAAGTGCTGCCTCACTACAAAATGAGCAGAGGGCACAAGATTGGCATGGAACAGAAAATGATCATGAGCAGCAGCTGATAGTACAGTTAACATCTTGCCGGAGAATAAAAATGGCATAAAATCTCATTAATCAAAATAATAATAATAATAATAATAATAATAATAATAATAATAATAATAATAATAATAATAATAATAATTTGAATTCAAATTAAAAAAATGAATTTAAAAATATGTCAGTGAAATCTGCTGCTGGAAAACCAAAAGATATTACATCTCTTGACGATAAAAATTATTCTCTTCCAGCGGGCCTTCCCAGACTGATCTCTGCCCTGGACAGAACTAACTGCCCATTTGATCTACCTTTCCTAGACATTGCCACTGTTATTAACTGTTTTTAATTGTTTTTTACTTATAGCAATTTTATTGTTGTAATTTTATATTTTATATCAAAGGGTGGGTGGGTTGAAGGGGTGGCGGGTTTGGGGAGTGTTTCTTGTTATTTATTTTGTATTTGTTTTAATTTTTACTGTTACCCACCTTGATCCTCAACAGGGAGAGGCAGGATACAAAATATTATTTATTATTATTATTATTATTATTATTATTATTATTATTATTTTAAAAACAACCAGAAAAGTGATCCAAATTCTTCACAGTCTTCCTCATGTAGCTATGTGAAGGTATAGACAATCCTCTTAAGCATGTTCTACTATATTTACTTTAAAATCTGAAATGTGCTCCTGAAGGTATCGTTTTATCTGTGCTATGCATCTACATCTACCCATGACTTTGCCTTGATTCTGCAGTGCCAGATCCAAGTTGAGTATTCACAGAAGCAAGTTAACAGGCTAGATAATGTTCAAAGAATATGTCTAAATGCTAGTTAATCTTTGGATGATTACTCTTGAAACTGAAGCCCTTCTAGAATTTCTGAATGAAGCAGAGCTGACTTGAGACATTTTGTTGCCTGAGACACAGCAATATATCATTCCCCATCTCTGTTAAGTCAAGAAACATAGTATCTTCCAAGTTATTTCACTACCTCTCTTCCTTCCTAAAAATAAACACTGAACAATAAATAATTTGCTTCTCTTTCTTGACCCATAAGTAGGATTGCCATAATCCCTGCTTATCTGGATATCCAGATTCTAGGGGCATTCTACCTAGTACCCATTTGGACCATTAGATGGCACAGATTCTAAGCTCTCATTCATTTTTTAAATGTATTAAAGTAAGTATCTATGCCCTCTGGAAGAGAGATAGACCCATTATTTTGCATCAAACAAGCCTGTTGGTCCATTTGTGTTTGCCCAGTGAGCGGAGAAAGTTAGCATGGTGTAGTGTAGTGGTTTGTGCATTGGACAACAACTTTGGAAACCAGAGTTCAAATGCTTTGCTGTGGTGCTGCAACAAACTACACTTCCCAGAATTCCCTAGCATTAAGCCATGGCAAATAAAATGGTGTCAAACTGGATTATTTTTGCAATGTGGATGCAGCCTTAATGTAACTTAAATTTTCATTGATCTTACTCCCCCAGCCTGCCAGCTCCCCAAAAAAGTGAGAGAGGAAGCAGTCATCTTCTCTAAAATGGTTTCCCCTTCACTCAGAATACCCCAGAGTAGTCTCAGTGTCAAGAATCAATCACTGGAGGATGAACCCTCTGAACATCCTGGGCAATTATTAGCTATCTCATCCAGGCCAAACTAGGATCCAGTATTGCTTCAAGGCACATCCACAATAACGTCCTCCTCCTGTTAATCTGATAGCAAACCTATAACAATATGAAACATTTTCTTCAGACAAACATTTCAGACTTCAAAGGAATGATAGCAGAAAATGCATAAATCTGTATTTTGAGACAACTTTCTTATGTCTCTGTCAGGAGAACATCATTAACTCTGGCATATTATGCTTTGTCTCAATGCTTAAACAGGAGAAACCTTTATCTATTCAAAATAACCTGGAGCAGGTATTATAAATTTAAATTATTGTATGGGTGAACATTAGAATAGCTAAAACCATAATATGTTGTATCTGTTTGAAATGCCTTTGATTTCTGGTAAGGAATTTTGTAGTTTTTCTTTTCTTTTTTCTTTTTTAAGTGCTTGTTAAAACAGAGCTAAGTGAATGCCTCAAGGCCTCAATGCAAAAGCATTGGCCCAGCCTAACAGCTACAAAAGGCTGGAATCATAGAATTCTAGGCCAAGATCCAATAGTGGCTGTATAACTGCAAATCCTGGCTGTACAAGCAGTCAGGCTTTTTCAAACCTCTCAC
>JAIPUX010001232.1:82920112-82930260 GCA_020142125.1 Phrynosoma platyrhinos | reverse complement strand
GTTCATTAGCTCTTCAGCTTAATAACAGAGATTATTATTATGTCCCCTACAGTCAGACATGACTTGACAACCTTGTCAAAGGGGAAAACTTTACCTTTAGAAGACAGCAGAAGAAAAATGTAGCCAAGATTATTTTTTCATGCTTGAAAACCATATCAAATCCAGCAGGTATGGATGGATGAAAAATTTGTGTGAATCATTTTTTTAAAAATAAAATGTATATTTGCTTTAATTTTATTTTATTTAGATTTATCAGTTGTGAAAGATTTTATTGGTTAATATTTATATAATTTTGTGATATTTTGGTCAAAGACCGTAAATAAATTCTATTCTATTCTATTCTAAATATTGCCAAAATTGACAAATTATTTTATGAATTTAACATTAAAAGCTTGATTTTTAAAAAATATGTATATTATTATTTTAAATGTGGGAGAAAGTGAAAGCAACAGATGTGCCCATCCTGGATGGAAGGCTTGGTGTGCTTATTTATCTCAGTGGCAGACATTGAACACCTTTTCCCAAAGGTTCATCTCCTATGGATTAAAATGCTACCAAGATTAGTATGATAGACACATGCAGTAACTCTGCTATTAATGTAGCCCAGAGCCATGCTAATTGGGACATCATTTGTAGCCTTGCCTGGATAGGCAGCGCACCTGTCTGCCACCTATAGATATGGGCTGATTTTACTTACCTGTATAGCGATAACAGTGTACTCCTCTCCTTGTAGAGCTGTGAACTCTTTTGGAGACACTAACTTGTTAGCTTTGGCAATACAGTCAAAGGACTTGGAATGGGGAGGTAGGGGTGCCAAGTTGGGCTGGCCCTTTCTGTATTGGGCATGGAAGGAAAAAAGGGGGACATTGGGCACAAGTTAGATAGAGAGGAGGGAAGTCCTGGAGCTGCTACATGATTGAGGGAGTGGAGAAAGCTGCTGTTTGGGCAGATGCAAGTTGTACCACCTCTGGTGGACTGTTTTGGCTCATTTTATGGATTGGCTGATATGCCAAGCCTTGCCACATGTTTACCAGACACTCACAGCTTGATGCTCTGTTTGTTCATTTGTTGGTCTGGAAACTGTCAAGCCCAATGTCCGCTCTACCTTACTTTTCCTACACATTATCTACTAGAGGGGAAAATCTACTAGAATTATATGTGGATTTAGCTAATTAGTAGTTGCTGAGTTAGTATTAGTTATGTTTATCTCATTTAACCCATAACACAGTGTATGGTCTTCTCTCAGTGCAAAATACTAGCAAGCAGAGAATGGCAGGGAAATTTTGGAGGACAGAGCTGTGTGTGCATAGTTCATGAAGCATACAGTTCAAAAGAAAAATCATGTTTGGATCATGGCACAAAAGGCCTCGGCAGATGACTAAAAGAGTCGTCTTCCGGGCAGGGAAGAGGAGGGGCAGCCGCACGAGCGGCGCCCCTTCCTCTCCCCGAGGTCGCCCCCAGAAGCGCCGGCCGTCCGCACGGCCGGCGCACCAGGTATGACCTCACGGCGCAGCGCCCACATGCACTGCGCCGTTTGAGTCAGGGAAAGTGCGCCCGCCACTTTTAGGGCGCACTTTCCCTGAAATCTAAAAGGAGCGCCAATTTGGTGCTCCTTTTAGATTCGCCGCAGGGGCGCTGAGGTGCGGAGCCTCCGCTCCGCCGGCGCCCCGACCCGCGGCGACTGGGAAGCAGTCGTCTGCTTCCCCCCTAAATCATCCCATTTTCTATATCTGTTTTGCCCTATTTCTGTTTTCTCTTTGGCTTTTTTTAAATCATGTTGGTAGAGTCCTTTGTGTATGAAACCTTTCTCAGCCAGTTCTAAAGAGCAGGTCAGCAAACATTCCTGTCTTTTTCTGTCCTTTCACCAGGTCCATGGTGGGGGGTAGGAGCACAGTGGGAAGCATCTGAGCTTACAGATGGTGCCTAAACAGTTCTGAACATATTGATGGCCATAAGGAGGGTTTTGACATTTTAGGCAACCACAGTAGGAAAGCCCAGAATGTATGCAAAAACCTGGAGCACAATTCTATCCTGATACATCTTTTTCTTCTATCTAGTAAAAAGATGGTTCCAATTTGGCAAATAGTGATTGAAGTTGCAATCCCATATATACTTTTCTGGAAGCAAGCTTGCATACAATTTCCACTAAAGTCAATAGGCTTATTTTTGAGTCAGAATGCATAAGATTACATGGTAAGGTTGTAGGACATAAGGATGACCACTCCCCCTTCCAGTTTTCCTTGAGATGAAATAATATTCCTGGTATCTTTGAAATGATAAAAGAAATCTGAAGCCTCTGAAGAACACATGAAATCTTTACAAACAAGTTCATATCATATATCACTCTCCAAATATATAAATATATATATGCATCCTAAACCAAAGGCCAAATAGAGATGATTCTCTATTTGGGTTTAAACACAATACAGTATTGTTAGAGTGTTTTTATGTTTAAGTGCTGTGAGTCATCTTCAGTGTGCATTTGCACAGAAAACTAAGATACGTATTTATGATTAAATACATTAAAAACATTGCCAGTAACATGATAAGCAGCTCTAACTTTATAAGTAGTCTCCCAGTCCCCCAGGATTTGTTCCTCCAGAGAGGAATGGAGGCTAGGTAAAAGAGTACGTCCAAATTGCATATCAATAAGATGGGCCAGAAGGACACCATTGTCAATGCTACTGAAAGCCATTGAAAGATGTAGTAGAACCGACAAGGCATGTTTTCCCCATCCAGTTCCCAGTGTGGTTAAGACAGTTCTGTGTTTAAACCACTATCCTTCCAATTTATGATTCAAAACAAAGCTTACATTGATGTTCCTTTTTTGTTAGTCTGTAAAGCTGACAATCTCATAATATGTTCTGGATAAAATCTATTACACCCTATCCCATGGTTAAAGTGGAAGAATGCAATAGAAGTACACCACAGTCCTGATTCTTGGACCATTTTTAGATGTATATTTCTGCCTGATATGGGAAACTCTCCCCCACTTACCCATCTGTTTGGTGTGTGAAAGGAAGATTCCTACACCCATTGATTTATCACATGGATAGCTTGGCTAGCTCTCTGGTAGGGTCATTATAGGAAAATACACGTGGGAGAAAGTACCTCCTATTAATTGAAGCAATTATTGGTTGAATAGGCAATTATAATAGTGATTGATCCAGAGTGACTTGCAGTTTCAATATGACAACACCACATGCAGAAGAGAGACAATATGTAGACAGAAAATGTAAATGTACTTTGGATTTAAATTGGCACAAAACAACACAGATTAACACATTAGGTACAACCATTCCCAAGTGTCTGTTGTTGGTGTTGTTGCTTTCTTTCTGTACAACTGCCATTAAAATGTGTGAGGTGGATAAGCTAGTAGATGGCATGTATTGGCTTCTTTATGTAAATTTATCAGCAGTGCAAACTTGAGCATGTTTGTTTGGAAGTTTCATTAAGTTCAATGGAATTCAGTCCCTAGTAGATGTTAATAGAACTGCATCCTTAAGATAACAATTAACAAGTCACACATTATAACATTAGGTTTTATGGTAAATGTTTATGAAGTAAATAGCAAGCTTCATAACACTGTGAATAAGGCTGTTCCAAGAGACTTTATATACAAATTCCTGTTCTGTGATGTACATCCCCCCTCAATATTGTTCACTTTCACCAATCAGCTAAAGTCCATGACAGTAGGTATTTTTATATGCCCTGTGTGATTCCTTAAGCAGAAGAAAAATCGCCTTTTTCTGTTGCCTCCTGATTCCATAAGTGTAAGCTTCTGTCTGGTGCCATTTCTCATTTTGTATTTCATTGACTTCCACCTTTTAAAAAATCTGTCTTCTTTATCACAATAATTTTAAAGCAATTGCTTCAAATGCAAACCTAAGTTGTGGCCTTGCAGGTGGTGATAACATTCTTTCATCCCAGCCTCTGCTGTGAGCTCTGAAAAGAATTAAAACAGTGGGAAGAGCCAAGCATTTATGCTGCCAAGATGCAGAGTTTATGAGGTAAAAAGCAATACTGAATTTAGATTATTTTGCAATTTACATCCCACTCTGCAGGCATTGGGATGGGATGCATAGTTTGCCCACACTCACAGGGAAACAAGATTTAAATGATGCCTTGGCAGTTATGCCAAAGCTGGAAGAGGTTGGGGGCGTGGTCAGAGCCAATTTTTGGTCTGCTGCCCCTGGCTTTGCCACTTTGATTTTGCAATCAAGGAGAGTCGCAGCAGTTATTAGACTTGGCTAAGTGTTTTGTATTTTCATCTTTCTTAAGCTCTGGGGGGAGGGAAAGTTGAGTTTGACTTACTCTGACCTTGGTCCCTTTGTTTCAGTTGGGGAGAGGGACTTTTTGCATGTTGCAACCTTCCTTGTTTTCATGGCTTGCCTTTCATTTGCTTTTGACACCCACCCCCAACAGTTCTTGAGCTCAGCTCAGGTTCCCAGCTTGCTTCCTCCTCAATTAGTGAGCAGTCTACTTCAGCCCTGGGAGTCTTTTGTGCCATACAGTGTGTCTCCGCTTTGGCAGCCAGGGATTGTTCCCAGCTTTGCAGTTTTTGACCTTTGAGCGGGCTACACCAGCCTAGGAAATCTTGCGTGCCCCCGTCCCCTTTTTTTCAGTGCTCCTTCACACCACTTTGGCAGCACTGCACTGTTTCCCAGCATGCCTCCTCCTCTTCCGTAGCATTTGAGGGCCACAGTCTTTAAGGGGGCTGCACGCTCTAACTCAGGGGTCGGCAACCTATGGCCCGGGGGCCGAATCCGGCCCCCCGAGGACTTTGGACCAGCCCCAGGCCCGTCCTGACAATGACAATGACAACCCCCAACGACCGATGACGACGACGACAACCCCCACCACCACCACCGCGCACGTCGCAGCAGCCATTTTGTTTTCCAAAATGGCAGCCGTGACTCATTTGCGTTTGCACTGAATACTGCACATGCACAAACAAGTCACGGCCACCATTTTGGAATACAAAGATCCCCATCTGGTCTTTGAAGCTAAGCAAGGATCTGCTTGGCTAGTGCTTGGATGGGAAACTACCAATAAATAGTAGATGTTCAGGCTACAGCTCCTTCCTTGAGCTGCCTGATTGGCTGGCACCCTTGCTATAGGCTGTGTCTCAGAGGATTTCACCTGTCTGGGTGCTGCTGTCACAGTATCAGTGACAGTCTGTGCTAATCTGTTATTTTAATTCTTTTCTGTTACACAACACTGCTTGCATTATTATTACTATTTTGTAGACGATTACTGATACCATTGTGGTGGTTTTACTCATACTTTGTCAATTTTATTAGGATTAACTATGCCTCCTAAAAAAAGTAAAGGGGGCAGCAAGGGTCCAGCCCCTAAGGTTCCTAAATGTACCTTAGTTGAGCTTTATTCATCTAGCGATGATTCAGATGATTTACCAGTGGAAAAGATGTTTTGCAGGTTTCAAGCTATGGAGAAAGCACATGGGGTGCCTTCTAGTGCTCCTCCTCAATATTCTGAACCCTCTAGAACTGCTTCTAAGCATGCTAGATACAAACAGTTGTTTAACTAAATGAAATCTCATATCACTGTTTTAGAACAGGAGCGTGCTCAGGTTGCTGGGATGGTGTCAAAATCATCGGGTACAGAGGCCATGCCACAACTGGACACAGATGTCAGACCTCTACCAGCTATTGTGCACCTCCATCCAGTGAGTTGAATACTTTATATAGCACTCCTGTTGCTGGGTACTCGTGGCCATGTGGATACCTGGTTATTCACATCAACAAAATCACCCTTTATGAAAAGATGGGACAACTGTACCACCAGCAATGCAGGCCCCACAGTGGCAAGTAACCCCATCTGCTTGGGGAATGTGGCCTGGCTCTTCTATGACACCACCTTACTCACCTCTGCCAGCCAGTGACTAACCCCAACCAGGGTCTCAGGCCAAGCATAGCTACAACACAGTATCACACTCTGCTATTACCTACAGTGAATTATCCCTTACTTTAGGGGATCGCCTTCTGCAGTTGACCATAGCCAAGATACTAAAGGGTGAATATATAGACGTCTTTTCACTACTCTACCAAGAGATGGGAAAAAAATATAAGGATGAGATTGATGATAAAGATAAGGAGGCTTTAAAACAGTGAAAAGTTGAACACAATTTTGCTAACTGGTTGAACAGGTTCTTTATTTATGCAGGTGTTACAGCCTATGTGCACAGCAACCCTGATTCAATACATGGATATTATCCACCATCTTATGTTGACTATTTTGGGCCTGCTTGGCTGCTATACGATGAAGCCTCCCATATGCATGCAGCCATTTTCCCTACTTTACATTGGTATCTTCTACACTTCCAACTCTGGATGCAATTGATGAACCCTGCATGCCCCATGCAAGATGACGATACGCATAGTGGACATTTAGTCCCCAAATCTGGTAGTGCTTCATCTACCAAGACACAGGATAATTCTGTTAAGTCCCAAAAGCTTCTGTGTTGGGAATTTAGCTTTCAGGGTATGCAACCGTAAGGTCAGCAAGTATAAACATGAGTGTTCAGTCTGTAAAGGGCCACACTCCTTTTGGAATTGGAGTCATGGCCCTGAGGGAGGGCCCGATCAGGTGCTAATAAAGAAGGCCAATACAATAAAAAAGCAGGAGGTGCCACTCCACCCAGTCCAATTAAGATATGGGTACTGAGTTGTCTGTTGTCTTTGTACCATAACCACAAAGCCACCCAGTATTTGTTACAAGGTTTTTGTTACAGCTTTCACATCCCATTTCAAGGAGTTCATCACCCATTCTTATCTATTGTTTATATTCCTGTTTTAATTATCTTGCCATTTAATACTGTTTTAAGGGGGTGGGTAGGGGTATGAATTTTGTTGTATGGGGTTTTAACTGATGTAAGCCGCTTAGATTGTCTTCATTTAAGTGGGGTATAAATAAATTTTATTATTATTATTATTATTATTATTATTATTATTATTATTATTAATCTTAAGTCTATTGCAGGCATGGAGCACGTTGTTAGGCCACTGTATGGATTATGAGTGTTGCAGTGATGCTCTTTGGCACCCAGCAGAATCTGCAGGACAAGCTGGCTGCTGTGATCCACAGCCACTTTGTAACTCTTACCATCAACTGGTTCAGCTTCCCTTCTTCAGGATCCTGTCTTCCTCAGTCAAGAAGACACATTGTAAAGTCCAAAAGCATAGTTTATTAATGCATATAAAAGTAAAAATAAGATAGCTAAGTAAAATCCATTGTGATGAACTTGTCCAGTTCAGCCATGAAAGATTACATCTTTAACAATCCCAAAAGCTAAGTATCCAACTTGTTGCAGTTGAAACCACTGCTTCCAGCCACACACGTGCTCACATCTTGAATAATAACATTCTAGACAAAGGATTCTCAAGGCCCTTCCCATACTCCACCTTCTAGGTGTTAACCTTATGTTAATTGGATAATGCCTGTATGATGTATATTAACCCTGCCTCTTGCTGTCCATCATCCACCACTTGACTATCTTTCCCAGCCTAATGATGTTTTGGAAACTGCTATCAAGACTTTCTCATAACAAAGTCTGTGTCCATGAGTTCTACCTTTGGGAAAGTTCATGTTTATGTCTGTGTTGGCCACCTGGTGTTGATCCACTTTGTTTCTCTAGATGTCGTTCTCATGAGGAAATTTCCACACACACACATCTCTACATTTCACCTTTGACTGCATAGCCCATCCATATCCTAACAAAGATCTCAAAAAAGGTTTCCAAAGGTCAGGTCGTTGGTCCATTTTTAGTTCCCACAGTTAGTAATTTGAGAGTTTCCCCCTTGGGCTTAGTACCCAAGAAAGCTCCAGGAGAGTACTGTATCACCCATCATTTGTCCTACCCCCATGGGTCATCAGTCAATGATGCCATCCCTCATGAGTTATGTTCTGTTAGATACACGCCGTTCAGTGAGACAGTTAGGTTAGTTCACAGCTATAGTTTAGGAGCTGAACTTGCCAAGTGTGACATCAAGCCTGCATTCCATCTCTTACTAGTTCAATCATCAGATTTTGAGTTGCTGGGTTTTCACTTCTATGGCCATTTTTTTATGGATCGAGCCCTTCCCATGGGTTGGTCTGTTTCATATGCAGCTTTCAAAACCTTTAGCACTTTTTTAGAGTGGACCCTTAGGAAACTGGCTTTTGTGGTGTGGTGCACTATCTTTATCATTTCTTATTCATTGGTCAGTCAGATTCGGATCACTGTTCTTTCTTATTAAAAGAGTTTGAAGCCCTTGCTCTTGAGCTGGGCATGCCACAACCCATGAGAAGATTGAGGGATCCTCCATTCAACTGGAATTTTTGAGTATTACTATTGATATGATTAATCAACTTTCTATGCTTCCAGGAGATAAAGTTTCTAGCTTGCTGCAGCACCGCCAACATTTCTCAATGCAATGAAAGGCTATGCTGCATGACTTTCAGGAGATCATTGGTCACTTGAATTTTGCTTGTAAGGTAGTTGCCCTGGGCAGAGCATTTTTATGGCATCTGTGTGATGCAATTAGTGGGGTCCATAGACTACACCATAGAATTAGGCTCACATCCGACATCAAGGCTGATTTGGAGGTTTGGATTCAATTTTTGAGTGAAGAATAGGGTTTCCTTTTGTGGAGAACTTAAGCTCAATTATGCTTTGCATATAGCATATGACACTGCAGGGTCAGTTGGATTTGGGGTATTCTTTATTGGGAAATGGTGTGCACAAGCATGGACTGACGGTTGGGCTCATTCAGGATTGACCACTGATTTGACATTTCTTGAGTTTCCAATTTTGGTGGCTGTTACAACTCTTCAGCTCATTTTTGGTGTGACAATCTTGCCACTGTGCACATTATTAACTCACTAACCTCCAAATCCCAGAGGGTTATGCACCTTGTCCGGGCTTTCACTCTACAGTGTCTATGCTTACATTTTGTTTACAGCATGACACATGCCAGGGATTGATAATGCTATTCCAGATGCTCTTTCCTGTAAAACAGATGGAATGTTTCAGAACACTGGTGCCAGAAGCAGCACTGATACCAGAACCAATGTTGGAACATCTGTGGAGCCTTGGCAGTGTGAGGTAGAAAGAGCATTGAGTTTGTCTATTGCACCATGGAGGAGGTGGAGCTACCTTAGGGCTTTAAAGGAATTTTTCCAGTTTAGGTCTAGAAACAAATTAACTAACACCTTGCCTCCACCTGTGCTGTGGTTACTATATTATTGTGTATATCTGCATGTAGAGAATTAACCCCTTCTTCTATTTGGTTGTGCTTCTCAGCAATTGCATTTTGGCTGAAATTGCAAGGGGTTTGTGACACAACTGCTGAATTCCACATCAGGAAAGTATTGGAGGACTGAACTAGGGAGAGGGGTAGAGTAGTTGATGCTAGGATTCCACTATCTCCAGATATTGAAAGGTTTATGCCAAGCATGGTCTGATATTTGCATATCACCATATGAGGTTTTACTGTCCCATGCCACCACCTTGACAACCTTCTTCAGGGCATTAAGAATAAATGAATTTGGGAGGTGTGCCTGATCTTTGGTTGTATTACCAAGCAAACATGTTGAACTGGATAACTGAATGAATTACTCTTAAAGATGTTAAATTACTAAATTTAGAAGGTTTCAACAATAGATTCAGCTGGCACACCTATTTATGGTATGGAAAGGTAATGGTTCATAGCGACTTCAAACATCATGTCATAAAAAGATCACTGTTGCAGGTATGGGGTGAAATTAAGAAGTTCTACAGAAAGAGACCTTTATGGATTTCTCCACAAGAGGCTTTTCTGGGAATATGGAAATCCATTGACTGTTGGCTCACTTATAAGGATTACTGATCAAATCTGTAGAGGATAAATTTGAAATGAAATCTTTGGAAGATTTAACATATTTAGATCCAAAAATGCACTGGTTACTATATACACAGTTGAAAGAAAGATTCTTAATGGATCTGAAAACAGTAGAATTTAGCAAAAATGAAATTGAATTAAGTAAGATTTGGTTCAGTGCAGAGACCAAAAGAGTTTCAAAAATACATAAATGCTTATCTGACTATGATCAAGAAAAGGCAATTTCTGAAGAAATGATTAAATGGGCCTCAGATTGTGGGAGAAGTA
>JAIPUX010001232.1:82846803-82857302 GCA_020142125.1 Phrynosoma platyrhinos | reverse complement strand
TTCAAGCACATTATCTCGTAACCACCACCCACAACCTCCATATTTCAAAAATCAGTTATCTTGGGCCTGATTCTCACCAACATGATAGAACAGTAGAATAAGATGGAAGCAGTGAAAACCCTGTGTAAAAGTGACCATGTCCTCCAGGAATTCATTGGGAAAACCAGTGCCTATTCTGGGCTTTAGGAAGGGCCCTTTCATTGCTTAAGGAAATACGAGGGACTTTATCGCAGTGATAATAAAACCAGTTTACCTGGGTCAGCTTAAAATTTAAAACAGGTGGCATCCTGATGTTATCAGAAGGATTTAGCTGCTGAATCCACCACCTGGATCCAGCCCCACTCCCAGGGTTGCTCCAGCAGCCATTTCCTTAAGCCGGAAAACTCCCAGCTTTGAAAAGAGGTGCACTACGTGCCCCTGCAAGTGAGGAGGGACCCAGGATGGACCTGGGCAATGATTTCAATGGCTAAATCCTTCTGATAACATCAGGATGCTGCCCATTTTAAATTTTAAGCTGGGTCAGGTAAGTCGCTTTTATTATTAGTGTGATAGAAATACTAAAAGGAAATGAAGTTCATAATGGAAGGTAGCTTTCCTAAAGATTACTTCAAAATAACAAATGTAGTATAGTTATTGAGCATGCCTTGGGACATAGCAAATGGATAGCAGCACAGGTGAATTTGGAGGCAGAGTATGTTTTCACAGTGAGCAAATGGAATATATGGCTTCAAGTAGCTGGGGAATGAGAACCAAGATACTAAATCAGAAGAATCACCTGCTTTAGCTTCTGCTGGACACTACACTGAGGCTGTGGATAGGTATCAACTTCATGAATGCATCCCCATTTTAAAGTAGTATGCAAAGAGGGATTGATGCTACTTGATCCATATTCAAAATTGCATAGAGCCTTGTAACAACATAAAACTTTGTTGGTGAAAGCATATAGATCCATAAGTGCTTGGTGCTTCCAAGTACACTATTATGTCTTATTTTTAAAAACCACATATAGTTTCAAACAACCAATGGTAAATAAATTTAAATGTTTGAAATGTTTGAAGATGATCACAATTAAGAATTTATCAGTGATTTCTCTTTAATACATAGGGCCAAAAGCATTACACACCATTTGGAAAGAAATGTACTGTTCTGGAGCTTGCTATGCAGACACAGGCAGTGAGTATCTGTCATTGCTGTTAGATAACATTCACTAATTAGGCCCCAATGGGATTTGAATCCCAGACTATTACGTACTAAAAAGCCATGAACCAGAAGTTGCATTTCTATCTTTATTCTGCATGTCATATCGATCCAAATAAAGTGACAAAATAACTGCCACTAAAAACAACATTTAAATAAAAATTTCAGAATGTTGGTCACATTAATCTCATGCAGCAATAAATAAAAACTGAGATACCTTAAAAGTTAACAAATAAATTGGAGCATAAGTTTTCAAAGATAATAGCCTACTTCAGCAGACGCATGAACTGCAAAGTGAGAGGTCAGGTGTGGAAATAACAGACCAATCCAGGGGAATCAGGAATCTGAGCAAAGCTGTGATCATCTGCTTCTTCCAAAGTACTGCGAGTGTACTCTGACCAAGGAAAGTAGTCAAAAAGCTTCCTGTTGCTGTTTCTTTGAAACCTCCAGTGGTTTGTGTTTTGGTATCTTTCTACCTTTGATTTCAATGGGAAGGAAAAGAAGACCAGCAGCTGATGTAGGTCACAGCAAACTAATCAGGACAGAAAGTTCCACAAATGGGAACATGTCCTCTCTCAAATAGTCATATGCTTACTTTGTTTGGCAGGGATGCCCAGAGCAGGGGCTCTGAGAAAGATTTCGTAAGGGAAAATTGATGTGGTAGAATGTATTTCCTCAGATTCCAAGCAATATGCTTGGAATACTGCTTGGAAATGGACCAGAAGCTAGTGGAGTTCTAGAAATACTGTTGAGATACTTCCAATGCCCTGTGTTTTAAGCTAATTACTGTTTCTGAGCTGTTTTCAAAGCTACCTCCATAAATAATATATTGCAGTAGTCTATCCTAGATGTTACAGGTTGACTCTTCCTTATCTAGAATTCTAAAATCCAAAACACTCCAAAAACCAAAAGTGTCCATATGAGTGTTCGAGATAATGACTCCTTTGCTTTCTGATGGTTTAAGGTACACAAATGTTCTTTCATGAACAAAATTATTAAAAATATTATATATAAAATTACTTTCACCCTGGCCACAATTAATTATGTTTTAATGTTGTCTAATCCAGTTTGATTCTCTCTTATCTGAACTGCTTGGGCCCAGAATTGTTTTGGATTTTTGAATATTTGCATATACATTCTGAGATATATTGGAGATGGGACCCAAATCTAAAGATGAAATTCATTTATGTTTTGTATGTTCCTTATAAACAGACATTCAAGGATTAACCTCCTTGGACACTGCTAATATCTTAACAGCATCTGTTGCTATAAACATGTTAGTGGACATCCATTACAACCATAATTAGTCATATATCTCTGTTTTATACCTATTTTAGAATAAACTATTTTTCAGCATCTTGGATCAGTTTATCAGCCTATAATTCCATCAGGAACAGCACAGGCCCTCTTTGTGCAGAGGAGATACTCTAGGCAACAATGTGATTTTCTAACTCTATATGACTCTTTTTATCCTCTCTTTATGCCCACTTAGCTTGTCAGCTGTCCAATCAAAACAGTGATCATTAGTTATATGTCAAGTACACTAGTGGTACCTTCATCTAATGTTCATGGTGCACTTAATAGTCTTTTACTGCCTGGCACCTAGTGTCATCTAGTGTCCTACTGGCAGGGTTTATTCCCAGTCAAGCAAGTGTGAGTTCCTTTCTTGATTACAATTGTGCAGGCATTTGTCTTATCTTATTTACTTTCCATTGAGTACCAGCATTTCTCCCCCAACTGAAGCCAGTTTCTTAATGATTGTGCATTGTGACAGAGTCACTAGGCAGACTTGATTTCCTGGCAATCAATCCTGATTTAGGCTACCTGTGAGGGAGGAGCTGTATGGAATGAGGAGTAGATATAAAAGGGAGGACTGAGTGATGGTTCACAGTTCACATGGGTTCAGTTAGTTCAGTGGAGTGTTCAGCTGGTCCAGTTCAGAGTTCTGTTGAGAGAATGGACAGTCAGGCAGATGAGTTAGGTCAGAATTTTGTTCAGTGAAGTTAAGTGAAGAGAAACTGACCCCTTTGCAGACGGCACTTTGCACCATCTTGGAGGCAAGGAAGGGGAGGGGCAGCCTCACGCTGGGTGCCCCAACCACTTCCTGAGGACTTAATTGGAGCACCCGTCGCTCCACATGATGGGTGCTCCAATTACATCCTTCCAGCTCAGCATCCATACACGCTGAGCCGCAAGAGACGCCAAAGAGGTGCGCCACACCTCTTGTGGAGCCTCTTTTGTGGCTTGCAGAAGGAGCACTATTTTAGCACTCCTTTGACAGGCAGCGAAAGGAAGGATTGGGGCCAAGGTGTCTGGCAGCCTCGGACTCGATCCTCCACTTCCGGAGGCGGCCTAGGGCCGCCCGTCTGCTTCCCCCTTGAGTGAGGCATTGCCTGCAAATGTTGAATTATTGTAAGCATACCACCTTTGAAACTATTCTACATAAGCTACATATAATTTAATAAAGCTAAGGTTTGTTTATTACAAAAGAAGCCTCTGCCTGAGTTAATCTATAACCATATAGGCACATAACACATGTTACCAAATAAATAAAATTTATAAGAGGAAGACACTGGGAACCCTAGCCCTTTAGGGAGTGCTTCAAGGGGGAAAGCTGGGCAGGTGTCACTGATAAGGGGGTCTTCATATGTCTCTGAGCTAAAAAGGTAACCTCGGGACATAGAGAGGAAGGCCCTTGTAACAGTCTATTTATTTATTTGTTTATTTATTTATTTATAGTATTTCTGTACCCCAGCCCACAAGGACTTCAGAGATTGTGAACATATAGCAACCAATTAAAATGATACAAAGATAAAAACATTTTAAACCTATTAAAATACTGTTTAAAAACTCATCAAACCAGTCTAAAACAATCCTTGAAAGCAGTTTTGAAATAGTTAGAACATCAATTCCAACACTGAATGCCACACAGAACAGCACTCTTTTGGCTGTTTGCCAGAAGCTTAAGAGAAATAGTGCCAGCCTAGCTTTCTTGGATAGGAAGTTCCGCAGTCAATCCACTTCTATAGAGAAAGCCCTGATATATGTAGCCATCAACCTAATTTCACAAGGTGTTAGGACAGGGGTCAGCAACCTACGGCCCGGGGGCTGGGTGTGTGCCCCCCAAGGCCTCTGGACCGCCCCCCGCTGCCACCACCACCACCACCGCTGCGCACATCATGGCTGCCATTTTTTTGCCAAAATGGTGGCCGTGACTCACTCGCGCACATACAGTACTCCGGAAGTACTGCGCAGGCACAAGTGAGCATGCATGCTCATGCGCAGTACTTCTGGAGTACTGCACAGGCACGCAAGCGCGAGCACGCATGCAGCCACTCCCCCCCAGCCCGGCAGAAGACCCCAGGACCAGCGGACCAGCCCCAGGTCTGTAAATCTTGCCGACCCCTGTGTTAGGACATGCAACTGGCTTCCTCTGAAGATCTCAGATTTCTTGCAGGCTCATATGGGAGGAGGCAGAATGATACAGACACACTCTCTCACAGATTTAACTGGTCATATCAGTTCTTGTGCTCTATATCTCACACTCTGTAGGTTATATTCTGTACTTTATAGGTATATAATCAGGCCAAAAAGTTGGTAACAGAATAATCTAGCCTGCAACAAGTAGAATAGAGCAAGGTAGATAGGAAACACAACTCTTGGTGGTACTCATAGCTTTTCTGTGCAAGAATACTAAGCACCTTTTCTTTCAGTTCTTCAATAAAGTTCCTGCTGCATGAACAGGACTTTCAAATGCTTTAATATATTATCATTCAAAAATTTGTTTGGAAATAGGATTTCAGATTAAAATATATGTCCTAAATTCTTTCAGAATGAGAAATTATTTTGCAGAGGAGAGCCTGCATTTCCAAATA
The DNA here is from genome assembly GCA_020142125.1 of Phrynosoma platyrhinos. Classification (NCBI taxonomy): domain Eukaryota; kingdom Metazoa; phylum Chordata; class Lepidosauria; order Squamata; family Phrynosomatidae; genus Phrynosoma; species Phrynosoma platyrhinos. The sequence continues at coordinate 82,852,230 of JAIPUX010001232.1, read as the reverse complement.
AATCTGAAGTGAAGTGGTGCTAAAAAGGCACAACAAAAGTTATTTACCAAGTGATAGGTAAGCATTATTCATGAAAGTATGAATAACACAGTTTGATGTGTGTGCCATTTCACATTAGCTGGAAATAATTCATGCATGCTTATGGTTATCATGTAAAAACTGATGATGACTCAGATAAAAGCTTGTGTCAAAGTCTATATATGAAGTCAAGGAGAGAAGAGTCATGAACTCTATCCATAAAATGTCAAAATCCCAGAGAACTATACCACCAAAGCACTCAAAGAAAACCAGGAAGAGGTCTTTTAAAAAACTGGCAGATACCAAAACAGTTATTAAATGCATCCTCTAAAATATCTGTTCTTTTCATTCCCCTTATCACTCTGGATGGTTTCCTTTGGCAGGGGAACCAGTAGAGTATTTTATTTGTATTGCATAAGAAATTCTTGCCACATTATAAAATAAAATATTGTCTCTCCGCACATGCACACCTGATATAATTCATTGTGTTAAAGTCCAGTTGATATTCCAGTCTACTTATGTTTCACAAACTACATTGGTTTGAAGGGTGTAACACACACACACACACCTTGCTTTGCTTTATAAAATAAAATGGTTTATAAATAGAAAAAGTTCACAAAATACATAAAACATATTATTTTTAAAAAACATTCCAAATTCATAGAATCATCAAGTTGGAAGAGACCAGAGGGACCACCCAGTCCAACCTCTGCTGTGTAGGAAGAACCATTTCTGACAGATGGCCATCCAGCCTCTGTTTTAAAACATTCAAAGGAGACTCCACCACATTCCAAGGCAGTGTGCTCCACTATCAAACATTTCTTACTGTCAGGAAGTTCTTCCTAATGTTTAGGTGGAATCTCTTTTCCTATAGTTTGCATCCATTACTCAGTGTCCAAGTCACTGGAGCTACAGAAAACAAGCTTGCTACATCCTCAATATGGCATCTCTTCAAATATTTAAACATGGCTATCATGTCACCTCTTAACCATCTCTTCTCCAGGCTATGCATACCTGGAGAAGAAAAGGTTAAGAACTGACATGATAGCGATGTTTAAATAATTTAAAATCAGTTTTGAACAACAAAGCCAAGTTGGGTGTGTGTGTGTAAAAATAATCCTTCAGATAGAACTCTGACCCACAGTAGATGAGAGAAGGGGCAGGAGGAGTCTTAACAGACCACCAGAAGCTTAAAATGGAAGAAACAACTCAACAAGAAGGCCATATGAGGAACAAATCTCAGTTGTGAGAGCTACATGTGTTCAGGGTTGTATCACTCCCAAAGCAAAGATGTGTAACATCCTAAATCAGTCAAGTTATTCTGGCACTTGAGATAAAATGCTCTCAAGCACTTCTTCAGCACCTTGTAAAAATATAACAATTAATACATAAATAACCATTTGCTGCATTTTATTACATCCTCAGATCTGCTACTTAAGGTGGCCACTGCCTAATAGGCAGTCTGGCCTTACACCTGGGTGCCTCTTACGCTGTTAAATCCTCTTTCTACCACCACCACCACCACCACATGAGCGTCTTTTTTCCAAGGTCAGAACTAGGCCACCTTGGGGAAGGCCAGGTCTCTGGTGGGTTATCAGCTAATCCGGGCAGCTGCAAGCTGCCTAACCCCATCCCCACTCTTTGCTGTGGAAGGAGAAAGGAGAAAGAGGAACATGGTGACAACTCCTCCTCCCCTAATGGTGGTGGTGGGTCCTGCATACTGCCAAGATGTAGTACAAGCCCAGCTATTGATATGAATTCCTGCTAGAATAAGGCATGTTGGAGGCAAGACTGGGAACATCACCTGTGCTACAGAAGGAATTTTTGCAGTTCTCACTCCCCAGTTGTTTGGCTCCAACACATTTTCAAAACCATAGTTGGGGTTGTATTGTTTTTTATTTCTTCTCTCTCACCACCATGCAAGGTGAGCATAGCTAGTTGAAGAGCCGTTGGTGCTACTATCATCCCCTCCTCATCCCCTCTTTGAGTCCTGTTTGGGAGAAAAGTAGGATATAAATGAATGAATAAAACCGAATCCTTCCATGGCAGAGAAGGCACACGCTTAGGATGTGTGTGTGTGTGCATGTGTTTATGTTCCCAAGGTAGGGGTAGGGGGCAGCAATAGTTACAACTAATGGGGCATGTTGGTGGGGGGCATCTCTGTTTGTTGCCCTTGAGATTCCAGCCCCTAAGTTTCATTGCTGCTTTCTTGTGATTGACTTCTGCATTTGCACCAAACTACAAAAATCATGTCTAGTTTGGCAATTCTAATTTACAGTGGTTGCTGCTTGTGCTCTCTTTGCACAGTGGCTTCAACTCACATGTGGCTTTGTGGATTGATATGGCAGAAAATGGTTTCCTGGTCAGAAAACTAAAGGGAATCATGCAGAAGATCATTGTCAAAATGTAACTGATCCACTTAGAACATTTCAAAACATCTATTCCTTTTTTAAAAAAAGAAGAAGAAGATAAAATGCAGTTAAAAAGTAGTACAGAACACTATTCAGAGCCTTTTCTGAAAGCCTATTGGAATAAATATTGGATCTTGGCCAATGTGTTCTGAATTGAGATACTGAGTCCACAAAGTTAGGGGCTGGATTAGAGACAAATATAATGATAATGTGAACCATGTAATTTGTGAATTGGAAACAAAAAGAGAAAAGAAACTAAAAATTATATCATTTGATTAATTAATAGTGTATTTGACTATATTAGAATTACCACCTGCACAGCACCAACAGTGATGCAATCTTTCTCTGCCTCTCTCTCTCTCTTTCTCTCTCTCTTTCTCACACACACACACACACACCGAATAAGCAACAGTAGCAAATATGCTATCTGAGAAAGAAAACGTCACTTCAGCTGGCTCTCAGCCTGCTGCCCATATGAACCCCTGTCTGCTCAACCCCCATAGATGGAGACACAGGCAGAGGCTGTCAAAAAACTCCACATACTCCTGCACAGAGCCAGCCGCCTCCTGCATGTTGGGGCTAATAGGCCCTCGATCTCTGTGAGAGGGGAGGTGTGACTTGGAAAATCACCTGTGCCACAATATCCCTCACATGTACCATGTCTCCGAGGATCCACAGAGCCAGGCATTCAGAAAGACACCACCTCTGTACAGCAGAACTGGCTGGTGGCAGGATATGGAAACTGTGACTGTCCCCACTTTCTTTTCTGGGTGTGGGGGCATGAGCCAGGTAATTCCTAGCTATGGAAAGTAGTACCACTCACTGGCAGTTCTCTAGAATGGCTTGGATTTTGCCAGAGTTGGACAGGGAGTGGCAAATTTATTGCCCCACCCTACCTGGTTGAGTGAGACAACTACTTCACTGAGGTTCATAATAAATAATAATAATAAAATTTATTTTTATCTGCCCCTCTGCAGCGCAATTGGGGTGGCTTACACCAGTTAAAAACACCAATACATATATCAATTCCCCAGCCCACCCTCCCCTTAAAACAATATTAAACTAGTATTAATTTAAAACATAGAATAAAATAAATAAAAAGAGACATGGAACAATTAAACAATTAAAACAGCAGCTTAAAATAAACAGTGACAGCTCAAGGAAGCGAGTTAGCCAAAATCTCGGGCCAGGATAGTTATTCAGGGAAGGCCTGCCGGAAAAGATCCATCGTGACAGCTTTTTTAAAGCTGTTAAGAGTGGTAATAAGATGGATCTCATCTGGCAGGCCATTCCATAATCTGGGACCTGAGGCAGAGAAAGCCCTCTGGGAGGTCACCAACAGCCTAGTTTTTATAGGCTGTAACAGGTTCATGGCAGAGCCAGCTGCGAGAACAGCCTCTCAACCTTTTATATCTGGTATTTTCACAATTCATCTCTAGCAAATTGATATTCTCATAAAATATCTACTTAGAGAATAATAAATAGGAGGGAGTTTGTGGAACTCTGCTCAGAAGAGCTCCTTAAAATGATATGAATTTGTTCTGACTTGCTTTCTTATTCACTTCTAGTGAAATTGTTCTGGATTACCTTCTTATTCTGATTTCAGTCATTCCCAGTATCAGTGAATTATAGACAGAGACATTTGCTTAGTCCAGGGGCCCATTCACACTCCATCCTATGGAATCCTGGGATTGGTAGTTTAAGGAGGAGTGATTACATTTCTCATCCAGAGAGCTCCAATGCCTTACCAAACTGCAAACTCCAGGATTATATAGGATGGAACCATGGCAGTTAAATAATAGTTCTATAATTCTGTTGTGTGAATGGGCCTCAGGCTCCCCCAGCAAAACTGCTGTCTTCTTAACCACTGCCATTATTTGTGTGGTTGAAATTCTGAGAAAGGTTACTTCTGTTGCAACTTCCAGAAATCCACACACAGCCACACAACCAGTCCGTCCGTCAGCCAGCTAGCCAGCACTTGGTTGCACTGTGAACTATATAAATCTATATGGATGGATCCATTCACTCATCTAGGGCCCATTCACACTAAATTATAAACCAGTTTGGAAACCAGTTTGAAAGGGGGTAATTCATACTTATGCCAATTTTTTCTGACCCAGATTTTTTGGGGATGACACAAATATCCCTTAATCTGGTGCTTTTGAAACTGAGGCATTTGCTGCATCTTTTCAAAAGCACTGGGGTTTTTTAGGGAGCTGCAAATGGGAAAGCATTGCCAATCCTATTCAGGGTACCCAGGAAGGAGGTGTAATGGGCAGAGGATGGGCAGAAGGGCAGAACATACCTATCCCATCCCACAGGTCTTGGCTTGGTGGGAATATGGTGTGGCTTGTGGGTTTGTTTTTTTAAGTTTGACAATTTCTGTGCACCATTGCATTTGGTAGCTTCCACAGGGGTTTTGTGGGGGTTTCTTGGCAAGCATTATTCAGAGGGGCTTGCCATTGCCATCCTTTGACACTGAGAGAGCGTGACTACCCCCAAAGCAAACCTATTGAGGGGGTTTCCTGACAAGGGTTGTTCAGAAGGGCTTGCCAATGCCATCCTCCAAGGCTAAGACAGTGTGGCTCCCCCCGAAGGTGAACCTGTTGAGGGGGTTTCTTGGCAGGGGTTGTTCAGAGGGACCTGCCATTGCCATCCTCTGAAGCTGACACGGGGGGGGAGGGTGTCAGCCAAACAGTGTGACGTAGATGTGCATCATTTGATTGACAGTTAAAACAACAACCCAAGAATGTTTGAAATGGCAGCTCCATTTCAAATTGATACAAATGGTAATGTGAACGTCAATGAGGTTAAATTGCCATGGAGATATTTGATCGGGGTAAATGTAGTGGGAATTTCAATTCAGTATCACATTATCAAATCTCCCAGGATCTACTCGGCACTTGGTGGTAGGACCCATTTCCTGAACTCAAAGCCCCAGAGTGAAAACCATTCCTAGGACGTTATCACATGTGGGCCAGAAAGCGATAATAAAGTG
>JAIPUX010001232.1:82758127-82772891 GCA_020142125.1 Phrynosoma platyrhinos | reverse complement strand
GCTTCTTAGAAAAGGGAAATCCTTACTTCCTGCTTCCGCTCCAAGGAAGGCACAAGTCTAGGAACTGATGATCATTGTCTCCACATTTTCCTTTCCAGTTCTCATGTGCTGGCTTGTTCTTTATCTAGTAAAAGCAGTGTTTTTGTGGTTTGATTAAGTTGAGATAATCTGCCTTGATGAGTTATTTGCAGAAAATACTTCTGAGAAGGCCCTCAGATCAGACGCTTTGTAAATTCAATTTCTTTCAAGTGTTGTGAAAACTGCCCAGTTTCTAAACATGCTTAAAATACTTAAATCAAAACAATTAAATTCCATTCTGTTTCCCATTCATGACACTTTATTTACTAAACTTTGTACTAAACTATTTTCAATTTTGCCTCTGAAGTGTTATAGTACATCACAAGTTTCACTTTAAAAAAAAACCAAACACATCTCTACATGATGTCATTCTGCAGTGTTAGAAAGACACTTATGATACATTGTGCTAATTGTGTGCAGTATATAGGGTAACATCTCCCAATCTAGATCTTCCAAATGTTTTAATATATATCTGCTTCCATTAACAAGGCTAGAAGTTATTGTTGTTGTAGGTGGTGGTAACATACTGCAAAACATCTGGGGAGTATTGGGCTAGGGAAAACTGATCTACAGTGTAATAAGGTTTCAATAGATCCTCAAGCTAAGCATGAATCAGCAGTGTAATGTGATGGCTAATAGGCTACTGTAGCTCTATTCTGCATTAAAACCGAAGTCATGGTGCCCATTACTTTGTAGAAGTAATAGTGGAGCTAGTGTGGTGTAGTGGTTAAAGTAGAACATGCCTGGGGTGTGTGGCAAAGGTGTAGACAGGGTTAGAAACCAGCTTTTATAAGGAAAGATTGAAGGAACTGAGTTGATTTGGTCTGAAGAAGAAATGATTGAAAGGTTGAGATGATAGCCATCTTAAAATATTTACGAGAGGGTATCGTAAAGTTTCAATTATCACCTTTAAAAATTTTTGACAGAAAGTTTCTTTTGATTTGTAGTTGTTAAATTTACATAGTCACCATCCAGATTTACAGATTTTTCCTAGCATTTCTTGACCTTCCAAATACCATCATTGTAGAAGTCTGCAGATTAAGCCACTCTTCCACTTCATGAATGACGTCATTTCTGTTGTCAAATCAGTGACCCCACAATGGATTTTTCATTTCTGGGAACAAGAAAAAGTCACTTGGTGCGAGGTCAGGAGAATAAGGCAGATGCTGCAAGATCACAAAGCCACATGCCCTTGCTTTGATAGCTGCAACTTGAGATGAGTGGACTGGTGCATTGTCAGTTAGGAGACGAGTGCCTCTGGAGAGCAAGAGCATCTTGCAACTTGTCCAGAAGATTGCTGTAGCATGTGCCAGTGATGATTTGTCCCTTTGCAGGGTAATCTGTGAGAATGACTCCACAATAGTCCCAAAAAACTGAGTGCATGAGCTTCCTTACTAACTTTTGCACCTTTGCCTTTTTCGGGGGAGGGGAATCGGCATCCTTCCACTCCATGCTCATGTTTTTGGTCTCTGGATCATACTGATAGATTCAGGATTTATCCATGATTACCAGATAACCAAAAAACTCTTCATCCTGCTCCAACAGCATCAACATATGTCTTGAAAGGTCACACCATGTTTGTTTCTGGAAAGGGGTTAGTTAGCAAACGAACCCAGTGTGCAGGTACCTTAGACGTGCAGTTTGTCATGAATAATTTTCCACACACTACTATAACTGAGACCAGTTTCATTCATGATCATTTGAATTGTTGCTCGTCTGTCTTCCAGGATTAAACACTCCACTTTCTTCATTATGGCTGCATTGTCTGTCAATGATGGTCTTCCAGGTCTTGGCTCATCTGTGAGGGACATGTGATCAGTTTGGAAATTTCTTTTCCACCTCACAATAGTGTCATAAGATGGGCAATAATTTCCATGAACCACCATCATCTCATCATGAATTTGCCAGGCACTCTTACCCTTCAAATGCAGGAACTTTATCATGCTGCAAGCCTCAGTCTTCTCCATCTTATACTTTAGTCACTTCTAGCACAACCTGTAAAAAAAAATAAAGGACACAAAGAGCTGATTTTCTCGACATCATGCACTTAGAACCAATGATGACACTGACAAAATTTCATCAATGTACCATAATAACTTCTGGGTGATAATTACTACTGTACGATAGCCCCTCATAAAGGGCTGTGACATAAATTATTAAATAAATTTATTTTCTGTAGCTCCAGGCAGTAGGACCTGAAGCAGTGAATTCAAATTACAGAGGGGAGGGGGGGAATTAGATAAAACATTAGGTAGAACTTGATGGTACAAGGTGGTTAGTAGTGGAACAGACTGCTTTGAAAGTAAAGTACTCCTCTTTGCTAGTGTTTTTACCAGAGGCTTGATGGCACATGTCAGGGAGTCTGTAATAGATATTCCACATTAGCAGGGTGGTTTGATGTTTGCCTTCCAGCTTCATTTTTCTAAGATCTCTGTGCCATCTGCACAAATCACAGAGTGTAGCCAGCCGTGTTGTAAACAAGCTTCGTAGATCTGGGTGAATGCACAATGTAAGGATTTTTAAATTTAACACAGAGTGTTTTTCTACACAGAAGCACTTTTTAGTCACCTCCACATGGGAACAGGTAGATTTAAATTGACCCATCAACTACATTTTAACTGTTCAAAAAGTACAGTTGATAGTATAAACAACTGGAAAGTACTTGTTGTTCCCCACTTTTCCTATCAGGCCAGTAAGGTTTGCTTAGGGATTCTCATAATGGTTACTTTTTCTTGATAGTCAGGAACAATATTTGTTCTGAATGATCTTTATGATTTAGAAGACTCATAATCTTTGGGCTTTTTCTTAAATTAAAGTAACCAATCTAATATGATCGAGTGATTCTGTCAAAGCAGAAGTGCTGTTTTGGGCTGCAGAGATTCATAGAATATTTACTTCTGTTTGTTGTATTAAGTTCATATCCCAGAAAATAGATTGTAAGAAGGAAAACAGGGTGATGTACTAATGCAGAATTACTGTGTAAATTTATGAATAGCTGAAATTGTATATACTTTTATTATTGTTGTGTGCCTACAAGTCATTTCCAGCTTATGTCAACATTGCCATCAGGGACAACCCCTGTTGCCCTCATGCACCACCACTGGGGACAATGGGGCTGTCCTTAATGGCAATGCGGCCATGTGCACACACCACCATTGAAGTCCCAATGTCTCGAAAGGTGGCGCGGCCATGTGCATGCACCGCCATTGGGGACAACAGAATTCGAACATCCACAGATTTTAGTATCCATGGGGGGGGGTGTCCGAAATGGATCCCATGAGGATACTGAGGGCTGGCTGTATTACAGTCATAAATTTGTAAACAAAAGAATTCTAAGAGGTTTCAGTTTGTGGTGGCAAAGATCATTGGATTCAAGATGTACTGGGATGTGAATTAGCAGTGGATCCAATGGTTTTGCTTCTAAATTATCTGAAGATGAGAACTTATGCTGTAGCATTTAAAAAATATATGTTACATACAGTTCTGCAGTATTATTATAGCTCCTAATACAGTAATGAATGTTTCAGTCATTACTAATATATCACTTGTATATATTTATTGTTTCTATTTTAGAGTTAGATTAATATGTAGTGGCATGCAGGCCAGAATGCTGAACAGTCTTTGCTAATGTGTCATTTTATTATGCTCATCATGGAGTAATGACTGGATGTTGTCAGTCACATTTCACAGTAGGCATTTTGCTAGTAATCTTTATTTTACATTTGATTTTTGCTAGTAATTATAATTTACATTTGATTTTCTTCCATAATAATATTGAAAACAAGGATCTTGTTTGGTGAACTTTGTAACCAATAAAATGATATGCCATCAAGAGGAATATAGAATACAGAAGTTATTAGAAAGAGAGTTGATAACTGACAGGCTTACATACAGTTCCCAATATGTTAATAGCTTGCATAAGTAACATGTGCCTGTTCCACATGTATTTCATACCTATTTACCATTTTAGGGGAAGCAGAATTTCTGTTTTCAGTATTTTATTTGTTTTGAACTCAAGTATCCCAGAGAAAGTGAAGGGAAAGTTTAAATATAAATTTCCCAATTTTTCATGAGATGTTTACATTTGTTTTGCAATCATTGACATTAAATACTGGATAGCTGTGGTATAAATACTGAGAAATAAGCAGGGAGTGAAGTGAGAAGGAATGATACTAAGATTTGATAACAGCGAGATTCCAAGTTAAATACTCAATTATGATTTCAGCATTGAATCTGAAATCTTGTTTGTTCTGTTCTGGCATAACAGCAGGAGGAAAAGGTTGAAGAAAGAAAGGTGTTCGAGAAATTTGCTGATGGAAAAGTTCCCCACCCCCAACACCAACACCACCACCTTGGGATGGTGGTGATCCTTCTGTTCGGCTTACTCAGAGTGTTTAATCCCATGTAACTCTGAAGTACACATTTCTTTACACTTATTTAGTCTCTGGGTGGGCAATCTGCTTTGAAGAAAGCCTGGTTAAGAATGGTGCAAGTAGGTCTTGTCCTCCAGTTAAGATGGCAGTTGTTTTAGCCTTGATCAGAGCCATACAGATCTTCCTTATATTTTCCTGCTAGGTCACAACCTTGTAGTCCCACTTTATGCATGGTTACAGTACAATGACACTAGACTTTTTTTATGTTTAACCCTTCTGTACCTTCTGTGCATCTCATTCCATTTGCTTTGACATCTCTGTTAGTTCAGAAATGGTTGCAATTCTTGGGTATGGTCTGCAGGATATGCTATTCTGGTCAGTTTTTAAATTATTATTTTGTATTATTTTATTTATTTTTATCCCACCTTTCTACTGATACAGGGACTCAGGGTGGCTAACAACAAATTTAAAAACAGTACAAATTAAAAACAATACAGGTTTGTATTGCTGCTGTTTTTTAAAATGTTTTCTTGTCAGTTGACTACCCATTCTAATTGATTGAGAGAACCTGTGCTTAATTAGTAAATCCAACCAATTAAGTGAGTAACCACTGCAAATCTTCAACTGTGTTCTTTGTCTTCACTACACAGTAAGAGAATTTTTTACATTTTTTATTAATGAACTGACATCACATATTAATGCTGTCATGTCACGGCTTAGTTCATACATTAAGTCCTCCATGTATACAATTGTATAAATGTTTTACTGTCAATTGGTTTTTAAACACTCATTTTTGAAATATTTTTCCAGAATGGCCAGCAAATCATGGATGAACCTATGGGAGAAGAAGAGATAAACCCACAAACAGTGAGTAAAACCTAAGAGTTCACACATTGTTTGGGTAATTTGGGGCCTTGAGAACTGGAATTAATTTCTGTAATTTTGAACATAAGAACTTGCCATACAAACTACCAAGGTGAATATTATTTCTGCACAGAATATTAGTACAATTAATTTTGCAATCAGTTTATTGCTTATGTTCATTTTTCACGAATATGAGGCAGTTAGTTTATTGAAAATATAAATTGTCTCCAATCAGAGCTATTCTATGACATGACTTAATCAAATACCCTTTGATTACATGAATTTACAACATTTTGAACTAACAGTTGGCTTGAGGTTCCTCAATATTTGATTGCAGAGCATTGGCAAAAATGTCACTAGCCTGATGCAGTGTAAGGGTAAGGTTCTGCATTGCATATTTGAGTGTGGGGTGGTGTAGTCCAGTCATGTAAATAACATGAGCTACAATCTTATTAAGAGCATTAAGTGGGATGCAAATACCCTCAAACTCAGTTGTACTTTGTTTAGACTAGAAATGCATAAGATTTTGTTAGTATTTTTCCCTTTTAATTTGGTGTTATCTGAAGACTAGATTCAGTAACTAAAAAATAGATTCTTTAAGCTCATTAGAGAACACATTATTCCCATTTTAAGTCATTGGGATTTAAAGTGTTTAACTCTGGCCGCGTTATAATTGCTTTGCTCTAATCATTTTGATATCAGTGTTGTACTTCATTAAACTAAATATGTATGTAAGCATATTTGAACTTAAAACATTATCTTCATTTGTTTTTCTGAGGTCTTATCTAAGGGAAGGAGTATTGCATTAAAAGCAAAAGTGCAAAATTAAGTATTCATGACTAAACTAGCATTATTTAATTTCTTAACATCTAGTTCTCATAAAAAATAAGTATGGTATTTTAAATACCAGGTTAAGTATGGTATTTCAGATCCTCTCAAATTGTACCACTGTTGCTTTTACAATTCTGTAGTCCCATCAGTATATAAAAAAATCCCAACACACTAAACCCCTGTTGAATTCAGACTAAATGTTGATCCAGTCCATCATCCTTATTGTGATTTGAGTGATATTTTGGCAAGCTTAGCAGACTGCCTGAAATTTTTGGGAGTTATAGGCACAACAAAAAAGCTTTCCAAAGTCTGTTCTGAATATGAAGGTTCCATTTTGCCATCATAGCTAATGTCAGCTAGTTGCAAAATACATGGAGAATCAGAGAAAGGTTCTTTTGTTGCTAATGAATATCACCATAACTTTATATGGCTCCATCTCTTTTTATACACAGACTTATCTGGAAACAACCTTTCCCATCCTAAGCAAGAACTATGTCCTTAAATCAATATTTCTGGCTCTGCCACATGATTAGAAAGTTAATATTGTCTGTCTGTTTGCTTCAGCTTCCTACCTCTGATGCCAGCTGCTTGCCCTGCCTGCTTGACTTTACTATAGTTAAATCACCACAAAAAGTCCTGTCAGAGGGAGATGCAGATCTTGATCACTTCATATCAGTTAAATATATTGGGACCACATATGCTTTTGGTGTTATTTGGAATTCTTCAGTTCTATGAGGTCAGGTAGTTTATTTAGGACTGCTGTTCATTCTGTTGAATAGATATAACAGTACCAATGTACTATGAGCATAAATTTTACATTCCAAATTCATAGATTATCTCAAGAGAATATGACAGTAATTTGTGAATCTCATAAATGTAAAAAAAAAAAAACATATGTTTGCTGGAATATGCTTGTTGGAAGTTTTAGTAACTTCCTAGTAGTAATTCCTAATTTCATAAACATAGCCATTCATCATATTATTTAGGAATGTCACCTTTCCCTTGTGATCGTCAGTAATCACTGTTGAGACATTTATTGGTAATTTTTCTAGTGCAGACAATTTTGAGTTAGTGCCACATAACTGATAAGGGCTGAGCTACAGAACTGGAAGACTCTAATTGGAATATCAATTTTGTCATGAATTCTGTGGTAATTTTCAGCAAGTTACTTCTCAGTTTCAGACACCTCCCTAATTTAGACCAGAAGAAAAATAATGTTGATGAGAGTTGGTTTAAATTTACAGCAAATTAATATGTTATGTGCTTCATACATACTAAGATGTCACATGATGTTGTTGCATCATTGCTTCTTCCCACTGTCAATAATACTATATAGCAAGAGTGGCCAAAGTGTGATTTGTGGGCCACATGTGACCCTTGGGGCCACAAGTGAAGCCCATGCAGCCTCCCAGAAGCCCTATCAAAGCCCCCAGACCAAAAAAAAAATATTTTTTTTTGCCTGAAAACTGTTCCAGATGTGCCCAAAGCACAGTGGTTGACATCCCCCAACTCTCCAGAAAAACCCAGCCTCTGCCCAACACCCAAGAAATGTTTTAAAAATGGCTGAAAATTGGCCAGAATGGCAGCTGGAACATCATGTCTCTTCAGCCACACCAGAATATGCTGGTGCAGCCCTCCAAGTAGGTGTAGAGTGGGAAACGGCACCCAGGCCCTATACAGTTGCCCACCTCTGCTCCATAGGATAACAGGTAAATTTCAGTTTCTATACTGGTGACAAAACTATATCTGCTATATCTGAGGGCTAGCTTGTGGGTCAGAACTGTGATATAATTGACATTATTACCAATCTCTTTTGGCTCGTGCTTGTCACTTAGCTTCATTAAATACAATGGCTCCTCCATTCTTGCGGACTTCAAGTCCACGATTTTGCATATTCACAGAGGGGCGACCTCCATTTAAATCAATGGGGCGCCGCTGCCCCCACAGTCACCTGCAGGGGTGCAAGCCATTCAAGCCTATGGGGTTTGAATATTTGTGAATCTCCATTTTTGCGAGGGGGTCCAGAATGGATCCCCCATGAAAACAGTGGGCCATTTGTGTACACCAGGGGTAGGCAACCTTTCCCCTTTAAGGGCCGAGGGACTTCAGCTCCCAGAAGCCTCAGCCATGTTGGCCAATAGTCCCATGTTGGCCAGTAGCTCCTGGGATTCTGGGAGTGAAGTCCCTCGGCCCTTAAAGGGGAAAGGTTGCCTACCCCTGGTGTACGCTTTTATTTTATTCTTGTCTTTATTTCTATGTAAAGGAGAAAGGAAATTCAAACCTAGTAACAGAAATGTTTTAAAGTGCCAGAATATATCACAGTTGAATTTAGGTCCTGGTCCTTCATGGTTGCTTCCTGGGGAAAAATGAAGATCATATTTGTTTTTTTTTCCCAGAGTTACATAATGTGGTACTAGTGAGATATGAGGAAGACAGTGCTGCCAAAGCTACTCTTGGGTGTGGTTGATTCTGCTCTGTCCTCAGTGTTGAACTATAACCCACTGGGCTTGGCTTTTGTACATGTTACGGTGTCACTTTGTTTTTTGCCTAAGTCAGCAAAATATCTTGGATTGGTCCTTCCCCATTGCAGTTCAGTTTTCATCTCCTTCTCCTACGGGTGAATCTCATAGAAACAGCATGAGATTGAGATTGTGTCACTTTGGCTGCATCCACACTGCTGAAATAAACCAGTTTGACACCACTTTAACTGCCATGGCAGTTCCCAGAATTCTATAGCATTGAGCCATGGCAGTTAAAGTGGTGTCAAACTGGACTATTTCAACTGTGCAGATGTGAATTGCATATCACTTTGAACTCAGCCAAGTCCTTTGCCTTTAACTATTCAGCTCTTCAGCAAGTTTCTAATTAAAGATTTTATTAAGTAAGTGGGTAATATTACTGACCTATTACTGGCTGAATGATCTCTAGTTTGTTTTCAAGTTTCCCAAACTTTAGTTTTAAATCTGCAGCATCTGATTTAATGAACACTGTTTTAGAATATTTACTTTGGAAGGACAGAGTGTGTATATTTTATGAAATACAACCTGAATTTTATAATAAATGTAATGCTTATTGGCACTTTGTGGCTTGTGTAGGCTTTTAAGACACTTAACCAGTATATTTAAGGCCAGTTTGTCTAAAACAAACTAAGGGGGGTTGCAGACTGCCAGAAATAGTGCAAATTGAGTCCACTTTTAGGGTTAGGGTTAGGGTTAGGGAATCATGGGAACTGTATTTTATTGTGGAACCAGAGCTCTCTGACAGAGAAGGCTCAATGTCTCAGAAAAAAAAAACAATTCCCATGATTCCCTAGCACTAACCCTAACCCTAAAAGTGGACTCAATTTGCACTATTTCTGGCAGTCTGCAACCCCCCCATATCTTACTTGCATGATGCCTTTTGGGGGGAAAATCTAAATAATTTCATGAGTAAAGGGGAGGGAGGAAAAGGAAATTGTGCACAGGAGAAGTTCATATCAGAACTGAGCCATCTTTTTAAAAACATGGTGTCATCCAAATATCATAAACTTTTAAAAAAGATAATATATATCCAGTATTCAATTGTGACAAGTAAAATGACAGTCAGCAAAACTCCAAAAGAGAAGCAAAAATGTTGATAGGAACTGCAATAAAAGGAGGTAGCAGTGAGCTAAAACATATGACTAAAACATGTAGAAATAAGTGTGTTTCTTTTATTAGGTTGGGGGAATAGACCGAACTGACAAAGAATTCGACAAAATGGCGTCACCATTGAGAAGGGCCTGTCCAATGTATTTAGCTAGTGAAGTAGAACCCCAGATGAAATGGTGCAGTACAGGCCTCAGGCAGATTTCATTATCTGCTACATTCTTGGCAAACAGAAGTTTCCACAGAGGCAGTCCACATTTAGAAAACATTGCAGTAATATAATTGAGATGCAATCAAGTTATATGTAACAATAGCCTTGAGGTATTTCTCATTTTGTAGCATGTAGATTGTGCATGTTAGGTTTACTTCTTATGCTGGTAGTATTTTATTGAAAGCTGCCTTGAGTCTTCAAACTATTAGTTAAAATATATTACAGGTAAGTGGTTAAGTAAAACATTCCTATGTCTGCTAAGATGTATTTTACTGCTGTACAAATAAGTTGATAAGGCTAATACTTGTATTTTTAAATGTTTTTTTAAAAATAAACTCAGTTTTTAGGAGTGTTAAAACTTTGGCATAAACACCTGTTCAGGATGACTCAATAACTAAAAATATGATGGGTTACCTTATTGTTAAACATTAGGATTGTCCCAAATCATTTGAGATGTTCCATAAAAGGCCATTCCTTATAATCCAGGTAATCCTTTGAAGTCCTTGCTCAGACATTCATTAAAGAACTTAAAGTTTTGCAGACTCTTGACAGAGTTAAGTATGATGTGCCAAGAATTTTTTACATATAACAGTATGGGTGGGAAAGGAGCCAGGAAATCCATTTACATCTATTTTCAACTTGTCCATTTGACATGTTATGACAGAATAAAATGCAGCAAAACTATCTTATTATTAATGGCAAGTTAAATGCCTACAAAATGTCATTGCTATGGTTGGGATGTTTGTGGAAGAGGCCTCCATAGTTTGTAGTATTATACTTGAATTTTCTTTGGTATCCCTTGCTTGAGTCCTGATTCACTTTCTTATTCAGTACCCATTCCTCAGCTGCAAAGAGGTATGGTAATAAGTGATTTAAAGACATTGATTGTCTTTCTTCTAAGACAAGATCCCAGGTTGTTTAGAGGCATATATCCTCTAAAATGCCTGATTTGTGTCATTGATAGATTTCGAAATAGAACAGCCAGAGCATGCATAACTAACAAAGGGTATGGGTGGGGCTTTTTTATTTTATTGCTACTATATCCATATTCGTGATTAATGCATTGAGCAGAAGGAAGCTATGTATATTTAGGAATACAAGGAAAGCCTTTGACCATTCTGTATACTATTCTATTTCTCACATTGGTGCCTGGATGATTCTGAAAAGTCCATAAGCATGGTGTGGAAGCAGTAGGCCTTCCAGCACCCTTTGACCCACTACCTAAAAGTCAGAGGTGTGCTAACAGTGAACTTGCATGTTCTGTGAACAGCCCTTGATAATGTACTCTCCATCAGTTTTTCTAATTCCTTTAAGACTACCATAGGCATGAGTAAATTCTCTAAGCTAGTTCTTGTCATTTCCTGAATATGTTGCTAGTCAATTTTATTAGATTATCCAAGTTCTGTTATTACTACTACTACTACTACTACTACTACTATTACTACTACCATCAGCATCCCATTCCCCCCCCCCCCCCCCGATTTGATATTTAAAGCTGGTTACAGAAATGAAAAGAGATGCCAGATAAAGCATAAAAACACAAATAAGTAAAAACAGAAAATTAATGTTAAAATGTCAATTAACATTCTATAAAGTAAAATCAGTCAAAACAAATTCATTTAAATGGCGAATACAGCACACTGTTAAAAGCTTTTTTCTTAAACAGTCAATTTACAAAAACCTATTGTAATAAAAAGGTCATCTGTTAATAATAGGATATCAAGTGGGAAGAGAATCTAGTTGTCTTTGGAAAGGAGTTCCCGAGCTTGGAACGTAGTCACCAGCAAGGCATTTCCCACATAACTATCAGTCATACCTGTGAAGGTGACAGGACCAAGACAAGGGGCCTCCTTAAAGATTTCAAATCCGGGGCAGACTTGAATCAGAAAATATCCTCTGCAGATGGGCTGGACCTGAAGCATATATGACTTTATAGGTCACAAACAACTCTTTGAATTGTGCCCAGGAACAGCACAGTAGCCAGTGGAGCTATTGTAAGCATCCAACAACTAGTCCCACTCTAATGGCAGCTTTGGGGTCCAGCTGAAAAGTTTCTCCACACTTTTCAAAGTAAGCTAATATACATTATGTTTCAGTGATCCAAATGTGCTGTAACTAAAGCTTGTGCCACCTTAGCCAGATCATACAATTGCTGGAATGAGTGTGGATGGTACTCCAGTTTTATCTGTACCAATGCACTTCTGGCCACTGCAAAACTCAGAACATTAACGCTCAGGACGGAATCTAGAAGCACACCCAGACTGTGAGCCTCCATTTTTAGGAAGATTGTAACCCCATTCATCATAGGCTGAAAGCTATTTCTTGATCTTCCTTATACAGCACGGGCTCACCATATGCAGACTCAAGATCATGCGGATGGCGAGCTCCGGTAGAGTGAATTAAAACAAACAGGACTTGAGGTCCCACATTATTTGCCTTACGCGAGGGGTGGGGTATCCAGAACAGATCCCCCACGTATAGGAAGGACCCACTGTACCAGACCAGGAGCTCCCCTGTCTTGTCTGGATTAAAGCAAAGCAAAGCAGCTTCATTTATATACCGCTTCATATCATGCTATGGGATGTCTAAGCGGTTTACAACGGTAAGCTCATTGCCTCCCAACAGTTGGGTACTCATTTTAGCGACCTCGGAAGAATGCAGGCCTGAGTCTAGCCTGAGCCCTGGCTTAAGGATTGATTTGTTTTCCCTTGTCCATTCCATTAATAATAGCAGTCATTGGTTCAGAACCTAAACAGCTTCCTTGGAGTTAAGTGGAAAGAAGAAAGTGTCACTAGATCTCAGAACTCCAGATACCCTCTTCCCATGTCTTCTTGTAAATGCTAAAATAGTGTGAGGGACAGAATGTAACCCTAAGGGACTCCACAGGCGAACGGCCAAGGGGTCAAACAGAAGCCCTGCAGCACCTTCAACTAGGCTTGTGCTCTCCAGGAAGGAATGGAAGCATTGCAAAACAGTGCCTCCAGATCCTTCTCAGTGAAGAAGCCCAGAAGGGTACCATGATTGGTGATACCAAAAACCACTCATCAAAAATGTGGTTTTTAGAGAAAATGCTGCAAACTCTTGATCACTTGGATTAACCCCTTCATTTTTTCTTTCCCTATTCTATAACAATCTTTCTGAGACACAGTAACAAAATTCACAGAATATTGCAAAGAAGGCGGCATAGCAGACTTGTAGAAACGTCCTGGGGGTGTTGTATTATTTTAAAATATGTGGTTTTTAAATGATTTTATCTTTTTAAATTGTATTTAAAACAAATGATCTGTTTTAATATTGTATTAGTTTAATTCCATTTTAATTGTCACTTTTGCTAAGTTTTTAATTGCACTGGGTTTTTAGACTATATGCCATGTTGAGTCCCAATTTTGGGGAAAAAGCAGGGTACAAATAAATACATAATAGAATACTTACATTTTGATCTACTATGCCTTGTAACAGAAAATGTATTTTTCAGTTTCTTCGTCAGCAAGGCCTAGTGTGAAATTTTCCTTTTCATTGCCACAGTTCTGTGCTTGTATTTTTTCTTCTGATCTGTGATAACCCAGGCTTGTCATTGCCAGTTCACTACAGGTAGCAAATCTCACTACATATATATGATTATTTACCTTTATATATGAGTGATTGGTTGATTGTTCCTATTCTAGAAGGTCTGTGACCTTTATTCTCATATTTGAACCTTTGGTAGAGCACCTTAGCATATAAACAAAAGCTCTGTATTCAGAAGCGCTTTTTCATTTGATTAAGTTAACGAGGAATGCTGTATACCTGTGTATACATGCTGAAGTGCAAATAAATGTCAGTTGTATCCTTTTATACTGAGGTATGCAAATATCTAACACCACTGTCTTAACTAGGAAAAGTAAGTCTTCAAAGAAGATGATGTTTCAGGTGCCTGACATGCTGATTCAGCAAATACGTCCCTGCCAGCACAAGCTAAAATCCAGCAATATGGAGACACAGTACCTTTTGTGGTATTGTTTCCTTCTCTGTAGCATGAAACCCTCCATAGATGAAGCTGCTGTTTGTAAATTCCTAAGGAAGTCCATATTTCCTTATATAACATAATATGAAAACTTGGGTTGTTGATTTAACTTCCATAAAGAAGTGGTCAAACATGTTTTAAATGCATTCTAAGGACCGACCTGCATTCCTGTCATAAAAGTAACTCTGGCAGGCATGCTAACACCACAAATGTTAATGCTGCATGGTACATTGTCTGGAGGTAACCAAGGTACTTAAACAGGCAAAAAACTGTGGTTAGTATTAAGCTTTGTGGGGAGAGTAGTATATTGACAGTGCAGTACTCAGTTTCTCTGTGTTGCACAAGCTCTTAGGGGGAAAAAACAATTTGGCCAGATAGCTTTACGGACTGAAAATATTGCTGATGTTCATATTCCTGTGTATTGACTTGAAACCAAATAACATAAGTGTTGTTGCATTCTGTTAGAATTACTGAATATTTTGTAAAGCAATATATTATGTACGGAACTGTTCTACAGTTTTAGACGGGAAATACTGCTTAGACAGTTTTTAAAAGAAAAAATCTTCACTGGTAGGTCTAGAAGAATGTGAAAAATCACATTTTACTGCAGTTACAGTAAAGGTAGCAGTAAGATTCTTGGTTCTTTATTTAGTAGCATTGTTATGGACTGCTGATTTTGCTCTGCTTGTGTCCTTGTGTTTTAAGGATTTTTTTGGTTTGTTTGTTAACTGCCTTCGCGTCGATGTTAACCCATGGCAACCCTATGGATGAGACATCT
>JAIPUX010001232.1:82707726-82728502 GCA_020142125.1 Phrynosoma platyrhinos | reverse complement strand
ACTCAATATATTTTGACTCTGACAGTTCAGCGCTCTTGTTCATGTGTGTTCACAGCAGATGAATGTTCTTTATTCTTCAGGTTTTAAGTATACCTTTACCCACTTTTTGATTATGACTGGAATTAGGTAGCTTTGTTTTCTTCACTACAAACTGCAAGGAATAATTAGGTATATCCTTCAACCATATTCTGTTTGCTTGAATATAAGTTCAGGGTGGAAAATGGATGAAAAGTTACAGTAGATAATATTTTGTTGTATATTAAGAGTTACGTAAATCACTTTTTACTGACAAGCAGTTATATAACATGAAAAGCTAAAAGAATTCATTAATTGACAATGTTATTTTGGTAGCAGTTGCACAGGAACAGTATTCAATTTACTGACGGATATGAAGTCAAACAAGATATAGGAGTTGGCTCCTATTCGGTTTGCAAGAGATGTATACATAAAGCAACAAATATGGAATATGCAGTAAAGGTAATCATGTTCTTACAGCGTGAATATTTATAGCATATTATTAATGTTGTTAGACACTGTGAGATCATTGTGATAATTATTTTAGGTAGGGATAAGGTTAAAATTTGGCTCATTTTCAAGTATGAATTTGTAGTTTCTGAAGCTATATGCCAACTGAAATGTCGTTTCCATATATACTCATGTATAAGTAAAAAAAAAAAAATTGTCAAAAAATTCACCCAAAAAAACTGGTCAGTATGGTAATTACCCCAGCCCAGCTGTCTCCTGGAGGAACATCCTGGCTGGGGAGGAGGAGGAAAGGCAAGTGCTTGCCCTTCAAACCTCGTCCCCACCCTGGCTGTCCCTCAGATGACAGCCAGGGGGTGGGAGGAGAATGGAAGGCAAGTGCTGCCTCCCCAAGCCTTGTCCCCACCTTGGTTGCCTCTCGGAGAACAGCCTGGGCGGGGAGGAGAATGGAAGCAAGCCCTTACCCCTGCAGAACTGCAGAAAAGGCTTATGATTTTTTTATGCAGTCTTATGGGAGGGGGGAATCAAACTTGTGTGGAAATAAGAGAAACAATAAAATGAGACATTGAAATGGGTGGCTTCTTCCATTCCTTGTAATAGGTTGGATTGGATTCAGAAGCTGAGGAGTAAATTGTAAGCTTTTGGAGAGCTGCCTTCTGCAAATGAAGCTGTTGGAAGGAGTAGGGAAGCATAACAACCTAATAACAAAAACTAGTATGGGATTAGAAGGAAATTTGGTTTTGAATGTGGCTCTCCACAACAAAATGGTATTTACATTTGTGCCCTGAGATACTTAGAATACAGTTGGACCTTGGTATATGTAGGGAATCTATTCCAGATACCCATCCCCACGCAGATACCAAAAACTGTGGGACCTCAAGTCACATTATCCCTAATGGCAGCATGACATGTGTGCAGCTGCTAGTGCGGCTTCATGTACAGACAACCATTGGGGATGATGGGGCTTGACATCTGTGGATGCTTAAATCCGTAGATAGCAAGCCCACGGATAACAAGCCCCCACTGTTGTTCTACATTTAAGAAGTCATTTGGAAAATATGAGATAATATATTATTACTTATTCAAATATGTGTGCTCTCTTAGATTATAGATAAGAGTAAAAGAGACCCCACAGAGGAAATAGAAATCCTGCTTCGATATGGACAGCATCCAAATATTATTACTCTCAAAGATGTAAGTAGTTTCTATCAGTATCTTTATTATGATTCATTTGTATGTTCCAACACGATGGTTTTGACATGTATAGTATTTAATTTTTTGTTAGAATTCCACAAGTCTGTTCAGTAGCTCCCTGGCAGTAAATCACTCTGCCTGGCACCCATATTGCCAGGTTCCTGTTCCCTCACCTATCTGTGAATTACAGATTTAAGGAAGGAAAGTGTGTTGTCGCTGTTTTTATGGTTACCTGCAATGAAATATTGGTCCTGATATCTGCAAAAGCCCAAAACAGAAGCTTATAATGCACTCTCCAAGCCCTACTCCCACCCCAGTGTTATCTGCAATTGATGTACATATCATAGAATCATAGAGATGGAAGAGACCACAAGGGCTATCCAGTCCAACCCCCTGCCATGCAGGAACTCCCAATCAAAGCAGGGTACATTATTATAGACCATACTGATTTGTTTTAGTTATGTGTTTTATTAACTTTCAAATTTAGTTTAGTATCTGTTTGTAACTAATATTCAATATTTGCAAGTTCTACATCTCAGAATATTTTACAGATTCTTCAGATGCTGTTCACTTTATTTAGCTGGTGCTCAGCAGCTTTTAGTAGCATTATTTTGCCTCTCACATTTTATAGTAGAGAACTTATGGGGGAAAATACAGTGGTTATTGGTTTAAAAAGGACTACCCTGCAGCCTTGAGCCACTCTGTTTAGAGATGCCAGTATTTTTGTGACATTTACTTTATAGCTTCTAGGAAATGATAAGGCCCTTATGAGAAAGTTCTTCCAGCTAAGATCTCCTGGACGATCCATTTTAGATAATGAGCATTATGAGGAGACAAACATTAGGAACAGAAGATTTGGTTCTTTGTATAAGTAGGTTTTGATCAATTATTGAAACAGACAATTTAAAAAGTGGATTTCTTGTCAATGTTACATCATTTGTAATTTAGCCTTAGTTTACAAGCTTAGCATACATGATTTTTTTTGCCATGACAAGTGCACATTTATTGTCAATATTGTGCTACCTTTTTCTTAGCCAGTAATATTGCCCATTTTATTTCCTTCGTAACTTTGTTGACTTGTATTTTGTTTTGTGTTTGTTTTGCATTTGGTGGGGACTTTTTTCTGACAGTTTCTGTGGTTTGACATGACTGAACGCTTAAAGGATGTGTTACTTTCCAGGTGTATGATGATGGCAAATATGTATATCTGGTAACTGAACTTATGAAAGGAGGAGAGCTTTTGGACAAAATCCTTAGACAAAAATTTTTTTCTGAAAGAGAAGCCAGTGCTGTCCTTTTGACAATAACAAAAACAGTTGAATATCTTCATGCACAAGGAGTAAGTCTCGAGGAGTTATTAAATTCATTATTTGAGCTAACAATTATTTCTTTCTTGGTACGATGTATTCTTTTATTGTGCTTTTTCATTGGAATTTCTTTGAACTATATTACCCTTTAAGTATTATTTAAATAGAGGCTAGTATTAATGCAGGTATACTTTTAAAGTTGAACAATAAGAAAGTAGATAATTTTCCAGCAGTTGTGTGGTTGTCATTGAAAACTGTTTCCTATGGTAGGAGCTCCCCTAGCCTGCTCTTGATGTATACTGTAGGCTTAGAATGCATGTTGGTGCTTGCTGTTCCTTGGAACATTATTGTTTTCACTTCCTCCAATTCTGAATGTCAGAAATATTTCACAGAATATTGCTAGTCCACATGACAAATCAATATTAGTAGTTCCTTCCATGAGAAAGCAATTTTCACTATCATTTATACCACCACTAGGATGAGAAGGCAAGGGAAGACCAAAACTTGAAGCCACACTGTGAATAAGACATGGTGGATAAGGTGGAAAACATGTAATTTTATAAAAAATCAATATTTTTGTTCAGCATGAAAAGATTTTAAGCACAGGACCAAACATTATTGTTGTAAAATTAATTTCCTGAATACCGCCAAATAGAAGCTGATGTTGCAAATATTCTTTTTATGGCTTTCGTTAATGGCTGAAGTATAAACAAAAAAAGTATTCAATTATTTCAGTATAGATCACAATCTTGTTTGTGCTTTTTAGGTGGTACACAGAGACTTGAAACCTAGTAATATCCTTTATGTTGATGAATCAGGCAATCCAGAATCAATTCGAATCTGCGATTTTGGCTTTGCAAAGCAACTGAGAGCAGAAAATGGCCTCCTAATGACTCCTTGTTACACAGCAAATTTTGTTGCTCCTGAGGTAAATATCAGGTTCTTTCTAGATATGGAGGAAGATAAATCATAATGCTATGATTCCTTAAGGACTATAGGACCATATGTGCCAAAACAAAAAGCTTTCTGAATGTTGATTATCCTGAACTATTTAGTGCTGCTTTATAAGAAATTTAAGCCAGTTGATCAGACACAAAATGATAACAAGTGTTTTCAGTTAGACAATTTTGTCCTATATTTTTATAGTTTTACATCTCTTGTCTAAAACAGCTATGAATTACTTACTCTGAATGAAATTTTCTTGCTTTTTTAATATTCCTATGTTGGTAATGCAATGACTTTTAAATACTGCTCAGACTGTAGTGCCAGGGTCCTTACCTTATGTGCTTATTTTAATGAAGTGACTTCTTTAAGAATTCATTCTTTGTTCCTTAAATACATAATGAAAGAAGTCTGATGCTTCCATTTTTCAATGAATTATAGAGTAATATCAAAAACCAAATAAATTCTTTTTGACTGTAGAAACAATGAACAATTTGCTTTCCGCAGGTTTTAAAAAGACAGGGCTATGATGCTGCATGTGACATATGGAGCCTTGGCGTTCTTCTCTATACAATGCTGACTGGGTATGATCTATAGTGATTCTGTTGTTTATGTTTTCAGTGCTACCTGTGGTAGCTGAATTGCATCAAAGAATTTGAAATAATACTACAATACTTGTGTTTACATTAGCTACACTCCTTTTGCAAATGGTCCTGATGACACTCCCGAAGAAATTTTGGCACGAATAGGTAGTGGGAAATTCTCTCTTAGTGGTGGATACTGGAATTCTGTTTCTGATACAGCTAAGGCAAGTATATATTAAATTCTTCCAATTTTGTATAAGATACAGTCTAAACAGTGGTTTTGTCTAGGGATGACCTACCTTTTGCTCTCCACATGTAGTGCTATCTTACTTTAGGGGTGATGGGAATCATAGTCCAACAACATCTAGAGGGCTACAAGAGGCCACCCATGTTTAGTCAGTTAAATCCTCTTAAGACTTCAACATCATTACAAATAAATAAATACTGAATGTTCAGTAAATTATTAAATTAAACAAGGCACAATTAGAATTTTTTAATATTACAAACAGAGTTGGGCAAAGTATACCCAAGGCTATTTTTGTACCATCTCCTTCCCCCAGTATTGAAAAGTCTAAAATTTGGCAGTCACACCTCCCCCTGAAGTTACTTCCATTTACAAAATCAAAAATCCCTGGATTTAAAACAAATCTAGGGAATTCTGAGAATGACTTGAAATATCCAATTGCATTTCCTAAAGACCTCTAGGTGTGTGATCGTTCCATTTTAGGGCAAAAAATAGCCATGCAGAGTTGGGGGAGGTCCCCTGGAAATTGCCCAAATATGATTTAGAACAGATAGGCATGTGATCCCCTGTTGCAACAGCTTCACTGGCTACCAGTCCATTTCCAGGCAGAATTCACTGGTTTTGACCTTTATTTAACACTCTATATGGCTTGGGTCCAGCCTATCTGAAAGACCATATCTCCTTATACAAGTCAGCTCAGGTTTTAAGATATTCATAGAAGGGCTTTCTCTCAGTCCCACTATCTTCAGAGGCAGGTTTGGTGAGGACTCAGAAGAGAGCCTTCTCAGTGGCTGCTCCACTCCCTTCTCTGGGAGATGTACTTGGCCCTTTCCCTGTTCTCTTTTCACTGACCGGTGAAGACATTTTTAATCCAGGCAGGCCTTTACCGGTAAATTTTAATTATGGAGCAATAGCAAGTGTGTGAAGTGGTGTGCTCTATTTTTTTATCTTTTATTGGAAATTATGTTTTAAATATTTAAAATGTTTTTAACTGTTTTAAACAAGTTTTCTTTTTTTAAAAAAATGTTATTTTTAATTTTTGTAAACTACCGCTAATGTTTTAACTTAATATGTTTAAGACCATTGTAAACTGCTTTTAATCCCATCTTAGGAGAAAGGCGGCATAAAAATTCAATAAATAAATGATATTGTTGAGGTGTTCTCCTATGCATTTCTTAAGAGGCCTGGTTGTTTTACCCAGATAAAACAGTGCAGTATGTCCTTTTTTGTTTTTGTAGTTGTGAATTCTGATGCTTTTTAGGTGTATCTGCAATAAGCACAATGACCAATGGAATGGTGTCCTATAGGTCTGGTTGTACCAATCAGAATATTACATGTTGTTTGCTTGTGTTCCTTGAATGTGCTACTCACCAGGATATCTTTTGTATTGCTGATTCTTTTTGAATGAAATATGGGACTTATCTTGGACACATGTGCATTCTGGACTAGGTACCAGTGTTTTTGTATAAATACTCTGTGAATTATTGGTAATACGATTAAAAGTGAGGGTACAGTTGAGGTGGTTGGGCTGTGGTCTATCTTGTTTTCTTAAAAGATCATAATATATTTTTGGGATACTTTGTTGCAGGCACACTACTGTTTGTGGGTACCCTGTGCCCATCAATTCTGTTGGTGTACAGGATTCATATTTCCAAAATGAGTATCAAAGCTGTATGTTAATCTAAGGAACTTTCTATAGAGGAAATATCACTCTGAGAAAGTCAAACTACAAACAGGTGCTAAATCTCTGGATAAAGAGGTGCAGAGTTGATTTCCTGTCTTTATTTTTAGATCCAGTAAATGAATTTCTAAATAAGTATGTTCTGTATCCGATAGTATATGGCAATCCTTGGTATTCCTACTGACAAAAGTTCATTAGGTCCATTTCACTCCCTCTCCAAATGGCAAAGGGACTATTAGTGTACTTGAGCCAGAGACTAATTCATAATTCCCATAAGGCTTATGAGAAAGTGTATATTTATACATAGAAATACAAGTTGCAAGAACTAGAGCTGCAAAGTCGCATTCTTCAGGATTAGGGAGTGTGGTGAGTTATTCCATCCATAGGAATAGTCTACAGGTGAACAGTACTTAATAGGGAAAGAGAGAGCTTTTGTCATGGCAGAGGTGTAGGTAACAGACATATGCAAGTTTTGATGCCTTGTCTACAGATGCAAGAAACTGGGAGAGGAAGAAAGAGTTAAGAGCACAAAAAAGGACAAAGCCAGCTGAAGGCAGCAGTTGATCCATTTAGAGCCTTTACAGACTGCCAGAAGTAATGCAACTTGAGTCCACTTTAACTGCCCTGGCTCAGTGTGAGGGAATCATGGGAATTGTAGTTTTTTCTGAGACATTGAGCCTTCTCTGCCAGAGAGCTCTGGTGCCACAATAAACTACAGTTCCCATGATTCCCTAGCACTAAGCCAGAGCAGTTAAAGTGGACTCAAGTTGCATTATTTCTGGCAGTCTATAAAGGCCCTTAGTCATCTGCTCACTTGGCTGTAAGATTATTTTCATGGCAGTATATTCAGAATTCTGGCACACATTTTACTAGTTTACTGATTTTTAGTCTTTTGAGTGGGTTGGAAGTTCTTGAGTGATATTGTTGCTTCATTTGGCACTTGGGGACAATTTTTTTTAATAAAAGCAATGCTAAAATTTGGTAGTCGGGGACTTCGAATGCCATAACAAAGAAGCTGAGGCTTCATGCATTCTATCCCCTCGTTCTCCACTTTTTCTTTAAGTAAGGCCTTGAAAATATAATAGGACACAGGTTGTTAAACCTTGCGAGTCTCAAATTTTTCTGGAGAAGTAATTTGTTAAAATTAGTATTACCTTGCTGTTTTTTATCACTATCTGAAAAGTTTTGTTCTGCCTTCTTGATAAGAGGATACATTTGGAAATATTCATATATTCATCTTCATATATTTTCTGTAATCTGTATACAAGAACAGTATATACTTCCTTGAGATTCAGGATTTCACACTTGTTGCATATTGTTAGCCATAAACCTTGTTTTTTCAATTTAATTCATTGTCCACAGGATTTGGTTTCAAAAATGCTTCATGTTGACCCTCATCAGAGATTGACTGCGGCCCAGGTCTTGAGACATCCATGGATTGTTCATTGTGACCAGTTGCCTCAGTTCCAACTAAACAGACAAGATGCTCCACATCTTGTGAAGGTAAATAAACGAACCATAAACTCCAACCATCTCCCTGTGTTTTCCAGAGCATTTTGTTGCTGGATATGCTTTCACTCCATAATTGTTTAGTCTACTGCTCCCTGTGCCCATGACACTCCAACCTGCACTCAAAAAAAACAACAAAAAAAAAACTGAAGGGTTCTGCCAAAAAATATATATCCAGGATAAAATCATCCCACTTCCAATTACAAAAAGGCAACAATATGATGAAATAAAAGAATAGCTAAACCCTGGATTTTCTGACTGTAGGGACTTTTCTTGGTTTACTCCACCCTGCACTACCATTTGCCTTCTCATGTCTGCTAGATTTTCTTAGGAAAACTCCTTCTTACAGTGCTAATTTTTTCATATTCCATAAAAGATTTATCACTAGAAAAAAATTGTAATAAGTGAGGCTACAAACACCTCACTGTCAAGGAAGTCTCTTCTGCATATTTCAGAAATTCAGTTAGAGATATGTGGAAACTTACTAGAGCCATATAAAAATTTGAGTGCATTTATTTTGTATTTTTCATGCAGTATGGGGAGGCCAAACTGACTTTAGTTGAGGAGTCTGCAAACAAAGTGCACAGCAGAACCTGGGCCTTAAGAAAGAACACTTTAGACAGATACATTGGCAAAGGCATTCCCTTCTTCCTCTGTTTCAGAACAACATTTAGTGTTATGCCTGAGCTTATGTTATCTTTAGTAAGCCCAAACCAGAGTTTTGAAACTTATTTTTAAATAGGGCTGAAAACAGGATGTTAGTGTTAGTTGTGGTGCAGATTAGGTCAGATCAGAGCTAGCTCTGAAACAGTATGGATTGGGTAATGCCCATACAGGAAGAGCAGAGAAGCAGGCAACCCTGTTGGATACACCTTGTCATCCATTGTTGTTGTTGTGTGCCTTGAAGTCGTTTCCAACTTCTGGCGAACCTAAAGTGAGCCTATCATGGGGTTTTCTGAGGCTGAGTGTGTGTGGCTTGCCCAAGGCCACCCAGTGGATTTCCATGGCCAAGCAGGGATTTGAATCCTGGTCTCCAGAGAGTCCAGTGCTCAAACCACTGTGCCACGCTTCTCATCTAACCATTGAGTAAATCCAGCTTTCCATTGGCAGAACTTTCAGAATTTCAATTCTTCCCCTCATCCTTCCCTTCTGAAATTTACCGTGCTTCCCCCTAAGCTCCAGAGATGTGGGTGGGGAGTCCTGCTTCCCTGTTCAGCTGAATTCTGCTGTTGGTTCAGAGGATATCCACTGCTGGATCCTGCCCAGTTTTAGGCAGTTGTCCAAAAGAGTACCTGACTTCTGAGGGCTAGGAGAATCAATTACCCTAAATAAAAACAAGAGAAGCACTGCAATATAGACATGCTGTTAGCATTTATGTGATTGTATGTCAACTGCCAGTGTGGTGTAGTGGTTTGAACGCTAGACTATGACTGGAGACCAGGGTTCAAATCCCAGCTCAACCATAAAAACCAACTGGATGACCTTGGGTATCACACTCTCTCAGCCTCAAAAGATGGCAGTGGCAAAACCCCTCTGAAGAAACTTGCAAAGAAAAGCCAATGATAGATTTGCCTTAGAATCACCATAAGTCAGAAACAACTTGACAGCACAGATCAACATGTCAACTGCAGTCAAATTCCACATTATTAAAAACTATAGCTTGTTTAAAATAAAAGTAATCCTGAATCAGTCATGATTTTTATAACAGTCAGATCACAGTTGTAATGCTTTTATTTTTAGGGTGCCATGGCTGCTACATATTCAGCATTGAACCGCAACCAGTCACCAGTTTTAGAACCAGTAGGCCGTTCTACACTTGCTCAAAGAAGAGGCGTCAAAAAAATTACCTCAACTGCTCTGTGAAGTGACCTCAGCTGAAAAATGTGGTACCATAATAAGATGATAGCACAAATCATGGCAACAGGTAGCACATATCCAAAGTACCTGCAAGCACACTGTTCCGTCTGGTACCTGTTATGCTGCTGCTCCTGCTTTCATCTTTTTCCCCTTTAAACTCTTGATGGCAGACTTTGCCCTTCAGATGGAATATAATGTGGAATCAATAGAAAATGAACTGTTTGTGGAGACAAAGTAGGATTCCGAACACTTCTCATCTGTCACATTAAATACACTGAATAAAGCACTTGGCACCAGTAACATTATTTTTATAGGCAACATTTCTTCTCCCTTTAAAATACTCTTCATTACATGTGTGGATGGACAGTTTATGTTAAGCACTTAGCTTAAACAATGTTTATATTAGCACTGTATAATTTGTGCCATCCAGCATTTTATATGTTTTTGTAAACTTCATAACAGTACACCCCTGTACTGCTTCTTTTTAAATGCCTTCTATTTAGACTAATCAGTTTTGAGAATTAAATCTGATTAAAATGGTTAATCAGAATGTGCGGACATCTCTAAAACAGCTTGACTGTTAAACAGCTATTGAATGTAATTCTGTGAATGTTTTTCCTTGCCTGTGTCTTTCCACAGACACTTTGTTGGAAGAAATGGGAAACTAGAGCTGTTATAACATTTAATGACATGATAGATTTCTCACCATCACTCATGCAACCAGCTCTGTACTAAAGCAAAAAAAAAAGTAATTCTGTATTTCCTTTGTGGGTATCTTCTTTTGGACATTGGAAACCATTACACAATAATTTCAACTCAGTTCATTTTTTTTTTTGTTATAACTGGTAATTCTTTTAACATTGCTGCTTTAAGTGTAGGAGAAATTTCTACACTGTACTAAACAGCAATAATGTAAACACAGTGTTCAGAGCTAAACAGAGCTGTCAGTAATATGTAAACTAGCAAAATTCTTTGTGTGAAATCGTAGACTCTCGTGGCCGGCATCCATAGTTTTTTGTGGGTTTTTCGGGTTATGTGGCCTTGTTTTAGAAGAGTTTCTGACGTTTCGCCAGCATCAAATTATGCAGTCAAGTTTCCTGCATTTGGAGAAATCTTCTAGAACATGGTCACACAGCCTGAAAAACCCACAAAAAAAAAAAAATATTTGTGTTCAGGAAATCTGTTGCATTTAGGCTGTTTTGGCTATTTTCAAAACACAATTAGAAGCAGAATGAGATATGAGTTGAATGAATGTACCTGGTGTCTTCAACCTATTGCTGGTGGTTCTGTTGTCAAGGTTGGGCTCTTTGATTGGCATTGCTAGTCTGTAGACCAGCACCATTTGTATTTATGGTATGTTATAACAATCTAAAAGCTGCAATCAAACATACTAAAAAAGAGTAAATCCCCTTGAACACAATGGAACCTACTTCTGAGCATTGTTTCCATATTCTGAGGAAGAAAAAAGATCTTTGTGCCCAACTTATCATTTTGAATTGACTGGGGATGCTTGTTTTTGGGAAAGTACTGAAGTTGTATTATGAAGAATACAGTGTTATGAAGAACAATATACTTTGGATGGATTATCCCAGTGTTCTGCCAAAGAAATTATTTTTATGTAATATTATTTCTTCTTCGTCTTGTATTTTGTCAATGACTTAGTTTGACCTTAGTATGAAAAATGGAGCTGGAAGATGGAAAGAAAGTAAGCAGGGATTAGTAATAGCTTTTCCTTTCCTTTCAACATTGAGTCCCACAGTTAGTCTTTCGCTTGCTTTAGATTTATTTGTAGTACCCTCCATTGCTTTACCTCATAATTTTGCCTTACAAGCTGATACAAATATTTTGGCTTTATTGTGTCAGGTTATCATAGCATTTATTTATAACTGGTCGTTTAAAAATCAATATACTTTTTTCTGTCAGCATCAGAGTAGCTTGTAATTCTCCTAGAAGCCACTAAGTTAGTCACCCAGGGGCCTTTAACTAATATTTACTGTTGGTTATTTGTTGTCCTGCAATTTTCTTCTGTTATGTTTGAAAATGTTTCAAAATTATTTTTGCATAACAATGTCATTGCAGTGGTAATTCCAAAATGAGTGTTCTCTTAACTATGACCTCACTGCTGTGAATTTAAAAGACAGTTGATAATCATGATGTTGATTTTTCTGACACTTTCTAATGATATGGTAGTACTTCATTGTCTGAGCACCCAATACTCTTTATTCCTCTTTCATATAATTTGGAGTGTTCTTTGCAAATAATGAACAATCCAGATTTTCTTGGTTGGATTTTCTGAGTTTGGTCTATAAAATATTGGATCAGTACATTAATTTTCTCCCTCATCCCATAGTTTTTCTACAGATTAATATCTTTAGCTCTACAATATATATCATTGGTTAAAATATTCCTCAAGTGCTGGGTTTCCAGCATCATAATACCTCTGAAGTTACCATGATGCAAAGCATAACAATACAAACAAACATTCTGATTTGTTTCCGGTTTTTTAAAGAGGCAGGCTAAAAAGCTGAGCATATTTCAGATGGCATTAATTTCTACCAGGATAAAATTTTAAAGCAGCTCAAAGAAAAAAGTATGATTTCATATAGAATTAGGTTTATTCAATGTTATCATGGATGGGCTGGTTGTAATTTGAATGTGCCTATCATATTTTAAAATTGGTATGAATGCTGAAACACTTAGAGCTATTGACTAAGATTGAAAATTTTGCAATTTGTTTAAAATTCCTTCTGGAAAAAAATAAAGTAGGATATAGATCATTGTTCCCTTTATTGGTGAAGGCCAGGTGACAGTAAGATGTAATCTGGAAAAAAAATCTTGAGAAAACAGTTATTTATTATAGTAACCTATTGTTTTACCATCTGTGTTCTCAGATTTTAGCTGCACATTTTCATGGGAAATGAATCCAGCCTAGTGTGAAGGAAGTTCTTTTTCAGGAACTGCTTCCTCCTGGAGGAATTTTATCAGATGTTTTAAAGGTGCTAGTCCTTTTACACTTTGCTGTAATGTTTCACTATGATCATGATTTTGTTTGTGTAGATAGAAGTTCCTTGTTTTGCATTCAACTTCTCTCAAAAAAGGAGTCTGGCATTTAAATTATTACAATACTTTTAAAATGTTATGTTTACAAAACACAGTTAGATTCAGGCATAGCCATTCATATGTTCTTCACTTGGACTTTGTGTCAACCAGTTTCTAGTCCAATCTCACTTAGCCTGTAATCTGAAATACATGTACTGGGCAGTAAGCCATGGTGAATACAGTAGGATTTACTTTTAAATAAACATGCAGTCAGATTATACTGCATGAACTCTTCTTTCATTGAACATTTCCATGTGACTGAAGAAAAATAATGTGAATTCCATCTCTAGTTATCTTAACAACTGTTTTTTCTCACACAGATATGAAGACTCCTTCCCCTGTCTGATCTCTTCTTTACAATTCAGCTTTTTGTTAAGTGTTCTGTAGCAATAATCTTCTTTCAGACAAAACATATCCCTTCTTAAGAGGTCCAGCTTTTCTTTACTTTGTGATCATGTATTAATATGGAATGGATAAAATTTTCAGTGTTGATTGAATGTCTTAGCTTTTGGTCTTGAACATTACGAGCAATGATCAGGAAATCTTGTTCTCATTTTCTATAAAACAATCCTATAACCAAGTAAAACACATTTAAAGAAACCATTTGGCTTCATTTTACATGTCCCTGTATTCAAAGCACATTCAGGAAGCTATTTAAGTATATAACATTAGACAAAGTTAACAATTTC
Organism: Phrynosoma platyrhinos; assembly: GCA_020142125.1. Classification (NCBI taxonomy): domain Eukaryota; kingdom Metazoa; phylum Chordata; class Lepidosauria; order Squamata; family Phrynosomatidae; genus Phrynosoma; species Phrynosoma platyrhinos. The sequence goes on along the minus strand of JAIPUX010001232.1, from coordinate 82,714,913 downwards.
TCTTAAAAGTTATTAAAATGTTTATAGTGTTTTTCCCTTGCCTGCCCTTCCTTGGGTCAACTTTCTTAAACATTTTAAACTGATGTACTATAAGAGAAAGTACTACAAAATATCACTGAATTGAAAAAGCGACAACAGGGTTTGAAATGACAGAGTAATAACCACTGTTATCACTTTGCTGCATCTCTCCTCCTCTGGTATCCATATATTCAGTACAAAAACGAAAATAATGAAAAGAAATCCTGTGTTTGAAATTGATTTTTAGACAAGATCAATGACAGATATGAAAGAGTAATTCCAAAATGTTTTAGACTGCTGATTCATCCATGGTTTCTTAAGTATAATTTAGAAGGAAATGTGCAAATGGATCTTGTAGCACCTACAAAATTATTTATTAGAAATAATTTACTGAAAAGATATCCTGATGCTCTTCTTTAACCCTTTCATTGGTTTTAACTTAGACAAGGAATCTTACTTTCTGTTTTCCTAACTGTGGTAAGAGAAAAGACATGCCAACAGATTCAGTCTTGGCAGTTTTAAGCCAGAAGACTCATTTATTATCACTCTGAATTTTTATTCAGGCACTTTTATTTAACATTTTAAAAGCTGGGATGTTCTTGTCACTATGAAGAACATATTTAAAATTGCCATCTGACAGAAAGAATTTAATCAATCTTTGCTATCTCCAGTAATTCAACGCAAGTGGCCAAAATCAACCAACCTATGACAGGTTGTCAAGAGCATAAGATTAATTAAACAAGCCACTTTCTTGACCATATTGGAGGCTTTTGATGCTTGATATTCTTACTACTCCTATACCTTTTTCTAGAAAGCATGAAATGTGAGATGAACTGGAAAGGAAGAAAGGTTTTAGGGCTGAAATAAGATGCTAGCAAAATATAATAAATGATCAGTTATGTTTTCAGCATTGGGGCAAAAGAAAAAGGATTTGCTCCTTGTTAGATTAGCTGTCTTACTTATAAAGAGTAAACAAGTGAAAGTTTAAAACTGATTTTAATTTTTTAAAAAATCAGGGTGTAAGGAAATAAATTTAGGGTTTTTTGTTACTGTAAATTTAGTAGATCAACTAAAGCACTGCTTTCCTGATAATGAAAAGAAAGAGCTAAGGTATGTGAATCCTTCATAAGCAGTAATGAATAGCTTTTAACTCATGAAAGTGATGTATATGGTTAGCTTTACTTTGATATGTCTGACCTAATCAAAGGGAAAGTGCAGTCATGAGGGATGTAATTATTTTACAATTCTAGTGAAAGGGTGGGGGTGAATCTACATAAAGAGGTTTGGTGTTTTGTTTTGTTTTTATATCAGAAAATATTTTTCTACAGTTCTGTACAATCATTCTTTATATTGACTTCAGCATGGCATGCAAATATAAGATACAGTGACATGCATTTGACTGTGCTGTATCTTTAGAGTAGAAGATTAAAATAGCATTGGTCAGATGCTTTTATTAGCATCATGGAATTGAAATACTGGTTGTGTTATGCGTCATCAAGCTGACTTTGACTTATGCCAACCCTGTGAATGAGAGACCTCCAAAGGTTAACATGTACTGAATACCCTTGATTGCTTTACTGAGAGTTGTTTTATGACTCCCATAATACTGTATATGTGTAATCAGAATTGTTCCAGACATAACCACAGAAAAGCCTGGAAAATTACTATTGCTTGTATCCTTGTCAAAAGGCAGGTTTTGTACTCTTCAAAAGAAACTGAATTTATAGAGCAAGTAAACTTTTAAAAATATTGGTGTGTGTTTGTGTATTTAACTTCTTGTCTTTGTTACAAAATTGGTATGTTCTTAAGGATAATATGGAATTTCTGTTCTAGTTGTAAAGACTAGTGGCATCTTAAAGACTAGAATGTTTGTCATAAACTTTCATAGCTTTTCACTAGATGCATGAAGTGTCACCTTAGCAGATCACTATACATTTGCTTGGGTGGGTAAGGAAGGTGGGATGGGATTATCATCAGTGGGATGTGAGGGAACTCAGATGTATTTGTTTTGTAGCATAAAAGTGCAAAATCTTAAAAATTAATTGTTTAAACTTTTTATTAGTGATGCAACTGAACTCGTACGTGCATATATCATAGTGCACTATGAATCATCATGGATTCTGTATATGAACCAACCATATGATGGATTGATGCCACCTACTCCCACAGTCAAAAGCAGCATTTTGGTAATTTTATCCCAACGCAGTATTGATATCAAAACTGTCTTTTAAAGAGGAAAAAGCAGTCCGAAAAATATGTTAACCCTGCATCTCTGTCAGGACTGGCACCAGTTTTGATGGTGGCCTAACAAACCACCACCACCTTCCCCTGCCATAAGCACAGGGAAACTTTCTAAGGTACAGCTAGATAACTTTTACTGGCCAGAGCAGAGGCAAAAGTTGGAGGGGCAGAAAGATTTGGGCATCAGTCACACATACAAAAAGTTTATCTGGAGAAAGGTTTTCACAGGTAACGACAAAAATACTACGTATCAGAAAGTAATTTGCTTCTAAAAAGCAAATCAGTTTAAAATGTTTTCCACATGCAAGATAGTTGTGTAAATGACAGTAAATGCATATTGTAGAAGTCATCCCACTATAATTACCTGAACTGCTAGCAAAATCCTGTGGAGAAACTGTCAATTTGAAATTTCTTCAAATATGTTACTTTCAACAGCCAAAATTACTAAATTTGCTTTTCTTTGATGGAATAGTGAATGCCAGTATGGTGTCAGCACATGGGTCAAAGTTGAGAATAATTTTTTTTCACAGCAGTAGATGCAACAACGGTAAGCCTTGCAATATACAAACTGGTGTGTCTTCAAGTTGTTTCTGACTTATGGCAATTCTAAGATGACCCCTCATTCCAATCATTGGATTTTCTTGGCAAGATCTGTAAGGAAGGTTTGCTTTTGCCTTCCTCTGAGGCTTGCTTAAAGACATTCAGTGGGTTTCCATGGCTGAGGGATCTGAACCCTGGTCTCCTGAGTCATAGCCCAACACTTAATCCACACTACACCATGCTGACTCTCAAATTATCCATGCATGGAAAAGCTTCCCTGTATGTGTACAATGTTCTAGTAATTCAAAGACAAAGCCATGTTCGTCTTGATCAGTATGCAAAGGGATCTTGTAGCAAGACCTGCACCCAAGTCTTACAGACAACTACTATTATAGAACAGACTAAAGATAGGAAATTATAGAACCCACTAGTGGTCACATACAGTTCCCAACTGAGACCACTCAGATGTATCAATGAATTACAACCCACTCTGGACAACAATGCTGCTGCCCTCTCAAGAGCTCTTGGGGGCAGGCCTTTACTTGCCTGCAAACAGTCTCTCAATCTCACTTACCTACAGGAAGACACAATATGGATGGGGAGATGGGTACTAGACCTTGCCACAAACCCAGATGCTAACTGCCCACACATCTGCTTGGAAAATGTCGTCACAGGGTCTAATCCCCTCACCCACAATATTAGAGGTACTTCCATTTACTCATCCTCTAATGTGAAATATGCCATCCTCTGTCAAGAATGCCCTTCAGCACTCTACACTGGGCAAATGGGAGTCTCTGTGCCAGAGGATAAATGGATATAAATTGGACATTAGGGATGGAAATATACAAAAACCAGTTGCAGAACTGTTTGGTCTTCCTAGGCATTAAGTCTCCCACCTCAGAACAGCAGTCCTTGAAAACAACAACAAGAAAGTACAATGCAAGGCTGGAAAGAAACAACAGAATTGGGCAGACCAGCAAGCTCCAGTCCATCAAGAGTGGGTTGAATAGCAACACTGCACCAGTTAACTCAGCTACGCTAGTTAACGCACCCGCCTCATGAGGCCTCTCTTGCCAAGTTTATCACATCTCCTTTCTGTTCCCAGCCAGCCTCATGCTACTATATTCCAATAACTCCTCTACTATTCATAGGATGATGAAGCAGACTTACAAAAGCTTATGCTACCAACTTCTTTGTTAGTCTCAAAGGTGCTACAAGATTCCTTTCCACAATGGTTCATAAAGTGTTAGTGTTTGGACAGCAGTAATCTTTTGCAGGATCTAAAAAAAAAAAAAAACATTTTTGTGCCTAAACTATTTCTAAATGCTAGAAATGTGAGGACTAAAGGAAAAATTTCATGAGGGGAAAGTAAGATTCTTACTTGAGGCAGTGTCATGCATTCAAACACATTGCCCAGAAAGGGGCAAAAAAGCTCATGAAATATAGACTAATGTGACTGTTAGGTGGATCTGTAGTTGGTTGACTGACCAAATTCAAAGGGAGCTCACCAATTGCTCCCCTTCATCCTGGAGATAAGTTACTATTGGGATGCCACAGTCACTTCTCTTCCAAGTCTACGATTCTATGAATATTGGGATGGTATTTCTGTCCTGGACCCAGTGATATTCAACATCTTTATCAGTGACTTGGATGAAGGAATGAATAGAGGGCATGCTTATCAAATTTGCAGAAGACACCAAATTATAGGAGGGGTAGTTAATACCCCAGAGGACAGGATCAGAATTCAAAATGACCTCAACCGATTAGAGAGCCGGGCCAAAACTAACAAAATGAATTTCAACAGGGAGAAATGGAAAGTACTACACCTAGGTTAAAAAAAAATTAAATGCACACATACAGGATGGGGGACACCTGGCTAGACAGTCCATATGAAAGGGATCTTAGTAGACTAGATGAATATGAGTCAGCAGTGTGATGCAGCAGCTAAAAAAGCAAATATGATCCTAGGCTGCATCAATAGGTGTGTATTGTCTAGAGGGAAAGTAATAGTGCCACTCTATACTGCGTCCAGTTTCGGGCACTACAATTCAAAAGAGATTTTGACAAGCTGGTGTCTGTTCAGAGGACAGTAACCAAAATGGTGAAAGATCTGGAAGCCATGCCCTATGAGGAGAGACTTAGGGCCTGAACAGACTTTAACTGTCCTGGCTTAATGCTTGGGAATTGTATTTTTTTAAGAGACATTGAGCCTTCTCTGTCAGGGAGCTCTGGTGCCACAATAAACTACAGTTCCAATGATTCCCTAGCATTGAACCAGGGCAATTAAAGTGGTCTCAAGCTGGATTATATTTCTGGCAGTCTGTTCAGGCCCTTAGGGGACTGGGTGTGCTTAGTATGGAGAAGAGAAGGTTAAGTGACATGATAGCCATGTTTAAATATTTGAAGGGATGTCATGTTGAGAATGGAGCAAGCTTGTTTTCTGATGCTCCAGAGATTAGGATTAGGACCCAACGCAATGGATTCAAGACAGATAAAAAGAGATTCCACCTAAACATTAGGGAGAGCTTCCTGACAGTGAGAGCTGTTTGACGGTCGAATATGCTGCCTCAGTGTGGTGGAGTCTCCTCCTTTAGAGGTTTTTAGACAGAGGCTGAATGACCATCTGTCTGGAGTGCTTTGATTGTGTATGATTCTATGAATACTGGGATGGTATTTTTGATACACCTTTGGATCCAAGAAGGAAGTTTTTTGGTTGGATTTTTTTTTTCAGAAGGGACACTGCAACTTCCTTGAAGACAATAGTATTCTCCTCCTGACAATAATCAGCCCCATTCTTGTAGATGTTATCAAGGAAAATGACCAACGGTTGAATTTATATGCATGAGTGGTTGATTCAAATGTCTTTTCCACATCACCCAGCTGCTGCAACAAATCCTCAAAAACTTAACCAGGTTGTAAACTAAGATTCTCTGTGCAATAACTGGGCAGTTGATAAACCCTGATTTTACAGGAGGAAGGCTATGTATTTCCTAATACAAAACCAATCTTCTAAAATGCTCCCCCTCCCCACATCCTATATAATATGACCTAAGATACCTTATGCAATATAGCACATGTGTCCAAAAAATTATTGCTGACAGTTGTTAACAATAGCTACATAGACTCCACATGCACATGGAAGCTATTTTTGATGGCTAATGGCTGCTTACATTACAAAAAAAATTAGGCCTACACATTATAATTCTATGCCCTTGATGAATCAGTGGGGCCTCTGAGGTAACTGTTTGCTGCTACAGCAAATGCAGGCAAAGTCCAGCCATCTAGATGTTGCCGGACCAACGCTCCCAGCAGCCCTAGCTTGCACAACCAGTGATGAGAAATGTTGGGAGTTGCAGTCCAACATCTGGAAGGTTGCATTGCCCATTCCTGACCTACCAAAAATCATCTTCCTTTACAACAGTGGTTTTAAGGATCTTTTCAGAGCTTGACTGGATGCAATCCCCTTCTGATCTCCAGAGCCACAGTCCAACACTCAAACCACTAGGCCAGATGGCTCACCCTTCCCTTGTCCACCACGTATAATGGTTCAATCCCATTAAGTTGTGTGTGAGTCTGTGTGTGCACGTGCGTGCGTACTTACCATCTTAATGGGGTTAACTATTAAATGTGGTGGACAAGGGAAGAGTGAGCCAGCTGGCCTAGTGGTTTGAGTGTTGGACTGTGACTCTGGAGACCAGAAGGGAATTCTGCCCAAGAGGAATTCCAAAATGTCCTCCATTTTCAGCAAGACTGAAGAAGCATACATTCACAATTGATATGTCTACACAGCTTTCATTTGGTCACGATTTCCTGGGAGGGAGCACTGCAATGGGGACCTTGGGTGCTCTGCCAGCGTCTCCCTGGCTTCTCTTGCCACTTGACCCCTGGCCTCCAGAGCCTCAGTCCAGCCCTCAAAACACTCCCCCATTCTGGCTGTCCAGCCAGGGCGAGCGCATGGCCTACATTTTCCTGGAATGCCCTCCATTTGGCAGTGCCTTGCACTGCTTTGGAGTCAGGACATCCGGCCTGGAGAGCTAGAGTGGAGGAGTGGTTTCAAGGTTGGACTGAGACTCTGAAGGCCTGGGTTCAAATCCTCGCTCAGCCATGGAAACCCATTCTGTGGGGGGACAGGGAGCACCTTGGGAAAGTTACACTCTCTCAACTTCAGAGGACGGCTATAGAAAACCACCTCTGAAACAGGTTTGCCAAGAATACTTCATGACACAAAGAAGACACACAAATAAGCACCCTTCAGATTACGCATGCGCAGACTCCCTACTCAAACGCTAGGGAAGGAAACCAACACCTGAAACGACTCCCACCAGAAGAGGGCGCCCGCAGAGGCCGGAAGTGGCGGGCCCCGAAATGCATTGTGGGACCTGTCGCGC
>JAIPUX010001232.1:82687662-82707626 GCA_020142125.1 Phrynosoma platyrhinos | reverse complement strand
TTATTATTATTATTATTATTATTATAGTTCAACACTTAAACCACTACCCCATGCTGGATGTGTGTGTATGTATAGAGAGAGGGAGGGAGAGAGAGGGGTTATTATTGTGTGCCTCCAAGTTGTTTTTAACATACGGCAACCCGAAGACAAACCTATCGTAGGGTTTACTTGGCAATTTTTGTTCAGAAGGAATTTTCCTTTGCCTTCTTCTGAGGCTGAGAGAATGTGATTTGGCCAAGGTCACCCAGTGGGTTTCCATGGCTGAGCAGGTATTTGAACCCTGGTCTCCCAAAATCATAGTCCACCACTCAAACCACTATACTACGCTGCCTATTCTCTCCCTCCCTCTTTTTCTCTCGCTATACACACAGACATATATATCACACACACACACACTGTGTGTGCGTGTCTATATAGTATATATTGTAGTGCTGTTATTCTACTTTAACTGCCCCCTGTAGCGTTCTGGGGTTTGTAGTTTAGTGAGGCCTAAGAGCTCTCTGACTGAGACATCTAAATTTATTTCACTAAGCAGCAAATCCCAGGATTACACAGGAGGCAGCCATAGAAATTAAAGTAGAATAATAGTGTTATAACAATGTACTGTGATGTTGTCCAAGATCTGCTTCCTCAGGTGCATTGTAGACTAAGGACAGTCACACTACATTGTTATAATGCTATTACAATTTTATTACTACTTCCTATGGGATCCTGGTATTTGCAGTTTAGGGAGGGGATTTAGGATTCTCAGCCAGAGAACTCTTAGGCCTCATTAAACTACAAACCCCAGAATGCAACAGGAGGCAGTCAGAGCAGTTTTAAAAATGGAGTAATAGCTCTATAACAGTACAGTGCAGTATTAAGTGTTGGTCCTATAATATTTGTCACACATTTTGTTAAAGTTCATATAGCTTGGAAATACAAATTGGGTTGAATCAGCATTAGTTCAACCTAGAAGAGACCTATTGAAATCAAGGTACAGGGTGATTATGTTTAACTAGAATGCCAGTGATTTCAATTGGTCACCTTTTAATTTAAGTAATTATGGTCTCACTGAACTACAAACCCCAGAATTCCACAGGAGGCAGCCATAGCAGTAAAAGTGGAATAATAGCACTGTGACAGTATAATGTGGTATTGACCTCAAGTCTATCAAATCTAATGCTACAACTTTCTCTCTGTCTCAAAGTTGCTACAAGATCCCTTTGCACACTGATATTCCTGACTATAATACTTGTTATGTTCTTGGGCCTTTGCAGACTGCCAGAAATAGTGCAAATTGAGTCCACTTTAAGGGTTAGGGAGTCATGGGAATTGTTGTTTGTTTGTTTGTTTTCTGAGACATTGAGCCTCATGGTGCCACAATAAACTACAGTTCCCATGATTCCCTAACCTTAAAGTGGACTCAATTTGCACTATTTGTGGCAGTCTGAAAAGGCCCTTTGTCTTGCTTGGTGTGTGTGTGCAGGTATGTCTTTCTCAGAGTGCATCTACACTGTAGAAATAAAAGGCAGTTTGATCCCACTTTAACTGCCGTGGCTCCATCCTAATCCTTAAGTCAGTTTTGTTCTATTCACTTCTCTTTTATTCCTACTATGTTGATCTTAGATTTGGTCTGCTGTAACTGTGTTGTTTAACACTTCCAGAGTTAACAACTTATCAGTGGTTTCACTGACACTGTGGGTTTTGCTTCTCCTCAATTCTACAATTATTTCTTCCCCAGATTTATTAGTTTCTCTATAGTTACTAGCTGCAGAGGAGGTTGTTATCAGAACATGACTGTACCTTTCAGAAAGCTGAAATAGACAATTAGAAGGTTTGCTTGGTGTTGTTTTGTTTTTGGGGTTTGTCACACGGGCAAAAGAAACAGGATATTAGTGCTATGTTCACACAGTATCCCGTGAATATCGCGCACTAATGCGATGGTTTTCACATGATGTTATTGTGTGGTTATTCTGTGAATAAAGCAGCAAAATCACATTGCTTTTTATTCATGGGATTTTCCCGAAAATAAAAAGCATCACGATTTTGCTGCTTTATTCATGAGATAATCGTGCAATAATAATGATATTGTGTGAAAAGCCTCGTGTTATCGTGCAATATTTACGAAATATTAACGGGGGCATAGTGCTAATATCCCGTTTCTTTTGCCTGTGTGATAAACTCCTTTGTTTTTAATTGTAGGTTCTTCTTCAAATGGTTCTTCCTTGAAGGAATCTGTCATCTTTTCATCCCTTATATAGTTCTTCAGTGTATTGTTTCCATTGTCTTTTTATTTGTACTTGGTCATGTAATGTGTTCTCTTGCTGGTTGTAGAACATCCTACTCTTGGTTTAAATTTCCCTTTGAATTTTTGGATCTTGGGAAGAAGTCTCTTGTTTTACCTTTTTTTGTTGTCTTCTTTTGTTTCTCTGTATTGATTGTTACAGCAGTTCTCTTTGCCCATGCGTACAACTCATTGAACAGTTGCATTCAGAGTTCTGATCCTATTTCTGTCCCCTATCACTTTTGCTTCTAATCTGTCCTTACCTGCTTAAAGATTTTGATCTATTATTTAGTGGCACTTTTCTTTCTTTTTGGCTGCAGATAGTATCTTTTTTCATTCTTCCTGGCTTCACTCCAGAGTTTCAGACTCCTGCTCAATTAGGCTTAATAATGCAAAACTATTTTTACATTGCCTTTAAATTGTATAGAGATGTTCTTCAGGGACTGTTTTGTCATGATAGTTGGCTTATTGTTCTTCTTCAGCTGTATTCTAATTTTTGATATTAGTACTTCATGGTCTGTGTCACAAACTACTCCTGATCTTGTTTTTGCAGAGAGGATGAAGCTTCTCCGACTTCTGCTTCCAATTATGAAGTTTATTTGATTTTTATATTGGCTGTCAAGTGATGTCCATGTATACAGTTGCCTCTTTGGTTACTTGAAGAATGTGTTTGAGATGAACAAACTGTTGGCTTTGCAAAATTCAGTCAGTCACTCTCCTTTATGTCTTGATCTTAGGCCAAATTATTTAATAATAACACTGTGTAAATTATCTGACCAAAAATCTGCCATTCCTGTCCCTTTTAGCTCACTCACTCCAAGTATTGTATTGTATATTGTGTATATGTTCCATTTCTTGTTTTCCTAGCTTCCATGTTTGTGTATGTTGTTGATGATGATCGGTCTGTGTTATTAATGTGTTCTCATTTCTGTTGGGACATATAAAGCTAGATAATAGTATAGTCAATTGTCATGATAAGAGGCAGCTGGAATATGCAAATCTCTAAAAATCTAAACAAAATATAAAGATACCCTATCCTTTATTTTTGCATTTAATTCTGAACCATAGTTTAATGCTATAGCATGAGCAGAAAAAAAATCTCTCCTGCCAAGCATCCAGAAAAAAAGAGTAAGACAAGATGACTGTTTATTAAAAGCATGTGTTACTCATATTTCTCACTCTTAGCTTTGCTTCCTAGTTTTGCAGGTATTTGCAGTCCAGCCAGAGAACTGCAGAATTCCCATCTATGTTTATGGAGGGGTTGGAGACTTTTGGCCCACTGAGTGGTGCCATACTTTTCCATTGGACTGGTTGGCTGGAGCTGATGGGATTTGATAACATCTGGAGTGCTACATATTTCCCCTCCTTGGTAGTATTACATACGAACCATCCCATCATGTAGAAGAACCTGAAATTGGTGAAATCACAAAATCAAGGCAACTGGTCAACACTTGTAGTATCCTGGTGTTTGAAATTCATATTTACTGATATTTTGCTTTGTTTTTTGATGGGAATTACCATACTTTCAAACTGCATGGAAAAAGTAAAATAGGTTTTTTTAGAGACATGGTTTCCTCAATATTGGTCTTCATGTAAGATTTCGAGTTGAACCTTCCTTTCTTGTTTCTGTGTAAATTTTAGGTAAGGGAGGTAAAAACAGAAGGCGAGGTAAGAATGAGAATGAATCAGAAAAAAGAGAACTGGTATTCAAAGAAGATGGGCAAGGTGAGAGATGATTTTGTTGTCTTCCATTTCATGCATGAAATAATATAGAACTCTTGATGTCATTTGGATGTCATGGAAAAGCTCATGTTCTTCCTCTCAATTACATGAAGTTTTATTGTGAGAGAGCAAATAAGTTTTTCCAGATGTCACTGAAATGTGAATTGCAGATAAATATATATTCTACCATACAAGTTCTTCTTTGCAGAACAGAAAGACACCCCCCCCCCCAGCACAGAAAATAAAGACAAGAACATGTTTTGCAATAACTGAAGACGGTGGGCTGGAGGAAGAGTTTGGGAAAAATACATTTAGCACATAGCTTGGCCTCTTCAGAGAGGTCTAGTTTAATTTTATTTCACACGTATCTTTTCTCAAACAGTATCAGTCTGCTTTTGAAGTCTAATAGACTCGTTTATACTTCTAACTGGAAATAACATTGATGAATGACTTCAGAATGATTCTAGTAATATTATATTAATACCAAAGCTATGAACCTGATGCTGTGGGAGAATATAATTTCGTCCTGCACACCTAGAACCAGGACTAGAAGACTTTATCTGAGGTCTCTGCCAAGATTTTTTTTTCACCCATGTAATCCTTCACACCTGACTGGCAATAGTTCTGGATTTCAGTATCTCTCAAGAAAATCATATAAACAAGGCAGAAAGAATTCTGGATGTGATCAGCATTGTGGTGATTCCTTAGCTAAATATTCTTCTGATGTAAAATCACCAGAATGCAATGAAAATTGACAAATGGCATGTCTTATTCAATCAGAGCTTGAAAAATTGGTCTTTTGGCAGATATAGGGATATAGTTCATTACATGTAGCTATCTTGCATTGAGAAATGTATCTTTGCTGACTGGCATGGGGTATGTGTATGTCTGAGTTCTGAGGCACTTTTAAGTCAACAATCATCTCTTTAAAACCTGACATTCTGCTTCTAGTTGATTCAAATAGGTCAAGATAGCAATAGCAGTAGCAGCTTCACTTATATACCGCTTCATACCATGCTATGCAGTTTCTAAGCAGTTTACAACTGTAAGCTAATTGCCCCAACAAACTAGGTACTCATTTTAGCGACCTTGGAAGGATGCAAGCCTGAGTGGACCCTGAGTCCTGGCTGGTATTGAACACGCAATCTTGTGGTTTGTGAGTGAGTGGCTGCAGTACATGCATTTAACCACTGCGCCACCAGGGCTCCTCCAAGCAATGTATAAACTGTAATTAAATGCATATCTTTTTATTATTTTTCTGTACAGTTGTCAAGGATTAATTATTGTATTATGTTTTCCAGAGTATGCTCAGGTTATCAAGATGTTGGGGAACGGTAGACTGGAAGCATTATGTTTTGATGGTGTAAAGAGGTTATGTCATATCAGAGGAAAGTTGAGAAAAAAGGTACAGTATGTTAAAGCTCTCTGCTGTATAGTCAACCTAAAATATATGGGCAAATTTTGAAAAACTGTGTATTTCACAGCAAGGGCTATAACACCCTTGCTGACTTGTTAGAATGGACTGTATAGTTGAAAGTAGCTATCATTTTGAAGGTTGTTTTTTTATTATTGAGCAAGGAATTTCCACTGATAGTATCTTCAGTAAAACCTCTGTAAATGGACCATAACATCCTAGTTTGCTGACAGACAAGACCTAGATTAGACTCTTCAAGTTGTTTCAGACGTACAGTGACTCTTAAGGCAATCCTGTCATGGGGTTGTCCTACCATGACAAGATCTCTTCAGCAGGGTTTGCCTTTGACATTCTCAGAGGCTAAGAGAATGTGACTTGCCCAAGTTCACCTAGTGGGCTTCCGTGGCTGAGCTGGGGGTCTGAACCCTTGTGTTTTGAGTCCAACATTGAAACCATTACACTATGCTGACTCTGTAGGTTTTTCCAGAATACAATCATATTTGTGGGGGATCCATTCTGGACACCCCCACCCCCACGAATACCAAAATCCATACATGCTCAAGCCCATTAAAATTAATGGTGGTGCACACCTGCTAACACAATCACATGCATGCTCTGCCATTAAGCAAAATGGACTTGCCATCTGCTGATAAGGAGGATGGACTGTATATCCTTAGTTGACACCATCGCCACTTGGTCTCTTTGCTAGTCAGCTGAGTATGCAGAAATATACAGTAGTCATAGTATCTGCTTTGGCTTTGCTCTTTCTCCTCACTGAACAATTGTGCTGCTCTATGTACTCTAATTCTGCTTGCTCTTCACATTCTTTTCTGTTCTTCCACTGCTTTCTGCTGCAAACTGATCTGAATTTCCATAAACTTTCCCTTTGTTAATTGCCATCAAGTCAGCTTCGACGTACAGTAATCAGGTGAATGAGGGAACTCATAAGACATCTTGTTATTAACAGTCCTACATTAAGGGCTGTGGTTCCCTGATCAACTCCATCTGCCTGTAATGCAGTCTTGCTCTTTTCCTACTGCCTCCCACTTTAACAAGCATCATCAACTTTTCTAATAAGTCATGCCGTCCCACACAGGGGCCTCACAATGAGAGTGCGGGACTGCAGACAATACCAGGTGACACTCTTAAGTGGCTTAACACTGCTGCTCCCCAAACAACTGCCTTTTGGCAGAAATGGGCTGTGGCGTTTGCCTGTATCCCTTAAAAACACTGAAGAGATGATGTGAGTGGGGTGATGCTCAGTGGGAGAAGAAAGGAGAGGCCCCATGTTTTTTTTTAAAAAAAATAAAATTTAAAATATCCTTTTAGTAATTTCAAAATTATCTCCAAATTTTCTTTAAAACATCACATCTTACCAAATTTTTATTTTAACCACATGAAACAATGTACATGTTAATACATTTAGGCTGTGCCTCTGATATTGCAGTTTAAAAGGATAATTTTAATTTTGCTAGTTGTTTATGTCACAACTATTGCCATTACATTCTGTGATATACAGGAATTATGATTTACAAGTAATACTAGTACAAAAACCATTACTAAGGATTCTGTTTGGTGTGGTAAGGAAGAAGATCAATGAACAGGTGACATCATGAGGTGACACTGGGTGATGTAACCTTAGTGACACCTCTGATTTTACAATATGGCCAAAGTACAGTTGCCTTGGTTTGGTCATTCTGGCTTCCAGGGAGAGTTCAGGCTTGATTTGTTCTAGGACCCGTTTAGCTGTCTTTTTGGTAATCCATGGTATCCATAGAACTCCATCAGCACGTTTCAAATCAGTTAATTTTTTTCTTGTCAGCTTTCTTCACTTTCTAACTTTCTATAGAAATCTAAGTCAGGAAAATATAAGGAAATCTGCTGTAGACCTTGCATAGTGCTAGGGAATCATGGGAATTGTAGTTTTTTCTAAGACATTGAGCCTTTTCTATCAGAGAACTCTGGTGCCACAATAAGCTACAGTTCCCATGATTCCCTAACACTGAGCCAGGACAATTAAAGTAGATTCAAGTTGCATTATTTCTGGCAGTCTGTAAAGGCCCTTACTCTCCACATCTTTTCCATATATTTCTATCTGGTAGCTGCTCTGTTTTCTACCACATTACTCTTTCTGCACACACCTATCCCCTAATACACTGTCTACTGTTTTCCAATTACCAGAGATTAAGTGGCGAACAGACAGCACCAAAGGGGCAGCTTGCTGCTACCCCTTTGCTCATCGGGTTCAGGCAGCAGTAACCTCACACCACACCCCTCACCTGGCATTTCCCAGTGCAAAAAGAAGTGGCAGAAACCCGCTCATTTTTGCATTTGGAAAAAGGCACCTTTGTTGCTGTGGCGGTGGTTTCTCAGCATTTTGGTGGCATGCAGCATCTAAATGCCATGCTGCCAAAACACCGCCACCATGGAGCCCTGGTGGTGCAGTGGTTAAATGCCTATACTGCAGCCACTCACTCATAGACCACAAGGTTGCGAGTTCAATACTAGCCAGGGCTCAGGCTAGACTGAGGCCTGCATCCTTCTGAGGTCGCTAAAATGAGTACCCAACTGTTGGGAGGCAATGAGCTTACAGTTGTAAACCACTTAGACACCCCATAGCACGGTATGAAGCTGCTTTGCTTTGCTTGAGATGGCTTCATGGCATGTTCCCAGTGTCTTCAGGGCGTGCATCATGTGTACGCCAAGCCACCACGACGCTGGCTCTTTTTGCCGGTCTTTTCAGCTCCTAAAACTGCCTTTTTGTGAACAAATGTAGCAACACCTATATTTTCTATTCTTCTTGATGTGACAGATGCCTTTGCAAACAATACTTTATTAGTTATATTATTCTTCTGGTCTCTTGTGTTTATTCCTCATTGGAAAGAAGGCCCTGCATAACCTGGTTGTTTCCTTGTATTCTGCACTATTTGCTAGGTGTTAATGTTTTTGTGGTACCCTTGACTGCTTTTTTTTATTAAGAACTTCCACATCTTCTTTGCCATGATACATGTTCTCCAGTTCTCCTTATGCCCATTATTGCTTCCACTGTTTTTTGTGTTGTCAGCCCCCTTAACCTTCATCTACAAAGTGATGTAGCAATTAAAGTGACAAACTAAGGAAACTACATACTGTCTACATTATTATTCCAGTTTTTGGAATAGTCATCCATTTCAGTATCTAGTAAACTTGAATTCTGTGCTTTTAATCTCTCCTTGTGGTCAGTGGTGTCACTAGGGCAGTGTGGAACTCACCAAGTGACACCTCAGAAGAGAGGTGGCACCCAGTTGGGGGGCCCTCCTGTCTAATCCAGTGTCATGACTCACTCAGGTGAGATAGCCAGAGAAGGAGGGCTAGTGCATGCCCCTTTCGTGCCCTCCTGCTGCCTCACTTGCCCGGCTGCCCACCTGGTCCCCAGCAGCTCTGGGTAGGCATCTGGGCAGGAGGGCAGGCAAGTGAGACAAAAGGAGGCTGCCCACCCGGCTGCCCACCTGGTCCCCCATCCTTTTACAGTCACTTGTACCAGGTGACACCAGTACTAGGGAGGCCACTGCTTGTGATCCCTATCAATAGAAGAAAGTAATGTAATTTTTCCAATTCTCTTATTGTTAATTGACTGTCCTATAACATATTTGTATCATCTTCTTTGGTCTGTCCAAAATCCTTCCAGATTAATTAACTTCTAATAGATAATTATGTCAAATATGTAAGCAAGGGTGGGGAATCAGGTTCTAAACCTGTTTTAGCAGTAACTTGCACATTCTTACTCCATACATAACAGTTGAACAGGGTATAGGGTCAAGATAAAATGTGCCCTCAGTGCTTCAGCAGTCATACTTGTTCATGAAGACAAATCTACAATCAGTTTTTAGAAACTTTTGTGGTGAGTTTTCAGCCGCTAAGACTCTTCTTTTAATTTTAGGTTTGGATAAATACATCAGATATCATATTGGTGGGATTAAGAGACTATCAGGTAATTGTGTTTTGTTGCTTTTTTGAACTTTTGTAGCAAATTGTCATGTGTATCTAAGTGCTTTATTGTTTGATTTCTGTAAATAAAGTTTTCATTTCTATTGTGGCTGTGACTGCAATATCTTTGTCTCCTTTGTGGAATATTTCTTATAAATCCACCTGTCTCAAATGGTACCTGCAGAGAATCTGAAGTGTAACTGGAATTTGTGGAACATATGCTTAAGCATGCTTTGTTCAGAACCCAAGTTACCCAGCTTTGATAGGTTTGCATGTTAAAGCAAGTAATAAATGTCGTATCTCAGTCAAGGCAGTAAAAACAGCAAGACAGAAGGCTTTTCTCTCTGGGTGTTTTCAGGCAGTTTCTATTCTGGAAGCTATTGATAATATTGGGAAAATTGGAGTTCTGTGACACATACACTGGAAAAAAACCAGTAGTAGCTTTAGTAAGGGGTTGCAGGCAGTGAATGTGTGGATAGAGCCCTATGGCAATATCTGTCGTTTGCCTTTTTCTCTGTTCTGTGCTTGCTTGGTGTATCTGTAAGCTAAGCACTAGCTGCCACTGTGCCATAAAATGTCATTGTACCTACCTGTAAGTGCTATGCACTGGACAGGTTGAGAGAAGGTGGCTGTAGCATCAGTAGGAATGTAGGGATGACAGCACATACCACTTCTTGATGCACTTTATTGATGTGCATTTAGATTTATTTTAATTTGGTCATCTTTTAATGTTAGAACTAAATCAGTTGTGTTTTTAGTATCTTACTGCCATCTTCTGTTTTTATTTGCACCTTTAAAAATCAATTTTGTGGTAAATTGCCTTGACTTCCACTTTTGGGAGTAAAGCAGAATATAAATCAAGCAAATATATGTGTCCCAGTCTCTTAGCCCTTTCTCTTACTGGACTGTGGCCACTGAGGGTGCACCTACACTGTAGAAATAATGCAGTTTGATCCCACTTTAACTGCCATGGCTCTGTTCAACATAACCCTGGCATTTGTAGTTTTGTGAGGCACCAGCACTCTGTGGTAGAGAAGGCTAAAACCTTGTAAAACTGCAAATCCCAGGATTCATAAGCACTTAAAAGTGGTGTCAAACTGTATTATTTCTACATTGTAGATACATCCTGAAACAATTAGAATTCTATGCTTGACTGAAAAATGTTATCACACACACACACCACAAACACAGTTACAACATTACTTATTTAATTTTTTGAAAAATATTTTAGGTCATCTTTAGGAGTAAAACTTTTGCACCAAGTCTTTTAACAATATTTGAGATGTGTATTTATACATACAGATAAACCTCTGCTAGCAAAATATATTAAAATAAACTGTTGTGGTTTCTAAAATGCTAGAGGGTGGGTTGCTTGATAAGAATTTTTTTTAAAAAAATGTTTTTTTAGCAAGATAAATTCTTCTGTCATGCTATTTACTTATGTCAATGTTATTAGGATAACAAGGCTGATGTAATTCTAAAGTACAATGCAGATGAAGCCAGAAGTCTGAAGGCATATGGAGAACTCCCAGAGCATGGTAAGAATTTCTCAGAAAAATCAGAACTCATTATAAGTGTGCATATGTGCTTGGGGTGGATGGGGCTACTATGATAAAACAGTAAAACAGCCACTTAAAATGTTTTCCAATTTTGTGTAGCCAAAATTAATGAAACTGATACATTTGGGCCTGGAGATGATGATGAAATCCAGTTTGATGATATTGGGGATGATGATGAAGACATTGATGATGTAAGTACCTATAAAGTATTAACTTTTACATTCAGTGGGGGATAGTGTGTTGAAACTTGCAGATTCTAACTTGAAAGTGATATTGCTTCTTAGAGTCTACAAGCTACAAATTATGTCTGAGTTTGGCAGTGAGAAATATAGTAAAAGTACTTCCATGGACACACGTGCAGCCTCCTTTGGCTTCCCCATGTAATTAAAGAGAAGATCCCAGATGGAGTTGCTTCCCCAGACTTATCAGTTCTTGCGTGACTCTTTGAAATTAAATGATGCTTTCACCTTCCTACAGATATAGTGGCTTTTGGCCCTAAATCCTAAGAGTAAATCACTGAAGAAGTTAGTGCAAAGGATTTTCCCTTCATTCAGCTTTGCATTGAATGAGTCCAATCTAGGCACATATTCTACTCCAAAAGTCGTTTGCTGGGAGAAGTGTGGGAACTTGGGGTCTGAGAAAATGACAGCAGGTGAACTCTACTGAGGAGGCTGGGGAAGGCAGGAACTACCCAGGCAAAGACTGAAAAAAGTTTTCATGGGTTAGCAGGAAATTCTCATTCCTCCATCTCACAGCATCCCTCCAATTGGAAGAGGTTTTCAGGCCTTGAGTGGCTCCAAGAAGTGCAGGCAGGCAGCAGTTCTGACACCAAAGTTCTCCTTTTCAGGATGCCTGGGCTGTAACAACCACAGACAAGTGGATCTTATCCACGATGTCTTGAAGCTATGCAGGCAAATTCACCCAAGTTTCCCAGAGTAGGTTTCTGCCTTTTTTAGTTCCAAGAGATGTTCAGGAAAGAGACATTTACATACAGGCCATCAGGCATCTCTGCAGAAGATAATAGTTGTGCCCAAGTTCATTGGTTTTGTCTGTTGGGCCACCATTCTTTCTACAGACTTACCCAATCTAGAGATTTCTACTAGGTTCCTTTTCCTCAAGCAGATCAGTTTGGATCTTTTAAAAATTATTCTACAGGGAATGAGTTTATAAGATTCACAGTGCACAGTTAGTGAACTTTGAGTGGTCTATCAAAAAAATTGTGGTTGCAGGGCAGATTTTATTCAGGTCAGTGACAAGTTGACACACCTTGACATTATTTTCTGACAAGGAGTTGTCAAGATGTACTGGATTTATTGCTCTTTGTCTGTGCTGACTGGCAGGTGATCCAACATCCATGCAGACATAGAGGGAAGCTGATGCACCTCTGCTTCCTCTCTAGAGCAAGAAAGGGGTGGCACCTTGCTTGCAGCAATAAATTGCAGAGCTGATCATGTGGTTCCACTCATATTTGTAGCTGGAATCATCTTCCAGCATTGGGCAACTGCACCACTTGGGAGGCAATTGTGGGCTTGTGTCTCCTGTCAAGCCTTAGTTGACCTGTGATAAAGGTGACTTCAGATTGGGGGAGGGGGCAGGTGGCTTCAAGTGGCCTACCCTAAAGTAAGGTCAAGTTGAGAAGAGAGTTCAGAGACATAACCAAGTGTATCATGGATCATATTTTACATACTGATTGTTTGAATAGACTTGTAAAATTATAATTACGGTACTGTTGTTGCATGACATTTTCACATGACATTTCTTTTATTTACAGATCTAAATGGAACAGTGGTATACATTCCAACTTTGCTCATCAAGATTTATTTTTTTCCCCAAATCCCTATCTTTAAGAAGACTGAAACTGCACAACATTTGTAGTAACTAAGAAACAATCTCCACCCACTCTTTAAGTATTTATATTTCTGTAAAAAAAACAAAACAGATAATGTTGGACTCATAAATGAAATATTATGACTATTTTTATCTCTTTACCATAAACTTTGTCATCTGTGTGTAAATACACTTCTTATAAATTCCCACATTTGCTTCATCTGTTTCCACCAGTATACTTCACTAAACCTGTTTATTGAAATAAAAAAAAGTCCTATAATTATCATGGATTTTGATTAAATACCAGGTTTAGTGTCCACTCTGCTAGGGCTATGTCTTTTCCCTAGTATCCTTTGAAGTCAGCTTGTAAGATTTTCATAATAGAAAGGACAGAAGTCTTCATTAAAATTCATAGTAGATGAATCTGCATTTTAAAATTTTAGTTGCCTGTTATTTTTATACTACTTTTGATAATAAATTTTCTCTCTTTCACAGATGAAATTGCCATAGTGAAGAAAAATAAATTTTAAAAAATTATGTATGTTTGAACAGCTATTCTGTACTAGGTAGTAATAATACTGAAGTTAAACATTGAGTAGCACTAAATATAAACTATTGATTAATTAGAAAGACACTGTTCTCTCAAAGTTAACCATTTGAATTTAATGCATACGTTTCTATTTATACATATTGGTTGGGTACAGAATTCTCACAGAAGGTTAGGGGAGGTAAATTTTACTGATTTTTTTCTTCTATTATGTATCTCTTGAAAAGCATCCAAAAGGGTTTGGCTGATGACAGTGGAGACTGAAGGAGAAAGGGGAGTCTCTTTTGGATTGCAGTCCCTTCCATGAGGATCATGATCCCTGTAATTTGCAGAAGGGTAATCTTTCATCCAGCCCATTTAGAATATTTTAACATCACCAAAATCTTTGGTGAAGATGTTAAAGATGTTTGAATAATACAGTTCTAAAAAATCTTTAATTCCATCAATTGTGACAGATTGGGAGCCTCCAGAACAGAAATGCCTAATATTCTGCTCATCCCTCCCCATTTTTGCATTATGTGGTGGATGAAATTGGCTTATAACTTAGTAGTGTACTTGGGAGTGTTCTTCAAAGCCTCAAGGCTCAGTCACTACTACATCTACCCCATGTTTGTCCCAAACCTAGGAGGAAATGCCTAACCCAATAAGGTTTCCAGCTCATCCATTATGAGGTACAACTGGTTAAAATCCAATGACAAGTTCTGAAGATTTCTCTTAAAAATCAGTATATCAGAGAAACTAGTACCGTAAAACTTTAAAGTTTGAATGGGAGTGGTACACCTAAAAGGTTAATTGAATGCTAATATAGTCCTATAAATATTTACAAGTTCTAGACTGGGTTCATGTCTCTATAGAGTTGTTATTTTGGATTCATTATTTTAACGAAGGATGATTTACTGTTAACAAACATATTGATTGCAGCAGTTTTTATGTGAAAATGTATATTGGCATACTTAAATTGAAAATTTCTTAACTGAAAAAATGAGAACTTCAGGAATGGAATTGTATTCAGCCACATTTGTTTACAATTACACACATGCAATACCATGCAATTAACCTCCATATGTTGCGTTCAGACGTTGGGAGTTTGCTGACAGGTACTGAAATTATCACATTGTTTACTTCATGAGTATTTGATATCAAATTATGTAAACTGTTTAATATTAGTTATGAGTTTTAGCCTTTATAAATGAGAGAGGGAAGATTTTGAATTCAGAGGCTGTCATCTCTATTGCATTTAGCGTATAGTTTCTTGTTCTTAGGATGAGATGGGAGTTCAGCGATGAGAAGTTGCTTGGAGCTAATTCTGGATAATCGTGCAAAAATATCCCTTAATAAACAAATAAGTGATCTGATAAAATTACAGCACAAATATTTGGTTGGAAGTATATAGCATGAGAGATGGAAAGATTGGCTATTTTGCTGCTAAAAGATTTCTACTAATGTTAAGATAAAGGATATAAGAAACTGATAGTAAATGTATATATATTTAACAACAACAAACCAAAATATAAATAACAGATCCAAAAATATCTAAGACTTTTTAAACTGTGGAAGCATCGGAGGTTGAACCTTAGACCTTTTGCAAAATAAGGTTTGCTACTATTCTCTCATTTTTTCTGACCTAAGTTCTCATTTCTGCCTATAGCTCAGAAGAATGACTTCTAGTGTGAGAGCAGGTATCTGCATCTTAGAAATGATTATCTGACCTTTTCTCAAGGGAAACCTCAGTACAGAGAAGCATCTTTTTTTTTGTATCTGCAGCAACATGAAACTAGTGGTTTAAAATGAGAGAATATGAGTGACCCAAGGCTACCAGTGACCTCCGTCCACTTTTCCTCTGTTTCCCGCTGGATCTAAGCTGTATCTGTCAGATATAAGTTGTACATATATTGTTTCCAGTCTCCCTTAGGTCAGATCACTTTAACAGGCTGTAAGTGAATCTTCCTTCTCATTAAACAATGTAAACTATGCATGTATGAACTTCCAACAGTACTTTTAATTTTTAAGGCATGAATACAAAATAACTGTTTCCTTTTTGAAGGAAAAGCTGGTGCCATGTAACAATGCAGTATTCTGGTCATGTAAAGTTGCAAACTATGTACCTAAAATTACGTTGTTTATGGTGACGTAATTAAAAAGACATGAAACTCAACTGAAATAGGAGTGTTGTCTTAAACCAGATAACAGCTTTTTAGTATATATGTTGTCTTAGTGAGATCCAAATTCCTCACAGTAGTAACTTAAAAGTAGAAATGTTGGAAAGCATTTCCAAACATAAATGATCTCTTCTCATAAACAACCTAATAGGTGAAATAGTAGCTCATATCCAGTCTTCATTGCTGTGAAATATATTCATATTACCAAACTGCTGCTGCAGCTTCAGTTTTGAGAACAGCTTCAGTTTTGAGGGGGAAAAGCAATTTAAATCGCTACCCAAGAAGTTTAATTTTTGCCATCCTACTCTTACCTCATGATCACAGCTTTTAACTGCACATGAATCCCTAGCTCCTGCCCCATTCAAACCCCTTGTATACTATTATTTATCTATTTTTAAAGAAATAATATGAAGTGAGTGGAATGGCTTATGGTTGGATTTTAACCACCTTTTTTGCAATTATGTTGGACAGTTGGAGAACTCTACTTGGAGAACTCCTGGTGGACACTCTGGGCCTTTTATTATAACTGCTTTGGATTGTTTGCCTATGTAATTATTATATAAATTAGTGTATTCTGTTGAGGGTAAATTAATTGAACCTATATTGTATGTGGAAAATTATGGATGAACTAGAAAGGATGGATACAGTTGTATGTGTGAAAATGTTGAGGATAATTAATGAACTCATCTGAAATAGAAACATAAGACAGGAAGGTTTGAGAAATTTAATCTTTTTGCCACTCTTTGGAGCAGGCTCTTATGTTGAATGAGAAATGTTCTTGTGGTCACCTAGGTCACTCTGGGAGTTGTTGTAGAGACTCATGCAGAACTACTGTTAAGTACTGCATACTATATGCAAGTATTAAGCCGCACTAATTATTTTTATTATTTATACCCCACCTTTCAACCAAAAAGGCTACCTACAGCCACCGTGGGAAGACTTGGCAACCTAGATGCTGTTTCAAGCATTCATCCTCTTTATTAAAATGTATATTATAGTAACTTCTACAAGGGAACTTATTTTCATGACGAAAATAATTTAGAGCAACACAGGGTGGTCTAAATTCCATGAATCAATCAATGTTAATTTCAAGTATGATGAATGGATTCTTCAGGATCTTTGTTTTGATTCTGTCTAGCACTTGGATTGCAACTGCCTAAACTGTTAAAACTACTTTTTTTTTTTTTTACTTAAAAAATAGAATGTTCTTGTTGTTGTGTGCCTTCAAGTTTCCAACTTACAGCAACCCTAAGGTGAACTTATCACAAGGTTTTCTGAGGGCTGAAAGTGCATGATTTGCCCAAGGTCATCCAGTGGATTTCCATGGCCAAGCGGGGAATCAATCCCCGATCTTTAGAATCACAGTCCCAACACTCAAACCACTATATCACACCAGCATTAGAATATTACACACACACACACACACAACTTTATTACAGTCAAAGACTAGCAAATCAGAAACAAAGATAACAGGTATAACAAGCTATCCAGTTAAAAAACAAACAAACAGGAAGATAAAAGTTGCTAACTAGTAGATTAAAATAACTACATTTGTTAGAGTATTACAGTAATTTAGAGTATGTAAATATTAATGGGCTTGCAGAGCTGAGCTGTTTAAACAAGGCATATTTTGTAATGATGTGGAATGTGAAAGGTTGGTATTTTCCTATATGCACTTCCTATCACTTTATCCTTCTTTGACTAGTATGCTTTTGCTCTGAAAGATGAATTACACAGGAAATTAAATTCCATTGAAATATGTGAACAAGATAGAGGATTAACTTGGACTAGAATTGTTGTTTGAGGTAGCTTTTATTTTTTACATTTTAAATCTAATTTCTCTTCACATTGACACCAGTGGAAAGGAATGTCAGAAGTAATATATTACAGCCACTGTTTCCTCGGGGTGTATTGTGCTTTTCCCAGCCTGCCATATAGAAGGAGGTTTTTTTTATGAGTAGGTATGGGAAGGTGAATGAGAGGGAAACTGTATAAGAGAGTATGAAACAATGAGAATTGGGGTTAGAGGTGCCTTTGGGGGACATGCCAGCCCTATATGATCTTCAAGAACAAATCCATTGACCACTCCTGCATTGAAACATGAAAATGTGAAGTACAAAGTTAGTTATACAGTATTCAAAACAGAACTAAACACACATTTGTTTGAAATACTCATTTTTTTATGTTAAATGGCAGCATTCTACCATGTTACAATGTTAATACAAATGTCAGGGGCGTCACTAGGGGTATGTGGGCCACACCAGTTGACACCCCAGTCAGCTGCCTTTAGGCAGAAATGGGCTGTGGTGTTCATCTGCATCCCTTTAAAATGCTACAGAGATGGTGTGAGTAAGCTGAGGCTTTGTGGGAGGAGAAAGGAGAGGCCCCGGGTTGTTATTGTTGTTAGTGTTTTTTTAATTATTTATAAACTTCACATCTTACCAAATTTTTACTTTAACCATATGAAACTGTACATGTGGGTTGTGCATATGATATTGTAATTTAAAGGTATAATTTTAATTTTGCTAGTTGTTTGTCACAGCTATTATCATTACATTCAGTGATATATGGAAATTACGGTATATAAGTAGCAGTAGTACACAAAAATTACTAAGAATTCTGTATGGTATGATATGGGAGGACATCAAGGGGGTGGTGACACCATAAGTTACTGCACCAGGTGCCACCAACCGTAGGTATACCCACTGACATATTTAAACACAGGCACTGTATATTGACAGGTGAGTTCATACAGATAATGAGCACCTTAATACAGAGATTGAGAAAGCAAGCCTGATTGAACTTGAGCAATTTGAGTTTGAATCTTACTTCATAAATCTAAATGTATGTACCTCCCCCACTGACTAACGTTAGAAATTAATAAATGGCTATATACTTTTTAATGTTTTCTGCCTCAAGTGTGCAAGTGCAGTAGCACCCTAGGAGGTCTATGCCTGCCTCTTTGTGGACAAAGAGCTGCACGTGAGATGTTATGGGATGTACCTTTGAATTTTTTAAGGTATTGCTGGTAATTTATTTCTTGGCAGCAGCAGATGGCATTGCAGCAATAGTTGCCTCTTCTGAATGGAGGCAGCCCTCCCAAGTTTCAGAAAAATAATTGCAGGTAGTCTGGTGCAAAAGTGATCTTTATAGTTACTGGAGATTTCACAAAAGAAATATAGTTTTTGTAAACAATTGTCATATTAATGACATATAGAAGGGTTAGAAACATGAAGAAAATACAGAGGATAGGGGCAGTTTTTGTTGTCAGAAGGGAAGTGTTGAAAAATGGAAGAGGGCATGGAAATGGTTTGCTTCTTCCTATCCTCTTACACTGATCTTTCAGTGATTACTATTAACATGGTATGTGCCACTGAGGAGGTCTTAGGCAAGAAGCATTAAAAAAAGTATGTCTAGTTGATAGAGAATTAATGATGAGTGGAAAAGCAATACGTTTTAGTTTTATCTGTTGTCAGCAGAGTTGTATATAATACAGTAGGATGATAAAGGACAAACAATGGCAGAGAGACTCAATTGTCCAGAATTTCCGAAGCAAGCTGCTGTTGCTATGAAAGCCAAAGCATTTGTAGCATTTCTGCTATTTGGAGACAGAACTGACAAGAGCATTATCAGTCTGTAATAGATCACATCGAAATCTCTGTCTCAAAGCATTGGGTTTGGAGAACCATGGTAAAACCATTTGTAGTGTTCAGAAGCTATAATTGCCAGCCATAAAAATAAGGTGAGGATGGCTGATGTTTGGATTCAAGTTTTGGGATTTGTTCAAATCTGAAATGCTATCGGCCCTTGGGATCCACTGGGGGTTGGTTCCCCAAATGTGGATACCAAAACCTTTGGATGCTCAAGAACCATTATATACAGTGGTGTAATAAAATGGTGCCCCATATAAAAAATGGCAAAATTCAGGTTTGCTTTTGGAATTTTTTTTTTAATATTTTGAAGCTGTGGATGGTTGAATCTGTGGATGCAGAATCCATGGAGAAGGGGGACCAGCTGTACATTGCTAATCTATATCTTCAGTTTTTAATATGTTAAAAAATCAGTGATTAGGAAGGATGGCTTTCCTGCTATTGTTATTGTCTTTCATTTCAGTAATGAGCAAAGCTGCTATCTTGTTTTAATGCAGGCTCATTTTAGTTATTCCCAGAGCTCGATGCAATCATTCAATTTCTCGGCTAAGCACAAAATTTCCACCATGTAAAGCAACTAACACAAATGGGCGTTGTACTTACATACTGTGTAGGATTTTAAGTCTGAGCATGTAATAGAAAAAAGTAGTTCTTCCATCTATTGAGGTTCAAATCTTGTAGAAAGTGTTCCCAGTAACTTTATAGATTGCATCTTTACTACATTGCCGTGGGGATTCAACATCTTTGTACAAAAAGGAACCAGTACCATTCATGAAAGGAATGCTGTTGCTGTCTTCCAGAACTCAGAACCTTATCATACGGGGTCCCAAGCAGAAGAAATCCAAAGGCAATCC
>JAIPUX010001232.1:82640582-82650964 GCA_020142125.1 Phrynosoma platyrhinos | reverse complement strand
TCAGTACCAGCCAGGGCTCAGGCTCGACTCAGGCTTGTATCCTTCCAAAGTCGCTAAAATGACTACCCAGCTGTTGGGGGCCAATGAACTTACAGTTGTAAGTCACTTAGAGACTGCATAGTGTGGTATGAAGCAGTATATAAATGAAGCTGCTATTGCAATTATTGTAGCTTATTATACTGTTTCAAAAATACATTGTTGGCTGTTAGGAATCAATTGTTTCTTCATAATTTGTTTTACATTTACATATTTGTCTTAAGAACACTTTTGATGTATAAGATATAGCCTACCTTTTGCTATTTCGCCTGCTGAAATCCAGGATGCAGTGGCTTAGTGGTTAAGACACCAATTCTGATGATCGGAAGATTGGAAGGTTTGCAGTTCAAGGCCCAAGTGCCGCATGTTGGGGTGAGCTCCTGTCACTAGTTTCAGCTCCTGCCAACCTAGCAGTTCAAAAGCATGCAAATGCAAGAAGAGAAATAAGTACCACTTTGGTGGGAAGATAACAGCGTTTGGTGCAGTCATGCTGCCACATGGCCATTGGAGTAGTCCTCAGACAACACTGGCTCTTCAGTTTAGTAATGGAGATGAGCACCACCCACTACAGTCAGTTATGACTAGACATTCATGTCAACTCACTACCTTCACCTTTACCTTTAAAATCCAGGATGCCTAATGCTAAAATCCTTTTAAAGTTAAAATCTGGGATGCTTGAATTCCAGGCCAGTTTCAAACCAAGCAATCAGATGCAGGTCTCTCTTATGGCCACATGGGGTCATTTTGATCCTACTAAATGCAAGAACTCTAGCAATCCCAGTTTGAAGAGAGAATTATTTGAGGATTAAAAGTCAGTAGTTTTCTGCTCAAAAATGAATTCATATAAATATTTGTGTGTGGTGTGTCTTTATACGACTGTAGAATTGATTTCATGATTGAATTACAAGAAATTGAAATGAATCATGAGACAAAAAGAAATGCACCATCTGTAAATGCACCATCCGTTATCAGTTAGGACTACTTGGCTTATTTATGAACTTTACAGGGAATACTATATATATGTTTATTCAGAGGTTTGTTTAATAGAGCTTGCTTCTAGGGAGACACATAATATTACATGCTCATACTCACCCTCTGCTATCTTAACTGATATGTTTTAGTATTTATCCTCACAGAAGTGGGAAAAAAATAAAGGTCGAATATATAAACTTCAGTCTTTTAGTAAACAAAAAATATTATTTGGACAGAAAGAGTTATTTACTGCTAGTATTATGGAGCTGCAGCACATTTAGTTAGTTATTCAGTTAGACTTTACTGCAATGTTGAAAGCATTTTGAGTCTGCTGTAGGAGTACAGTATACAGGAATTATTATTGTGTTATTACTGTAGATTTTACATTGATACTTCATATACTTTGAGTAAGTAGAACTTATTACACCTTCCACACATCCTAAAAGAGACAATATTTCATAGTAGCCATTTATAGGTATAGGTTTGGGGGTGGGTTTGACCAAATTTCCAATATTTTAAACCTCTGAAAAATAGGGAGGGGGAGTCCTTTAATGGGGAACAATCTTAATGTTTGTTTTTTCTTCTTCCTAACATTCACATCTCATTACATAAGTAATGTACATTACAGTAACATGCTTTAAAACAGAGGTGGGCACAGTGTGACCTGCAGTTATCCTGCACCCCCTTGTGCATATATATATATATATATATATAGTTGTACTTTGTAACTGAAGTGGTACAACAAGCTACTAAATGTTTTATCATCAGTAAGAAAAGGAGATAAAAGCACTGTGGTAAGTGGAACAGACTATCATCATTAATTGAGTTCCTTTCATCTCAGCATCAAAAGACAGTATTATATTAATACCATTTGGTACTGCATCCAGAGAAGTGGATTTATATTCATGAAACCTCATGCTAAAATAGAAACCAGTTAGTCTTAAAACTGCTGTCACATTTCTTTTTTCTTCTTCTCCCCATCCTTTACTTCTTTTTATGCTACAAGAAACTATCACAGCTATTTCTTTGAAAACTATATTAATTTAAGTATATCAAAGATTCGAGAGCCAATGTGGTATAGTGGGTTGAGTGTTGAACTAGGACTTCAGGAGATCAGGGTTCAAATTGCCACTCCACTATGGAAACCCATTGGGTAACCTTGGGTAAGTCTCATTCTCTCAGCCTCAGAGGAAGGTAATAATAAATCTCTTCTGGACAAATCTTGTTGGTCACCTTAGGGTCACCATAAGTTGTAAATGGCTTGAAGACACACAACAATAACCTAAGGTTCACTTATATATAAGTATATATTAATAATCAAGTGTTGGGGGGGTCTGTATGGTACACAAATAAGATGAGAATTAAGTACACCAGTTTAGAAGAGGGATGGTTACTACTGTAAGGGTACATGTCTCAGGCATAACTAAAATGCTGCAGTAAGAAGAGAAATATCTACCTGCGGTTGGCTCAGTACATTCTGCTTTCAAATGTGTAGCCCCAACTATTCTTGGATTGTCACATGTGAGCCATGATCTGAAAAACATGTGTCCCACCTATGGACGTTATCACACGTGGGGTCTCAAAGCGGCAAGAAAGCCATACCGGAATAGACCCCGTAGCTTCAGACAAGAAAGCAGCATCATTCTGGTATGGTTCTGGATTGATTCTGGTCGCGGCAAGATGTAATTCCTCAATGAAAGAGGAATTGCAAAGAACGGGGATGATGCCGCAATGCGCCGGGGATGGCACTGGATGGGGCGGGGTTTGCTGCGACGTCGTTTGAACACAGGGGCAAAGGATCCGGAATGGGACAGGCATGGTACGGGGATGGGACTGCTTTAGACCCCGTGTGATAACGTCCACAGTTATGTTATCTTGTTACTGCTGATCTTCCATTGGTCTAGTATTGAAGTGGGCCATCAATTAAGTAGTAGTAATATTTTTGATCACAGATCACATTGATTTTGTTGTTGTTATTTTCATTTATTTGAGATGTTTCTTTGAGTTCATGCTCATTTGTCAGGCTGTGAAAGATGGATGTGCCACAGGAGGGGCAAGGATAAAATAAGCGAGTAGCTATTTTCAAATAGCCTAATAAAATAGTCTTAAATAAGTAATTAGCCATTTTAAAATAGTCTAATAAAATGGAAGGCATTTTACAAAATTATCTTGTTTTGCCAATATTTGAAATTTCTCTTGTTTTGCCAATGTTTGAAATTGATCATTTACCTAATATTTAGGAAAAATCAAATTTAGTTGAAACATCTTATTTGAGATAAATATTAAAGAGTTGTGTAGTGCCTTGAGACTGATAAGTTACAGCATAAGCTTTTGTGAACTGTAGCCCCACTTCACTACCCAGAATTTCACATATAAAGTTATATGAGAGCATTTTATACTGTTCCTCTTTTAAAAGATCTCAGCAGTTTACCATAAAAACAGATGCAATAAAACCAATTGCTAAAAATAGTAAAATAACCATCAAACAATAAAATATTCCATTAAAAGTGTTTGTTGACTTGCTACCAGTGGTATTTAACAATATGATTACAAAAATGTAATTGATCCAAATGTGTCTGCAGGTTGATGCCACTTTAACTGCCATGACTGAATGTTGTAGAATTCTGGGCACTGTAGTTTCCTATGGTACCAGAGCTATCTGACAGAGAAGGCTAAATGTGCCACAAAACTACATTTCTCAGAATTCAGTAGCATTCAGCCATGGCAGATAAATTGGTGACAACCTGGATTATTTCTGCAGTGTGTATGCAGCCTCAAACGTCAGTGATTGAGTAGCTTGGGAGTTTGAAGTGTTTCCCTGTTATTTTTTGAATACCATTATTTGTGTTACTAGATTTATGTCTATTTATTCTTATCCATAGAGAGGCCTGTTCACTCTGTACAAAGTGCATAAGAACATTGATAACAGAAGATAATCTATGTTGCACTGTAAATTGAGTAGGTTAATGAATCCTAATGTTGGTGATATCATTAGGTCCTGTATTGGTAGATATTTACTACATTCGGCTTCGTGTGAAACAAATTCTAAGGATTGTTAAATACTAGTTCTCATACTATGGTTTCATTCAAATCATACTCAGCCAAAAAAGCACAGATTAAATTCCAAGTCATTTTTAATATATTGGACTCACTACTATGAAGAAAATTCAGATTGCTCTGAAAGTACAGCCTTCTTGTTTTGTATGATGCAGTATCATCATTTTACTAAAACTGGAACTGAGCATCTTTAACAATGGGTTAAGTTGTGTGGAAGCAAAACATTCCAGTAATGGGATTTTCTTTAAGCAAACATTAAAGTATTGGCTTGTAGTTTGCATATTAGTCTAAATAATCTTGGTTTCCTTAAGGCTCTTAAAATATACTTGCAACTATTTTATATCTAGATAAACAGGTCCAACATTAATCTAGAAATACTGAAAATCCCCAAGAGACCTTAGCAGAATTAAATTACTGAAATATCAAAGTCAAAGTGACTTAGGGTATTTTGAACTTATGGCTATCTTAAATTTGTTTAAAGAATGAGAGTTGTCAGAAGGGCATGGACAGATATTTTTGATTGCATGTTATGTAGTAGGGAACCCCTTTTTGACAATGCTACAACACTGGAGAGCAAACACTCTTTGAAATGAGAAGGCATAAGATCTCAAACAGAAAAGTCAGCAATAAAATCAAAGACAGCAATCCAAATAGGCTACACAAGTATTGAACATAATGCATGAAAGGAAACATCTGCATATAACAGTAAGCCTCTTATTGGCTGCGTCAAAGAAGATTGCCAAGAAAATAGAATGCACTTTACAGTTCAGAAATGTAATCGAATCTGACCACTATTAGATTTTGTAGATATCACCATTACATGTTTTGAATGTATATTTGGACATGGAGAGCCAGTATGGTGTAGTAGTTTGAGTGTTGGACTACAGCACTGGAGAACAGGATTTGAAACCCCACTCAGTCATTGAGACCCACTGGGTGACTTTGGGCAAGTCACACTCTCTCTGTCTCAGAAGAAGGCAAAGGCAATCCCCCTCTGAATGATCCTTGCTATGAAAACACTATGGAGAATATCACATGGAGGATTACTATGGTTAAAATGTGGCTAAAACATTCCTATAGCGCACTGGTATGATCACCAATCACACTTGTCTCCCATGGTTAAATCACATCTGCTCTGCTCCCATCATCAAAGTGTTCACAGAGCAGCCATTTCGTCAATAATGGGTTCCCCTTAGTGTCATCATAAGTCATAAATGACTTGAAGGTACACAGCAACAACAAATATTTGAACTTGCTAATAATAATTGCCAAAAGGGTAGCTATATAAAGTTATTTGTGATTTCTACAGAAAGTAATAAAATAGTCTTAGGGCAAAAAAAAAAAAAAGACTGGAAATTTTACTATCAATATTATTAGTTGCTGAGGATCTTTGTACTAACTTTTCAAATCTCAAAGATGGGTAAAAACACTGAAAACCAGTTCACCATGACATGTTACAGAGGCTACTGCCACACTTCAGAATTAATGCAGTTTGATACTCTTTCAGCTGCCATGGCTCCATCCTATGGAATCCTGGGATTTGTAGTTTGTTGTGGCACCAGAGCTCTCTGGAAGGCTAAATGTCTCACAAAGCTACACATCCCAGAATTCAATAGGATGAGCCATAGCAGTTAAATTGGTGTCAAGCTGCATTAATTTTGCAGTGCGGCAGCAGCTAGAGTTGTAATTTCTAAGAATCGTAATGTGCAGGTGCAAAGAATAGTTTAAAAGGAAGTTAGTGATGCCTGATGAAAAATGGAAGATGGAGAGATGTCTGGCTACAATTTTCATTGTTAGTAATAGGGGTAGATTACCCTCCATAGTAATTTGTACCTTTCCATGATAACAGAAGCAAATCATCTTGCATGATTTTTGTGGTTTGTATATAATTAATCTAAGGTACAAAATTCTTTGTTTATGGAGAGTACAAATAGGGATCATATTAGGGACTACATCTGTTCTGTACTTGGAAAAGGATAATATTTGCTTCAGCTCTTAAAAACTGCCCTAATTTATGTACACATATGGAACCATCTCTTTATCTCTTGGGAAGCATCCCCACAAGGCAGGGCCAGCACTGAGAAGGCCATATCTGTAGTGGCTGCCAACTTCACAGATCTTACTGGCAAACCAATGTCTAGGGCGCTATTATTTGTCTACCCTATTCTACAATGTGTTTACAGTTTGAAAGTATATTTTTTCTGGGAGTAGACAGGAGAAATTTCTCTATTATTTACCCAAATGTGAAAGAAGTTGTGGCATATGTTTTTGTAGGTGGTCTGCTCCTACACTGGAAGTAGACTACCGGGGGTTGCAGACTGCCAGAAATAGTGCAAATTGAGTCCACTTTTAGGGTTAGGGTTAGGGTATCATGGGAACTGTACTTTATTGTGGCACCAGAGCTCTCTGACAGAAGGCTCAATGTCTCAGAAAAAAAAGATTCCCATGATTCCCTAGCACTAACCCTAACCCTAAAAGTGCACTCAATTTGCATTATTTCTGGCAGTCTGCAACCCCCCCTAAGGGTATTTGCAGACTGCCAGAAATAGTGCAAATTGAGTCCACTTTAACTGCCCTGGCTCAGTGTTAGGGAATCATGGGAACTGTAGTTTTTTTCCCCTGAGACATTGAGACTTCTCTGTCAGAGAGCTTTGGTGCCACAATAAACTACAGTTCCCATGATTCCCTAGCACTGAGTCAGGGCAGTTAAAGTGGACTCAATTTGCACTATTTATGGCAGTCTGCAAAGGCCCTAAGTCTATGAAAGTCTTTTGCACAGTTATTCTCAAAGGTACTACAAGATCCCTTTTTATACCGATATTCCAGACTGACATGGTTATGTTTCTGAATTTAAAATCTGTTGTAGCATAAATCAGATCACTAAAATGACGATGGCCTGAAAAAGATGGGCCAAATAGAGTGGCTTCCAGCCCTTTTAGGTGTGTCGCGTTTAGATGACACATGCCCCCAAAGTGGCTGGAAGCCGTGCCAAGCCGGCAAGAGCTGGCCCATTTAGGAGTGAATTTAATCTATTTAATCTATTCCTTCTGGGTGCGAGCTTGGAACTGCGATGACGGCCCACTTTGGGAGCGGACTGTGTGGTCATGGTGGTCCCAGCCCTTCTGGGCCATCTGCTTCAGCCCTGAGACTCTAGAACTTTAAGAATCCCAGGTTGCATTAGGAAGAAAATGAAATGCATTGCATACCTTACTAGCTGTCAGTTATGCACTACCTTCTGTTTGAAAGGCCTTATTTATATAAAAATATAGTGAAAATAACCACAAGCCTCTAACTCCCTATACGATACAATCTAAAACAGGTGAATGACTTTGTTTATACAATGAATATATGAATCAGAAATAAATTAGATGAGGTATTCACTTAATGGTGCCATCTGGAATGATTTCGCTTCTTGGACCATGGTGTGCAGTTTCATGGAAGGTTAACGTCTGGCAAAGGATGGGTTGCACCTCACAGCAGTTGGCAAGAACTTTTTTGCTAAGAGTCTGAAAGATCTGAAAGATCTGATCAGGGGGCTTTAAACTGAGTTATGGGAGACAGTGTTCTTGTGGTCAGGTATTCATTAAGTCAGGGGTTGGCAACCTTTCCCCTTTAAGGGCCGAGGGACTTCAGCTCCCAGAATCCCAGGAGCTATTGGCCAACATGGCTGAGGCTTCTGGGAGCTGAAGTCCCTCGGCCCTTAAAGGGGAAAGGTTGCCTACCCCTGCATTAAGTGCTATAGATAATAGTACAAATGTTATAAAGAGAACAAGGAAGACAAGAACCCAACATTGGGAAGGGGGGGGGGAAACGTAAAAGGCAGATAGGGGGAATGGCTTAGATCCCTCTATACTCATGCACAAAGCATGGGAAATAAACAGGATGAACTTAAACTCTTAGCACAACAAAGCAAATATGATATAATAGACATCGTTGAAACATGGTGGGATAAGTCTCATGCTTAGAATGTAATAATTGAGGGATATAACCTATTTCAGAGAAATGGCGTGTTTTCCGGCGCATAAGACGACTTTTAAACCTTTTTAAATCCCCTCCAAAGTCGGGGGTCATCTTATATGCCGGGTGGAGGAGTAGGAGGAAGAAGAGAGGGTGGCGCAATGCGAGGCAGGAGGAGGAGGAAGGCGGGCGGGCATTTTGTTAGCCCTCCTGGCTCTGAGGTAAAGCAGGGCACAGTCCTACTGGCACCCCAAACCCGGCATCTGCCTCACTCGCCCCCTGAGGGGAGCAAAAGCAGACCTTGCGACCCCCGAGTGAAGGGCTCCATGCCCACACTCAGAATGGAGGACGCCTTGGATTTCCTCCTGGAGAGAATATAAAAGAAAAAAAAACTCCCTTAGAACTGTACATGCATGTTTTCTAGGCATGCTCAGAATGGAGGATGTCCTGGATTTCCTCTTGGAGAGAATATAAAAGCAAAAAAACACTCCTAGAACTGTAAATGCATGTTTCCTAGGCATGCTCAGAATGGAGGACGTCTTGGATTTCCTCCTGGAGAGAATATAAAAGCCAAAAATCACTCCTATAAATGTAAATGGATGTTTCCTAGGCATGCTCAGAATGGAGGACGTTTTGGAATTCCTCCTCGAGAGAATATAAAAGCAAAAAACTGAGAGTCTGTGACTTGTCCAGGTTCACCCAGTGGGTTTCATGGTAGAGTGGGGAATCAAGCTACTGAGGGGTCGTCTTATACGGCGAGTATATCCCAAACTATATTTTGACTGGAAAAGTTGGGGGTGGTCTTATACGCCCAGTCTTATACGTCGGAAAATATGGTAGATCAAACAGGAAGGGAGATGGAGGTGGAGTAGCATTATACCTTAAAGAAGGGATATGGAGGTGGAATAGCATTATATACTAAAGAAGGGAGATGGAGGTGGAGTAGCATTGTACATTAAGGAAATGTACACCTGTGAATGTGAGAGCCAGCATGACTCTGGAGACTATGGTTCTATTCCCTGCTCAGCCATTGGGTGACCTTGGGCAAGTCACATACTCTCAGCCTCAGGGGAAGGCAATGGCTTCTGAACAGTTCTTGCCAAGAAAACCCCATGATATGGCCTTGGGGTTGCCATAAGTCAGAGATGACTTATACCTAAACATTAGGAAGAAATTCCTGACTGTAAGAGCTGAAACATTGGAATACACTGCCTCAGAGTGTGGTAGTGTCTTCTCCTTTGAAGGTTTTTAAACAGAGTGCTTTGATTGTGTCTTCCTGCATGGCAGGAGTTTGGACTGGATGGCCTCATGGTCTCTTCCAACTCTATAATCCTATGTTTCTATGTACTACAATGCATATACATCCAGACATCAAAATGGATGATCCTGTATACAGTATAACAAACTGTTTCTACTGTTTTATATATACATCAACATGACACAAATAAATTCATGAAAAAAACAGCACAAGGCACATAGAAAGGAAAATAAGCTCAAGCTTCAAAAATGCTTTGTCAAAACTGTAACAGGCACGTAGAAAGGATAAGACCACTAGAAACTGTTTATACACATGTATATATACATATTGAATCAATCACTTCATGAATAAATTCATTCATAAACAATTAATTAATAAATCAAATTATACTCCATCAATGAATTCATAGACAAATTCATGGAAGGCCTCAAAAACAGTATGGTCAATAAAAATACCAACAATAAGTTCAGGCTTCAATAATACTTCATAGAAATAAAACCTTGTTCACAGACACTTTTGCAAAGATACACCCAATTGGAGAGATAAGACTCCAGCAGAATGCTTTATATAAATGATACCAAGGCCACAGGCGCTTTGCAGAAATAAACCCAAGGGCAAAGATAAAATCCCATCAGAAGGACAAAGATCCCAGTAGATAAAAGATACAAGGAGTTGTACTCTGGAAAAGTGCCATTTGTCTCATCTTACAAACCTATTTTGATTGCTTAATTGTTATAAGCAGAAGTGACCTTTAATGGGGGGGGGGGGGACCTGGATCTGCCACCCAGGGAGGCATAAGGGGATGGGTAGGAAAGCAAACAAAAAATGGGAGGAATAATATAGGGAGACAAACAGCTACTGGGCAGCAACAGTAGCGGTGGGTGTCACTGACAGGAATGAATTGTAGTGACACCATAGCTAATATTGGTTGGCACTGCGCATTGTGTAGGTGGACCTCCTTGTGTAACCCCATCACCTAGTAAACCCTATGATGAGACACCCCATGTGAGACACAGGCAGGATCAGAGCATTAGCAGAAAGGGAAGGAGAGGGAGATAGAGGGATATCACATTTGTAAGCTCAACATTAGGGGGAACTTCCT
>JAIPUX010001232.1:82614371-82629441 GCA_020142125.1 Phrynosoma platyrhinos | reverse complement strand
CGAGTATAAGATGACCCCCGACTTTAACCCCAGATTTCCCTGGTCAAAAAGTCGTCTTATATGGTATTGGTATATGGTATACCAATTTTGTAGGCCCCTGTAGGTAGCAGCAGGCTGTAAATGCTTTGTGGTATGCAAAGATCTCTTCATGTTTATTCTGCTGGATTGGGACTGTACAGAAAGTGTTTTGAAGCAGAAAAGGGTCATGTTTTAAAAGTCTGAGAGCGCCTGTTCTAGTCAGAAGGAAGCAGTGGAAGCAAAGAGCAAACTCCTGGCATGGTCCTGTCTTGTACATGTTTTTCTGGCAGTATTTTGATGGCCATAATTGCCATATTTGAAGATAGATTTATTGGGCTGTTTTTTTTATATTTTATGTTTTTGGCTATATTTTTATGAGCCACTCAGAGAGCTTTGGCTGTTGAGCAGTATAGAAATGTAATATGCATATAAATCAGATGAACCAGGCAGTGACAGCAATAACTTTCAGCAGTGGATGATGACAAATATTTAATTAAAGTAAAGGACTTTTCAAGAGAGTGGTTCTATGTTTACTTGTTACTTTTGACTGGACTTTTTCCTATTTTCCTGCCAATTTAATGGAATTTCAGCTCAGAGTTGTGAAAATATTTTTAATACTTCTTCAGTGCATGAATATATTCCACTGATTTCTGTAGAACTTAATTTCCATTGACGAGTGCCTTGGACCACAGCCTCCTGCCTGATCTTGAATATCTGTTTTCACTGAAGTGATGACTTTGCGATATTGAAGGTGAAGTCCCCTTTCTGATAATAGTTACCGAAGCTGCTGGTTCTGCCCTTTTCCAGGAAGTCATTGCCACCAAACCTTTCCTTATTGTTTACTAAGGCGGATGCATGTTTGCCCTGGCTGTCACAGCTGTTGTGCTGCAGAAGCTCATTGCATGCTGAAAGGACTCCAAAGCTGAGAGATTAGTGTCATTGGTCCTCCAGCTGTTTTGGATTTCCACCTCCTAAAACTCATGATCTCTGGCCATGCTGGCTGGGGCTACCCAAAGTTGGAAGTCCGAAAACATTTGGATGACTCACCAGGTGGTGTCAGCAGTTAGTGCAGGACTACTGCTGTTACTTCTATGCTGGTAGTAACACATGAATATACCAATTCATTCATACCATCAACTGAAGATTCAATATTGAAACTTGTGCCATTTTCTGGCTAATCACAAAGGAAACTAGGACTTCAGTGTATGTTTCCCTAGTTAGGTTAGATTAAGTCATAAAGTGACAGAGAGAGAGAGAGAAGAGAGAATCCATTCTTTGTAGAAAAAAATTAAATCCAAAAATTTGATTTGCAAATATTTTTAGTTATTAATAGTTAGTTTTTCCTTTGTTTATTTTGTTTTGTCCATTCCTTATATTTATTTGCAAGTTTTCAAAGCGGACATTTTCTTAATGTTTCTTCATTTGCTTCCATCCTTCAGCTCATCGCATGCACCTTAGTCCAATGGAAAACTTTATTATTTCTCGACTATTGACTCCCACACAAGCTTCTTTAGCCAGAAGCCGAAGTACATTAATGCTTTCTGAGCAATACAATGATCAAGGTAAACCTAATCACTTAAGGAATAGATGAGCTATAATTTTATTCTATTCATGATCCCACAAACATGGAAACACCTAGTGTATTTTATCCAGGAATTCTCATTTGATGATTGCCTGATTCTTTTAATATGGGTGCTAAATAATGTGCATTACAGGTTGGCAAAACAAACAAAACAACATTGTTTTCTAAAATAGTGATTCCTGGTGACATTTTCATTTCAAATTTTATAGGAATCTAAAAGTATTTGTTCAGAAAACATACTAAATGTTAAAAAGTAGTTTTATTAAAATAGTTTGTGCTATTTAATCTTTGTAGAGCTAAACAAGACAAGTAATATTCAGTGAACTACTTTAAGATTTATGCAGCTAGTAATATTGGTATCACGTATCATCTCTAGAGCTGATGTCTCTGGTCATTGCTTAGACTGAATACATTTTTCTGAATTTTCGGATGAAAAATTAACACGAAACAATCGTACTTCTCAGAACAATAGTTTTCAATTCTTGTACAACTGATCTATAACTCCTGACAAAATAATAGTCACAAATTGAGTAAAGGTATTAGGGCAAATATGTCATGAAAGAAAAAAAGATTCACTAATGTGTTTGAAAAGTTTTTTGTGTTCTAATAAGTCTGTGCTATTTCCCCCCTTTCCTCACTTCCTTTGTCTGTGTCCCCTAATGCTCTTGCTATTGTGCTATAACTCTTTAGTATTCCATATCTGTCCTCGTGTAGCACCAGCTAGCCCTCTTAAATCTCCTTACAAGCCTTCCCCCACTCGAAGTATGGAGAGAAAGAAAGCAGCTTCTGCTTCCACATCAGATGCAGTGAAGGGAGCAAGTGCAGCTGAATTCTCACAGGTGGGTTTGAAAGTTGGTGGGAGCAAGATCGAAGCTCTGTTTTTAAAATAGTTATACGATCGTTTACATTCTGTTTCTCAAGAATAAAGATAAGATGTACATGTTTTTCTGGCAGCACACAAAAGATGCTCTCTTCCTCCTCTCCATCCTGTTCCGTCCTGTTGCTTCCATTCTGTTCACCCTTTTTTAAAGCAGTGAAGCTTGTAATGAGTATGCTTGCCACAGTATTTAGGGAATTTGTTTTTCCACCAAGATATGTAGAGTTGTTAAAACTAGATATGGCAAGTTTCTAGTTATTAGTTTGTATACGTTTGCCTATACCTTTATAAGTTGCATGACTCTCCCAGGTGCTCTCATTGTTTTAAGCGTGGTTTATTTTAAAGTGCTCTTATGTGTATTTTTTTCCATGGACTGTAATGAAAGCTAAGCTAAGCCATTAAAAAAAGCTGCTTAAAAATTGAGCTGTTTCATTTGAATAGTCTTTACTGAGAATAAAGAGGTAGATACCATGTGCAAAGTTTTGCTTGACATCTTTTAGTTCCTACGCAAAGAAAATAAATTTATTAATACTAACGGGATAGATTTTAAGCACATTTATCTGTATTATGTCCTTCTTGCTGTGAGTCAAGAGGGTTATTTTGGGGAAAAAATCATAGCTCCACATGGGGCTGGAAATAGAGGGAAGAAAAAGTGCTGTTCCATATATACAGTCATGTAATAATCCCACTAAACAGAAATGGAAACTAGGGGACACTAAGCAATCCAGCTGTTTAGGCTGAACACATACAAAATGAGAGCCAGTGTGGTGTAGTGGTTTGAGCATTGGACAACAACTCTGGAGACCCCAGTTTGAATCCCCATTCAGTCATGGATACCCATTGGGTGACCTTGCAAGTCACACTCTTTCAGCCTCAGAGGAAGGCAAAGGCAAACCTTCTCTGAACAAATCTTGCCAAGAAAACCCCATTACGGGTCACCATAAGTCAGAAATGATTTGAAAGCACACAAAAACAAATGCAAAACAGAAAATTACACACTGAGAGCATTTTTTTGTTGATACTTGCATATTGTACTTTCAGATGAATGAATAAGAAGCTGTACTCTACCCTGTTGTAATCTAAAGCCACCTTTAGTGTTTCAAAAGAAAATACGGGAGCTTTCCAGTACCCCCAAAGGCTTGCTATGGCTAATTTACATTACACTTTGTGGACAGTAGTTCTATTTAGAGCCAGCATGGCATAGTGGTTTGAGTGTTGGACTACAACTGTGGAGACCACGGTTTGATTCCCACCTTGTCCATGAAACCCACTGGATGACTTTGGGCAAGTCACACTTTCTCATTCTCAGATGAAGGCAACAAGAAACCTCCTTTGAACAAATCTTGCCAAGAAAATCCCATGATAGAATTGCCTTAGGGTCGCCATAAGTAGGAAATGACTTGAAGGTACACAACAACAACAACAACAATATTCACATTTATGCTGGCCTGGATACATCATCATCTTCATTTTTATTTAAACCCTGCCTTTTCCCCAAACCTGGAACTCTACATTTCTGGTAGAGTCAGGTAGATACAGCTAGACATTATCTAGTCCTTTTGTTATTGGATATGTTTCAGTTTAAGTGGTGCAAAACTACAGTAATCCTGCAGAGTGGCAGCAGCCTTAGAGCCTTATTGCATGAGGAAAGAAAGACTAAATGGACCAGGAAAGTAGTAGCTTTCTTTCTCTTTGCCTCTCTGCATGCTGTCCAAACACTTCCATTCTTCGTCTTGGGGTAGACAGTCGTAAAAGCATGTTTTTTGCCAAACAGATTTTTTTTCCCCAGCACAACAAAAGAGACACTTTTACCACTGTCTCCCTTGGAAAGAGAATGAAAGTGTTCCTACAGCATGCAGAGAGGCACAGAGAAAGATGCTACTCTCCTGCTCCATTTCTGCTTTCTTTTCTCATGCAATAAGGATCTTAGGGCCTTTACAGACTGCTCAGAAATAATGTAGCTTGGTCCACTTTAACTGCCCTGGCTCAGTGCTAGGAAATCAAGGGAACTGTAGTTTATTGTGGCACCAGACCTTTCTGACAGAGAAGCCTCAATGTCTCAGAAAAAACTACAGTTCCCATGATTCTCTAGCACTGAGCAAGGGCAGTTAAAGTGGCCTCAAGCTGCATTATTTCTGGGAGTCTGTAAAGGCCCTTACTTGGATTATGAGGCATCTTTTTTGGGGGAGGGATGATCCCAGCAGGTGGTGTAGTTGATCTTGAGTTTTTCTCTCTCTGATCGTTCGTATACCGGACATGTTGAGACTCCATCTTTTACCCTAGAACATCTGCTTTTCAACATCCTGCCCTAAGATATCTGCTTTTCAACATCTACGAAGTGTCTAGGGGAAGTAATCTAAGACCTTGGATTTCAATCTCGTCTGCATATGGATGGCATATACTTCTACCTTTTCTTGTCTACTTACAAGCCCAAGGGTGGTTGTGCTGGTCAAAAGGCAGTTTCCAGATAGATGGAAGTAATCATGTTGAAGCTTAGTCCCAAGAAGATGGAGTTGTTGTGAAAGAAAAAGAAAAGTTATCTTGAACTTGGCACTGTCTGTGAATCCACAACTGTCAGCAGTGGCTAGGACTATCTTTTACAGGCTTAGGCTGTTGTGCTAGTTACAACCCTATTTAGAGAAGACAAGACTTTGTTTCAGTCGTGCACGTACTAGTTACATGATCCGTGTATTGCTTCTGACAATGACTTGGAAATTTCAGTTAAAAGTTGAGTTCTCCTTCAGGCAATAACATGTTCTCCTCCCCCCCCCACACACACACTTTTTTAATCTGGAAAAACTGGTTAAATTATTATAAAGGCCTTCAAATCTGTGTTTCAGATGGTATTTAAGTAAGATAGGTGCTGCTGGCTTATAGTCATTCATTTTAGATGATTTGTTTTTTATTGTTGTTTGTTCTTTGTGAGAAACTGAAAATACTTTTAAACTGTAATTACTACTTATTAGGATTTAGAATTCTTTATGTGTAATTTGTATTCTCAATTGTCTGTGCGTTTTTAATTGTGGTAATAGATGTTCCTAGGGTCTAAATACCCTTAAAAGCACTAGATTCAATGATCTTGGAAGCTTAGCAAGGTCAGCCCTGGTTAGCACTTGGTTTGGAGGCCACCAATGAATATCAGATGTTGTAATCTATATTTCAGAGGAAGTAACTGGCAGAACCACCTCTTACTATTCCTTGCTTAAGAAAACCCTGTGAAATTGATGGGGGTCTCCATAAGTTTACAAGTGACTTGAACGCAGGTACACATACAATAGATGTTCAGGAAGCTGTCTTGAAAAGACAAAGCCACTGTAATGTTATCTAAAATCCTTTCACTAATTAAATATATTAAACAATACCAAAGTGTTTACTTAATATATATTAAGTATTATTATTTGTATTAATATGTAGTATTTTATTATTTTGTAGAATGTACGCCATTGGCAGGTTTTCTTTATCTTTCTTACGTATTTTATTGACTGTATATACATTGCTGTGTTAATCTACAGCACTATATAAATAAAGTGTATTATTAATAATAATAATAAGTATCATAATAAGTATTATAAGGAAGTAGGGCTAAAATTTTCTTTTTTATGTAAAATTTTGTGCACATTAGCTTGATAATCCAATTGTACATTTTGTGACACAGGATGTAAAATGGCGTGTTTTTTAAAAAACAAAAACTTCCAAAATTAAGCTGAACATAGGAAATAAAGTTCCAGGCAGGTGCAAGTCCACATGATTTTTGATTTCCACCACTATCCCATACCTAGAAGCTGTGGTTGTATGAAGTTTATCACACAAGGAAAATTGGGACTTTAAACAGTGATTAACCCAAGAAAATCATGCAGTTGACATTAAAATGCAATTAAAATGAGATTAACACAAGAGCCATTATCCTGTGAATAACCCAGGAATAACCAGGCAATAAACATCAAAAAGTCATTCATGGGAAAATCCTGTGAATGATTTGCTGCTGTTTCTTCTTTCAATCATGTTTCATCTCAATGTTATGTGAAAACTATTAGCGCAAATGTGTAATAATAACAGGTTATTCATGGGATAATATCACTTTGAACACAACGTCATGTAAAAACCATTAGCACAATTGCGGGATT
This sequence comes from Phrynosoma platyrhinos, assembly GCA_020142125.1. Classification (NCBI taxonomy): domain Eukaryota; kingdom Metazoa; phylum Chordata; class Lepidosauria; order Squamata; family Phrynosomatidae; genus Phrynosoma; species Phrynosoma platyrhinos. The sequence continues at coordinate 82,622,840 of JAIPUX010001232.1, read as the reverse complement.
ATCACGGGTTAATCACCATTTATATTCCATTTGTTCCCCATGTGATAAACTCCTATATTCAACAAATTTTGCCTCCCAAGGAAGCAACTCAACCAGACAGTCCTACTACTAGGTACATAGTATTGAAGGCCAGGTAAGATGTCTTGGTATCTGAGGCTGAAAATCCCACAAACATCTCTCCCCTCCCGGGCAGTAAAGTACAAAAATAATAAACTAACTGTAGAACCATTTAGTTTATTATTCTTGTACTTTACTGCCCAGGAGGGGAGAGATGTTTGTGGGATAAATGTTTCTACAGTTACACTGATTGGTTCAGGAATCTCTGTGATAAATGTATTTGCAATTGAAACATCATTTTTAAGATACCAAAGTGACTCTCTCTTCTTTTTTAAGAATGAGAAGAAGAAGAAAGAGAAACGGCCCACAACACCTGGTACATCATCTGGTTTGGGATCTCCTCTTAGAAGATCTGATTCCCCTGCAGCCATGTCTAAACGATCAGCTTCACCTGCAACTCCAAAGTAAGAATATTTTGCAGACATTCGTTGGGCCCCCAAAGCAGTTTAATTTTTGCAGAAACTATGCTGGTTTCACATATTGCCATATGTGCCATAAAATTCACATAATTTTAAAAATTAGAATGTGTTTTTAAATTTTGTTTTCAACATATATAAAACAGGTGTAAATATTGTCAATTTGCTACAGTGTACCAACTTTCATGCATGCAAAGCTATCTCAGTCCATAAGTCATACCTGCTGTCCCATGCAAAATCTTCCCAATTTGCAAGCTAGAATTTCTATCCCATGCAGAACCTTCCAAAGCAGTGTAAAGTACTGTAATCACTAGCATAGCCCTTCCTCACACCCTTGCAAGCTTTTTCACGATGAAGTTACTTGGAGTTGGTTGACACATTACAAGTCACTAATTTGGGGTGGTAGGTCTGGATTCAGAAATGTTCATTGAATAAAACTTTTATAGGGTAGAAATATTGATATTTTATTTTATTTTAGGGATTTATGTCCCACCTTTCTTCCATAGTAGGATTCAAGGCAGCTATAGATGGAGTGAAAGTACAAAAACATATCAGTTTTTGGTTCTTGCTTCTGTTAGGCCCTGTCTGCATGGGCACAGTGGTTAAATTCTTGTACTGCAGCCACTCACTCATAGACCACAAGGTTGCGAGTTCAGTACTAGCCAGGGCTCAGGCTAGACTCAGGTCCTTCCGAGGTCGCTAAAATGAGTACCCAGCTGTTGGGGGGCAATCAGCTCACAGTTGTAAACCGCTTAGACATCCCATAGCGTGATATGAAGCGGTATATAAATGAAGCTGCTTTGCTTTGCTTTGCTTTGCTTTGCTTCAGGGCCCCATAGCTGGCCCTTCATTCCCAGGCCATCGCAGGTATCTCCATGGGTTTCCCACTGAACTACCCTGTACACCTGCCGCTGTCATAGGTCACTCACTTCTGAGGTTTATAGCTATGATCAAATAGCTGGGTACCTCTTACTTCACCTCAGAGCCAACAAGCCACTACAGCTAAGCAGAATGCCCATGCAGGCAACCACCATAGTGAGGGAAGAGAGGGTTCTGGATCTTCTGAGAAGGTATGGAGCAAGAAATCTGTTGTAAAGCCAGCATGTTATAGTGGGTTGAGTTTTGGAGACCAGGGTTCAATTCCTAGCTTGACCATGAAACCCACTGGGTAACTCTGGGCAAGTCACATGCCCTCAGCCTCAGGGGAAGGTAATGGCAAACTTTCTCTGAACAAATCTTGTTAAACCCATGATAGGATTGCCATAAGTCAGAGGTGACTTGATGGCAAACAACAACAAAAGCTGTTATATCCCAGTTCTGATATGGAACATGCTGGTTGTCATATGGACTGCTTGCACCAGAACTGGGGTTTGGGATGAACATAATCTGAACAGGATGATGCCAGAATGGAGGAAAACAGGCCTTTTTGCAGACAGGGCCTTAGAGAAGATATTTTGAATTAGTGAAAAGGTAAGGAAAGGAGTATATTTTACCAGAATTAAAAGATGCTGAAAATAAAGATGCTGGAAATAAAGGATGAATCTGATACCAAGAAGTGCTGACTAGAGGACAGAAGGGACAAGGAGAAGTCTCTTTCTATCTGTCTGAAATTAGAGCCAAGTCAGGAAGTGGTACAGATATTTTGCAATAGATGGCTACAGAATCTGTTGAATCACTTTACAGAGAAAAACCAAAGGCATATATATGACAGATGCTCTCACTGAAATAGCTGCTTATGGCTTTCTGTGATTATTGTGTTCAGATCTGTGTTATCATTCAAAAATTCTTTAAACATATCCAACAGCATCCTCACCCGAAGACAACAGTTATACTTCTGTGATATGTAAACTTGTCTAATACGTCTGTATTGATACGCTTGTATATGTCATATTTAAAGCCCATACTCTCCTCCGTCCTCCACTCTAGAGTAAAGTGTCAGGTATTTTCATGTCAAGGAAATGTACCAGTCAAGATTAATTAAGGCTGACTCATAACCATGTAATTTTTTTCTGAACCAGTCCTAAATGATTTGCTATTAATTCTAGTTTATGCAGCTGCATTGCACCCTGTGGTTTGTTGGGTTTTTTTTAAACAGGCTAATTTGCTGACTGGCACAGTCGTACTTTTAATTGATGACAGTCTGCCTATTTAATGTTCACTTTGTTTCATATCTCTAGATTATTGTTTCATTCTTTATTTGATGTAAAAGTCTGGAAGAAACTGATCACTTAACTACTAACTTGTATTTCCTAATCCCACTTGATAATAGTAATGAATTGTTGATTTTTTTTCTAAAGGGCAGTCACAAAGACTTATCCTCAGTCTCCAAAAACTGCTAAACCATATCCAGCTTCTCCTGTGAAACACCGCATCTCTTCAAATCTCAACCAAGAAACACCCAAAAAAAGGGCAGAAAAACAAAAAGATAATCAAAGGGAGATTACTAGTCAGAAGACCCAAGCATCACCTGCTGAAGAGGCTGTAAGCCCACCTATCACTGAAAAAGTTATGTCTTCTTCTGGAAAGATAGAAAGCAATGAAGGTGTGTCTTTTTTGGGGGGGTGGGGGGCTTCTAAAGCAACTCCTTAAGGTTACACACTTTAAGACTATTGATTGAAATAAACAGGTCTGATTCAATTAACTAGGTCTGTCAACTTTAGCTCTGTGCCCTATAAATCTGGCCCTGCCTCCCATCAGATCCCAGTATTTCCCTTGGATTCTTCATAGAATCTTCACCTGGGACTAGCACTGGTACAGTATGAAGGATAACACCCTGGGACGGTTTGCCTAGTGCTTAACTACGAGTGAGTGCTGAAAAGTTCTTGGCCTAACCAAAAACAAATGACCTAGAGCCATGAAATTTACATACTATTCCACATATATAGACCAAGTTAAAAACAAGACTTAGGTCCAATGCAGACTGGCACTATAGGCCGGCCTGGGGGTGGAGTTGGGGTGGGGCAACCGAATGCCAGCCGCCCCAACTCCACATGCCCATCCGCACAGTGCACAGCGTCAGGGTGCCCTCTTGGGTGCCAAAAGGGTGCAAAAGAGCTGCTCAAAGGGCAGCTTTTTGCTGCCTCCAAAAGGAGCGGCATTTGCCCACTCTTTTGGGGGCAGCAAAAAGGAGGATCAGGGCTACGGCGTGTGGTTGCCGCAACCCTGATCTGCTGCTTCCAGGGGCAGCCCAGAGCCGCCCCTTACAGGCCGTCTACATCGGCCTTTAGTTTCAATTAGATCCTCAAATTTTCCTCATTCGTACTATCTGTTGAAATCCAGTCATGGTAAGGGTGCAATACATATAATGAACAATAATAAACAATATACATGCTCACCTTTGCCCCTCTGAGAACTGCATTTACAGAACTATTCCAATGTCTGTCTTGGATAGCAGATACAGAAACATTCTGAGAAACTTAAAGCTCTGCATTTGTGGCATAGGAGATGTAGAGGACATTTCACACTGTTTACTCTATTGCTAGCTTTATCAAAACCCCAGGAAGAGATTTTGGGGACAGATTTGGGTTTCCTTACAGAGTGAGAGCTCTTACGTAAAACTAAGCTGGTTACTTTCAGATCCATATGTTACACACAAAACTGCCTTACTTGCTAAAGCTGTTAAAAGTATTCATGCTAGTTATTTGAAAGATATTGCTATAGATTGTGCAGGGGATTTGTCAGTCTGATGTTTTGTATGGATGTACATGTACATGTATGTATTTTTTTTACTGGATTTGATTGTTTGTTTGTTTTAAATTTGTAATGGCTTTTAGTCAAATACAATGAATGATTGACTGACAATAACATACCATTAGGGAAACTTGCAGTTGGGACAACAGATGCTGAGGAAGCTACAAGAATTCTAGCAGAAAAGAGACGTCAGGCTCGTCTCCAGAAAGAACAGGAAGAAAAAGAAAAGCAAGAAAGAGAAGAGCGTGAAAGGTACTAAAACCCTCCTCCATTTACCCCCAATGCTGATGGCAGCAATGTATTCTTAGACAAGCTGGTCATTGCTGCCATCAGTTCATCCTTTAATCATGTTCATCTTTCGACAAGTGGGAATTAACTCTGTTTGATATCTGTAATCATCTAAACCATGGCCCATCCTTGACCATGACCTCCCTGCCCTGGTTCCCCACAATTTAGGAGCATAACTCCTATTTTCCAAGGAAGAAGCATTTTGAATGCACACAGCATGATTCTATGCCATGTTAAGTGTAATACAGGTTGTAATTTTTCTGTCAGTCTTTTTTAAAAAAAACAAAAAACTGCTGTGGCTTTTGAAGGCTAGAGAGAGAAGAGCTGAAAAGAAAGGCAGAAGAAGAGAGGGTTCGATTAGAGGAAGAGGCCCGTAAAAGAGAGGAAGAAAGAAAGTGTGAGGAAGAAGAAGCTAGGAAAAAATTTGAAGAGGAAACTAGAAGAAGAGCTGAAGAAGAACGTATACTAAGGGAAAAGCAAGAAAAGGAACTACGAGCTATGATTGAGATGCAGGTATGAGCTTTTGGAAGTATACTTCAAACATGTTCTTTCTTAAGATGTAATCTAGTCTAAATAATGCATGCTTTCATACAAAGCAGCAAATACAGGAATGTCACTTTCATACCTAATTCATCTATAGGTTTTCCATTTTTTACATGAACATATGAATCTGCATTACACCAAGTCAGACTGTGGGTCCAATCTAAACCAGTGTTGTCCATTAAGAATCTCCAGCAGAGATCTTCCCAACCCCTCCTATCTGTGCTAATTTCACAGGAGATGCTAAGGATTGAAATATGGACCTTCCATCTGTGCAAAGCTGAACTTTGTTGTATATTATCTAGAAAGTGTTAAACCTCTGATCCTATGTTACTTTCTTTGGCATGCTTACTAAAATGCCACCCATATCTGCTGAATCGAAATTCCGTTTAATATGTTTGTCAAGTAAAATTACAATGGCATGAGATATATATATATATATATATATATATATATATATATATATATATATATATATATATATATATATATATATATATGTAGTCATAGTTCAGTAGCAGAGCAAATGGTTGGGATGCTGAGCATCCTACGTTCTATTCCTGGTACCTCCAGACAAGGCTGTAAAAGACCCTGGAGAGTCACTGGTATTGAACTCTATGAACTAATGTACATTCTGTGTGGCAGATTCCTGTGTTCTTTTGTTATCATTCCTTTCTGGCAATTGGAGACACTTCGTGCATACCTCCCTGTGCAATACATCAGACCCTTATGGGAGATATGAGCTGAACACAACCAGATAGGGTTCACAGCCATGCATAAACAAACAAATAAAATAAGGTCAACATAAGCTTCTAACAGAAAGTTTAAATGACACTGCATTTCAAGGAAAGGCAAGATACTCACATCTTTTGGAGACTGGTAATTGCTCTATATTTGAACAACTAAGTTCTGTGTTGTCTTATATGTGTATTTAATCAGAAAGAAGCAGCAGAAGCAAAGGCCCGGGAAGCAGCTGAGCATCTGCGTCTGGAAAGGGAGCAAATTATGCAACAGATAGAGCAAGAAAGACTGGAGCGAAAGAAGGTAGCATGTTTGTTAAAACTAATGTGAAGACTTTATTACTTTTATTTGTTCCAAGGAATATAGGAGAAACCATCTCTAAATAAGAAAAGAGCTAGATCTAACTGAAATTCCAGTGGAAAGTGTATTGTTTAATTGCAAGGCTTGTTTACAGTCATTATCAGTTTCACAAAACTGTAGAATAACCAGTTATATGATCAAATGTATACTTGGGCTACACAGCAGTAAGGTAATTGAGATTGTAGTGATCTGGGGCAGTATTAGCAATTTTATACAACCAGGTTAACTGAAATTACTACATGTGTAATCCCTCTAAATCAGGGGTAGGCAACCTGTCCCCTTTAAGGGCCGAAGGACTTCAGCTCCCAGAAGCCTCAGCCATGTTGGCCAATAGTCCCATGTTGGCCAATAGCTCCTGGGATTCTGGGAGCTGAAGTCCCTCGGCCCTTAAAGGGGAAAGGTTGCCTACCCCTGCTCTAAATGTTGGTTTCCTCTCACCAATCACTACATGTTCAAGTCTGTAGCCAAAATGGGAGCCACATAGGAAGATGCTAATGACAATGATTTAGCCATATGGTGTGGTAACTGGTGTTGTGGCCCTGTGACTTCAACATAGATGGCCATCTAAATATCTTTGACCTTAACTGCATATCTGTAGAACTGAGTAGGTTTAGTAATATTTTTAGAAGGCAGAGAGATTTCATCTATGCTATATATTGCTGAAATTTCAATTACATTTGTAGACTTGTAAGCAAAGGCAGTAAACATATCCTTCTCCCTTCCTGTTTCAGAGAATTGATGAAATAATGAAAAGGACAAGAAAAAGTGAAACCCCAGAACCCAAAGTAAGTAAAATAATTTTCTTCCTCGAGAGGAAGTGTAGATTTTCATAGTTCTTATTACAATAAATATTGTACAATAAATATTGTACAATAAATAGCAGTCTTAACATACTATTCCTCACTTGCAATTTAAACAAATTGTCAGTTTTGACCTTGTTTGGAAGAGTCACTTCTCTCATGGAGGCAACAAACTATTAAACCAACTGCATATAAACACAGGCAAGATCATGGTTGGTAATACCACAGTTGTGTCCTTGCCATAGGCTTTGTTAATGGGAGGCTATGGGAATTGTAGTCCATCAATAGAGCTTACCATACAGTTAAATTTGACCTGGTTTAAATTTTAAATCAGGCAGCATCTGGACCCTATCGCAAGGGTTTTGCTGCCAAAATCGCCGCCCAGGTCCATCCCAGGTCTGAGCGGCCCTGGGAGCAGGGATAGACCCGGGATGGACCCAGGCAGTGATTTTGGCGGCTAAAACCTAGTTATAATGTCAGGATGCTGCCTGATTTAAATTTTAAGCCAGATCAGGTAAGGTGATTTAATTAACTGTGCAATAAGCTTCAATGTCTGGAGGGCCAAAGTAATCCACCCCTGCCAAAAGTGGAAGTGGTAAAAATAAGTTCTCTTTGCTGCCTAGGGCCAAAGTACACAATTATTAGAGTTAGCTTTTTCCCCTCTACAGCCTTTTCTCACTAGAGACATAAGCTTGGAGAGGGCAATATTCAGAAGATGAACTGCAGGAAAGGAAACAGTTATTTCCCTTCCCTTTCTGTTTACTGGTATTAATTGCAGCCTTTGTAGCTGCTGTTCTGTAAGACAAACAGACTAGTTTAATGGAGGTGGATAGTTGCATTCAACATGTAGTTGAATCTCGGTTGCTTCCTACCACTTGCTTTTTTCCTACTATGCAGTTATTTTGGTTTGAAGATCTTTTCTGATGGTCAAAAGATCAAGGCATATTAAGGCAAAGTGAAATGGCGTTGTTATCAGGATAAGATATCATTCATCTGAGGAAGTTTACAGTAGTTCAGACTTTGAGTGTCTCTATACTACATAGCAATTTTATACCATTTTAACTGTTATGACTTCTTACCACTGGATTTTGGGATTTGTTGTTTGATAATGTACTTTGAATTCTGTTCTAGAATGCTCTAGTACACTTTCCTAAAGTATTTCAGGAGAATGCATTAGAGCAGGGGTAGGCAACCTTTCCCCTTTAAGGGCCGAGGGACTTCAGCTCCCAGAATCCCAGGAGCTATTGGCCAACATGGGACTATTGGCCAACATGGCTGAGGCTTCTGGGAGCTGAAGTCCCTCAGCCCTTAAAGGGGAAAAGTTGCCTAACCCTGATTTAGATACTATATTTCTATTAATGCAGCCTAAAATCACATTGGTCTTTTTAGCTGTGGCATCACACTGTTGACTCATGTTCAACTTGTGGTCTATTAGGACTCCTAGATCCCTTTCACATGTAATCTCCTTGAGCCAGGTATCCCCCATCTTATATCTATGCATTTCAATTTTTTGCCCT
>JAIPUX010001232.1:82601677-82614271 GCA_020142125.1 Phrynosoma platyrhinos | reverse complement strand
CCCGGTATTGATATCAGACTAACTGGGCGATAGTTGTTGGGATCCTCTCTCTAATCCAGGGGTAAGGAACCTTTCCCCTTTAAGGGTCGAGGGACTTCAGCTCCCAGAATCCCAGGAGCTATTGGCCAACATGGGACTATTGGGCAACATGGCTGAGGCTTCTGGGAGCTGAAGTCCCTCGGCCCTTAAAGGGGAAAGGTTGCTTACCCCTGCTCTAATACATAGAGAAAGCAATAGTCAATGAGAGATTTTTTCTTGCTGTGTTTGTGTAACATACTTTTTAAGCAAGAGATAACTGATAAAATTATATAATCTTTAGCCCAATCCTTTTTTAAAAAAACAAAGATTTGTATCTAATGAATTTTTACCTGTTTAATCATGTAGAAGGAAGACACAAAACCAAATGTGCCAACAACTCTAAATGTGGACAGACAGCCAAAGCCACTTGCCATCAGTCAAGCAGGTGAATATATATATACCCTTGTTCGTCCCGTGACACCTCATTTTAATAATGTTTAATTTAGTTAATTTTATTCATTGAATGTATTTTATGATGCTGTGTTAGTTTCAAACTGGGGATAAGGGGATCAGCTTATTTTATCATGTTGTTTTATAGCTGTATTGTTGTATTTCATGATTGTTACTCGCCTTGATCCTTCAGGGAGAGGTGGGTTATAAAATTATTATTATTATTATTATTATTATTATTATTATTATTATTATTATTATTTGGTTAGGTGGGGAAAGTAAATAGCTGCTTTTGCAGCTGGTTTTGAGTTGTTTTTAGCTAGATTCACCCTACGGCAGAAGAGGAAAAAAAGGGTTTTGAAGAGTTGAAAAGTGGGGTTTGCGGTTGCGTGCGCCCTTGACCATACTCCTGCATTCCAGAAAATCCTCTTTAGTTTCAGTATGCCCAATCTCTTAGGCTATATTTTATTATTTTTATTGTGTTTTATATGGTTGTGCTTCTTTTTATTTTAAAACATTGCTGTTAAGTGATGGAACTGCCAAACTACCTCTGAGTAACCTTGCCTAAGAAAACCCTCTGAAATTCATGGGGTTGCCATAAGCCGACAGGTGACTTGCAGGCACACACACACACACACACAAACTATCTTGAGTAGTCATGTTCCTAGAAAGGCAGGATATAAACATTGTTAAATAAATATTCAGCCCAGCTGTTTTTCCAAATCTCTCTGCACTCTGGGAATGGCAGCAAGTTTGACTTTACAGAGTACTATAGTTGAGTGATTGACCAAATATTTTTACTTGCTCAAGGTCACTGGGTAAGACCCCTTTCTGACATCCTTGAGAGCCACTGGAGGTCAGTGTAGACCAAGGGTAGGCAACCTTTTTGAGCTGGGGGCCGGGTTGCTGTCCCTCAGACAATTGGGGGGGCCGAAGCACCAAAAATAAATAAATAAATAGGAAATTTTTTAAAAAATTTAAAAAATGTGCATGCACACTCTCTCAGCTCCAGAAAAGCCATGGCAAAACCCCTGTGGAGATTTTGCCAAGAAAACTCCAAGAACAAGTAATGACAACAATAATCAACATCATCATGGCCTGTGGCGGTGGCAACAGCAAGACTGGCCTGGGGCCGGTACAAAGGCCTCGGGTGGCCGCATCCGGCCCCCGGGCCTTAGGTTGCCTACCCCTGGTGTAGACTATAGACCTAAGCAGACTGCCAGAAATAGTGCACATTAAATTGAGGCACTGCCCTGGCTCAGTGCTAGGGAGTCATGGGAATTGTATTTTTTTCTGAGACATTGAGCCTTCTCTGTCAGAGAGCTCTGGTGCCACAATAAATTACAGTTCCCATGATTCCCTAGCACTGAGCCAGGGCAGTGCCTCAATTTAATGTGCACTATTTCTGACAGTCTGCTTAGGCCCTAAATTGAGCTACATGGAGTAATAGTCTGACTTAGTACAAGGCAGTTTCCTTTGTTCATTCTGAAATAATTTTTGTATTTTCTAGTTGGGCTCAGGATTTTATGTGTGATGAGCAAAGTGTGTAGTGAAAGAGGCATGTTAACCCCAAAGCTCCTTCCACTCTTTTGAGTCTCCCACTTACACGTATACATATGTACACAAATTCTTCAACCTGGAAAACAACAGAATTCATACACAGTAAATTGCTGCCTGCCTTTCTCCCACCACAGTTAGCATCTCCTGTTTCTGTCCTAAGTGTTAATTTTCAGATAGTCACCATATTGGAAGGGGAAGATAAGAACAAGAGAGAGATAACAATGGTGAAGAAAAATGCTCCTGGCTATGTTCACACCCACACACCCAGAGAGAGAGAGAGAGCTGTTTCTTCCACCTTATATGATAAATGTAATATATTTGTTCAGGCTCTGTGATGGCACACAGGTAAACATCCAGCTTGTGTATTTATCTTTCTTAAATCTTTCTGTTCCTATATCCTACTCAGACATAGCATTTCATAAAGTTTTTTTTTATAGAACCATCTCATTGAGGAATAATAGAGGGCAAGTCATTAAGCCTCAGGGGAAGGCAAAGGCAAACCTTTGAACAAATCTTACCAAGAAAACCTCATGACAGGCTTGCCTTAGGGAAATGACTTGAAGGCACACAACAACAACTATTTTGATCTGTAGCTTCAAAGACCAAAGATTTGTTTCTGTATGTTTTTAAATCATGTTTCTTAATGAAATTCTTTTTGTAGAAATGAATGGACTGACAAACAGTAAAGATAATAAAGTCCTAGGATGTGCTGTGCCTGACTCTTTCCCTCATGATGTATTTTCTAATGGACTTAAGCCACTTATGAGCCTTATTCATCTGGATGCAGTGGATGGGAAATCTAACAGCATGGATGACTCAACAGATGAAGTTCAATCTATGGATGTGAGGTATGCACCATTTTACAGGAAAACTGGTCAGGAGCCGAAGCATCACACAACTGATTCTGCATACCTGACTCTGCTTTAGGACTATGTTTTTATATTTAATTTTCAGAGGATTTCACAAACTCCTGTTTATGCTAAAGTGATTGTATCCTAGACCTGATTTAAAGTTTAATTTCACATTTAATGAAATATGTCAGTCTGCAGTTTATCCCCCCGAGTTTTTGTTGTACAGTACACTTGCACCAACTTTGGGCTTGCCATCTGTGGATTTGAGCTTCTGTGGACAGCAAGCCCCAGCTTTTTAAATGCACCCATTGAAAACAATGGAACTTGAATTCCCACGTTTTTTGCTATCCATGGAGGGAGGGACCAGAATGGATCCCCTGCAGATAGTAAGGAACCACTGTATTTTACTTCTCACAAGTACCTCTGAAACAGTGTTTGATATTCTACCTGTGGTGTACAAAACAGTAAATTTATCCACTATGAAAGGATAGTACAGGTTGTGTACCTCTTGTCCAAAATGCTTAGGACCAGAAGTGTTTCATGTTTCATATTTTTTTTTAATTTTGAAATAGCTGTATTTCCACATATATAATACATGATACACAACATAAGTAGGGTAGTATGTACTATATTGCAAGGCTGGAGAGAGGCATGAGAGATACAAGGCTGGAGATGCAACTGGAAAGAGAAATAGCAGAAATTCAAGCTTAGTGCTTGGTGCAAATCCATGTCTCCTGGCCTGCCTGGATGATATCCAATGTGGTGGATGTAATTCAGCCTATGTGCTTCTAAAATGTATAGCGATAACTTATTCTGTCCTGCTTTCTTCTCCTTAATATAGTCCTGTTTCAAAAGAAGAACTCATATCTATCCCTGAGTTTTCACCACTGAATGAGATGATGCCTGGTGTTTCTTTGGACCAAAATGGATCAAATAATGGGAAGGCTCTTGAAGAACTACTAGATTTTACTGGCCAGGCCACTTACCCAAAATTATCAAGTGAAAGTATTAGCATAGATGATTGTAATAAAAATCTGATTGATGGATTTAATAGTCCTGGACAGGAAACGACTCTCAACAGCTTTTGTTGACAAACACACTGCTATTCAGCAATAAGGTACAGTAGTATAACAGCTTTGGTCATTACTTTGGTAGCTGTTCAAGGAATGTTTTTACTCTTTTTCTCAAAAACTTGCCACACAAATGAAATAAAAACAAGGAAAATGGGCCCCTCTTCAGAAGTACTTCTTAAAGTGCCAAGAAGGACAAAATACAAGGGGAAATACGATTTCTATAGTACCATAACCCTCTTCAGAAGTACTGTTCCTACATCAGAGAATGCAAGATGGAGCAGTGCTGCACTAGCTAGTTGTTTTCCTCATTTTGACAAGTCCTTCTGTATGCGCACAGCGGTCCTTTCATGTATTCATCTGAATGCATGGACATGAGTTATGTAAGGTACCACTCAACAGAGATTTATAATCGCTTGTTGTCTATGGGAATCTAGGCTTAATTCTTATTTTTTCTTGGCAAGATGAAAGTACCGCGAGTTAAAGTTACCTGTCTTGATAGATTAGTTTACATATGTATTCATAGCATTTCTCATATGCAAATTTCTGTGGAGAAAAGAAATGAAATTAATAATAAACACAAGGCTATACAATCAAGAAGAAGAAGACCTCTGAAAATATTTTTATTATTAATATTTTTATTGGCTAGTAATGATTCCTTTTATACCCCTTGACAAGCTTAAGATTTTAAGAAACAAGCAAAACTTAAAATACCCTAAGATCCAGTTGCCTTTAGAACCTAAGCTTCTTTCTTGGATCCTTTTATATTCCTTCCTATGAAGTCCTTCAGCCTATTCCGCTTGGCTTGACAGGTCTTAACAGTTCTGTGACAGAGGGGAGTTTTCAGTGAGATCTACTAGCTTTGGTTAGCTGATTATTCTTCTTAGGGCCTTTAAAGGTGTCTGTCTTTCAAAACATGTGGGCAGTCTATAGTTTCATAATAAATAGTTTCATAATAAAAAAGTCTAGGTTGCAGAAACAAACTGGTGCCTGTAAGAAGTAAATTTCTCCCATCGTGTTTCCTGCATGAATGCATGCTCAGTTTTCTCTGTTAAGCTTTTATTCCTTAAGCAATTGGGAATAAGAGAATAATGATATATCACAGAAAGCTAAAATGAACCATTTAATTTCTGTAACTTCACTACATTTATTTTTCTGATTGACAGAGGACATCCAAGAATATAGAACACGATCACTGCTGCCATCAGTAAAAAAAGAGCTAGTCGTTTTAAGAAGCTGCTGCAGTCCACACTGGAAATCATGTTAGTCTGCACTGGATTTACCATCTTCTCACATGTACGAGTAGTCATTTTGGTAAAGAATGGAATCTTAGTTTAATGTGATTTCAGGGAACATTGGGGTTTTGTTTGTTTGTTTGTTTAAAATTCAGGCTGCTAAGAAAACATACATCTTAATAAGCTCTAAATGAGTCTATCCATTTGTTTTAAAGGCATTTACTTTTAAAAATTGTCATTGAATCATCAGGGTTTTTTTGTGTATGTAAAACAACATTTTGGAATGAAATAGTTGTTACTGTGTTTGCCATATGCCAGTCTTTTCTGGTTTGTTTGGTTTTTGGTCTTTTTTTACCATGGGGAATTTTTTTTAAAATGTCGTTTATTATAGCCATTTTGTTATACATCTATTAACTGAGAAAGCTTGAAAAAAATATGCAATTGCTGGAATCCATGAAAGAGGATTTCTTGTAGACAGTGGATCATTAAAGTTATCCCTAATTAAAATATGGCACAAAGTATTTTATTTGCATTATATTGCTGTCAGTAACTTACTTGGCACAGAACTGTGGCTACTACTAATAAAATGCTAAAAGGAGTTAGTAAGATCTTATTACATGGGTCATTAAATCATATTTAATTTTAACTGTTCATGAAAAAGACCAGTACCTTTAATTACATGTATTATAGTATTGTATAAGCAAATGTATTATGAGGTCTACACTGGTGATATGTTAATGTTCAAGATATAACATCTGTTATCAATATCTGGTGGTTTTCATTCATGGGATTTGCAAATATCCTATAATGCAGCATTGTATAATCAACAGCAAACAATATATAGACATGGGCAACAAGGTATATTGCAAGGCATAACAATGAGAGGTGAAAGTTGCACTCATGCTGTGCAATAGCCTATTAGCCTCTCTTACTCTACAAATACATGTGTAAAGAAATTTCTTACTGAGAGTGCACAGACATTCTATAACTTGTACAAAGGGCATGGTCCAGCCTAGGTAAGCATTCTAAGTTCTGTTGATTTGAGTAGGAAACTTGAACATTTAGGATTTCTTGCATTAAAGTCAATGGGCCTTAAAAGTGTTTACTGAAACCTGAATTGTGCACAAAGAATTTCAACTTTTGCTGAACTCCTTTATGCTGTATTCTGTGCTGCCTAGAGGACAATTTTGTCCCATTCTTTACAACAAAGACAATTCCGTTGATGCTAATGAAACTGGAAACTTTTATAAGTAGAGGTGTGTTAAAATGTCATGTAGCTCTTTGTTCATGTGACTCTAAAAAGGCCCTGTTGAAAAAATTAAAATAGTTAATGAAACAATGTGGTGATATATACACAAATGCTTACAAAATATTTATGTTGATGTATTTCAGCAAAAATGAGTCCGTTGGTGACTGTGCAGTATGTTGTAGCATGTTATAGTGTCTTCCAAGTTAATTCTGCTGTTTCCCTCCTAAACAATAAAAAAAACCAAATTGATCACTTGTAGTTATGATATTTTAGTAATGGTTGTTCAGTGGTTATTTTATTACAGCATATGACATACACACACCAATTTATGGAGATACAGTATTTTTATTCATTATTATAATTGATTCCCCAAATACTCATGGGAGATAGTTTTTTGTGGGTTTTTCGGGCTATGTGGCCATGTTCTAGACCAGGGGTAGGCAACCTTTCCCTTTTAAGGGCCGAGGGACTTCAGCTCCCAGAATCCCAGGAGCTATTGGCTAACATGGGACTATTGGCCAACATGGCTGAGGCTTCTGGGAGCTGAAGTCCCTCAGCCCTTAAAGGGGAAAGGTTGCCTACCCCTGTTCTAGACGAATTTATTATTTTATTTAAATCACTGAGAGCTCAAGGTGTCATACTGAATAAATTGATAGTCCTGTATACTAAAACAAAACAAAATATGAAGACTTTACTGATGCAAAGACATTTTAGTTGATCCTAAATTGGAGTATGTTATCTGTTGTGAAAGTTAAGACACTGAGAAACTAAAATACTATATGGCCTTTCTTTCTGTTTTCAGGTGTCTTCAGGTGTGTCTCATCTTCACAGTGTGCTTCATTTTCATTGTAGCTCAGTTGTATTTAATTGAAATTATTATTATAGTGGCAGGACCACTACAAGGCTGACTTTCCTATTCTGCAGAATTGACCTATATGGCAAATCAAGTAGGGAAATGGTAAAAATATGAAGTACAAGGTAAGAGAATGTGGAGATCACAAACAATGAAATATAAACAAGATCAGAGAAAATCTTCAGGCACTTTCTTCAAAGACAGATTCCTCCATTTCTCATATACACAAAATGATTTGTCATCTAGATGTCCTACTGTGAGATATTCTTAATGAAACAATGTGGTGATATCTTATTCTTAAGATATTCTGCATGCTTTTTCTTCATAAGTATTCCTTTATTCAAATGAAACATTCACATGTAACCCATCACAATTTACTTTTCTGACTCAGACTTCATCTAATTGGGGAACATCAGAATGAGAAAGGAAGTTGTCTCCTAAATATTTGAGTTCAATTATACTCTTCCTTTGAATAAGAAGAGGAAAATTCACCAGATTCTTAAATGAGATTTGATTTAGGCAGCTCTACTTGCTGTAATAATAGTACATGTTCTGGGATCCTCAAAGGTGATTAACTGTAGTCATTAACAACTAACCCTGGTTGTTACTGTATAAATTAGACATCATCAAGCACATTATTACACTGTTAAGTAGGAAATATACTGTAAATGCTGTGGCATATGAGAGTAGTCTATGGTCCAAAACACTGCAGAAATAATCCAGTTTGAGACTGCTTAACTGCCCTGGCTCAGTGCTATGGAATTCTGGGAACTGTAGTTTTGTTCAGAGGGGGGGTTATCATTGCCTTCCTCTGAAACTAAGACCATATGACTTTCCCAAGGTCACCCAATGGGTTTCATGGCCATGCTGGGAATCAAATCCTGGTCTCCAGAGTCATAGCCCAATGCTCAAACCACTACGCCATGCTGGCTCTCATATTTCTTCATAAAGGCATTTAATTCTGTGCAATCAGCCAGAAATATATGGGCAAGAAGAAAAAAAGAAAACAGTCAACTCATATTGTTTAGTAAGGGGCAGAGAATGGGGTGATGGGGACAAGAAAAAAACAAGGGAGGGAGGGGATTAACAGCAGAGCTAAGACTCAAGCACAACAAAAGGATCATACATGGTAAAGAAAGAAAATAATTATCTATCCATGCTTCACTTGGTTAATGCCCACCATCTAATTATCTATCTGAATGTAAGTTGCATTAAAGAAAACACATTAAATGCAGCCACAACCACAAGAGGGTCCTGCAACAAAACACTGCATGGTGCATTCCCTTTTTTATGTGCTTGGCAGCCTTCTTCATAAGACTTATTTTTCCTGTTTTTTTCCTTAAAAGATGGGGTGGGAGCAGGAGCCATTGTGCCCACTGAACCTGTTTGGGTGTCCTTTCTCCACTTTTGTTTTATTTTTGGTAAGTTTGTAAACTTTGGGGTTCTCTGGACTCTGTTGGTAACTTCCTTTTTTATGCAGAGGATTCTATTTTTACTTCACCTGCATGCAGATGTGGAGAATAAGAAAGAAACCCTTGACCAGATACATTGTTTCAGAACAGTGGGCAGAAAAATAGAAAGGCAATGGAAATCCAAGATAAATTACAGAAAACCTACAGATGGGGATAGGGGTGGGGATTCAAAGCTGTCAGCAGTAATTTACCTTGTTTCGCTGGAGACATTTCTGTCCTGAAAGCAACCTCACAGGACCCACCACCACCACAGGTTCATTCACGTTCATCCTCCAATGTGGCACATGTTGATCTGTCAGCAATGGCCCTCAACACTCTATACTGAATAAACTGGACAGTTCCTACACAAGAAGATAAACTGACACAAACACATCATTAGAAACGAAAACGCCCAAAAACCAGTTGCAAAGCATTTCAACCTTCCTGGACATACAATCTCTGACTTACAAACAACATTTGTCAAACAAACGAAAAAAATCAAAGAGGAACAGCTGAACTAGGATATATTTATAAATTCCCATCCATTAGCAAAGGTATGAACAGAGATAATGGCTTCTTGGCTCACTGCATATGTTAATACTGTATACAGGTCCTTTGTTATTATATGCCTTCAAGTTGTTTCTGACTTATGGCTACCCTAGCATGGACTTTTCTTGTTTTGTTCAGAGGAAGTTTGCTTTTTCCTTCCTCTGAAGTTGAGAAAGTGTGATTTGCCCAAGGTCACCCAGCAGTTTTCCATGGCTGAGTGAAGATTTGAACCCTAATCTCCAGCTCTCAAGCCACTACACCATTCTGGCTCTATGCAAGTCCTTATAAATGCAGATTCAACAAAAGAAATCTTATAGATGGTGCTAACTTTAAGGAATCTCTCTCTCTCACTTTTTGTAAGCAGATGTATTGCTTTCACACCTCAATACTAATAGACCAGCTACTTGAAATATTTGTGTTTTCTTAACGCTTGAAGATTTAGAGCCAGGGTCATATTTCACATCTCTCTGTATTATATTCCTGTCTCACTCCCACAACTGCACAACTGTTTAAATATCTGTGGCTTTCATATTGGGGTCCATCAGTACATCTAAAAAGTGGATAGCCACAAAAGCTCATACTGAAATAAATAAGAAATTGGTCTTCAAGGTGCTAGCCAATCCCCCTCCCCCCTTTTTTTTGCAGGTAATTTTAAAGCTGTGTATCACCCCCTGAAATGGACAGGATGATAGCTGGCTAATTTTAAGGAAAAGTGTTGTTGGGTTTTTTTTTTGCTCCTAAAATAAAATATGGGAAAGAATAAATAAAAATAAAGCAATGTTTTAAAATATCCCAATCTTTTTGGCCTCCTGATCAAAGGGAAGGACTTCAGCAATGGATCAGTCCTGGAACAAAACTATTATCAGGCTGAAGCTTTCAGACAGGTGGGGAAAGAAGTCTTCAGTCGTAGATTAATGCTCAAAGCACTATACCACACTGGCTCTCATGAGTGCATCTACACTGTAGAAATAATACACTTTGATACAGCTTTAATTGACATGGCTCCATCCTACAGGACCCTGGGATTCATAGTTTTTTGAGGCACTAGCAGTCTTTGGAGGAGAAGGCTGAAGACCTTGTAAAATGACAAATCTCAGGATTCCTTGGGATGGACCTACAGCACTTAAAGTGGTGTCAGACTGCATTATTTCGACAGTGTAGAAGCACCCTGGGGCAGTAAGACAGTGTCTTCCCGCAGGGGAGAAAAACAAGAGGGTACCTTCAAGTGGTGTCAAGCAGCCCGCTGTAGAAATAATGCTGCTTGACACCAGTTTAAGTGCTGTTAATTAACTCCATCCTATGGAAGCCTGGCATTTGTGGTCCTACAAGGTCTTTAACCTTCTCTGCCAAAGAGTGCTGGTGCATCAACAAAACTACAAATCTCAGGATTCTGTAGGATGGAACCATGGCGGTGTCAAACAGCATTATTTCTACAGCGTAGAGACATACCCTAAGGCAGTAGGACAATGTCTTCCTGCAGGGGAGAAAAAGCAAAGGTGCATTTACGTTGTAGAAATAATAGTTTGACATTGCTTAAGGGCCTCAGCTCCATCCTATAGAATGATGGGATCCGTGGTTTTACAGGGTCTTCAGCCTTTGCTGGTGCCTCATAAAAACACTACAAATCCCAGGATTATGTAGGCAGTGAAAATTGTCAAAATGCATTATTTCTAGAGGCACCGTGGGGCAGTAAGACAGTGTCTTCCTACAGGGGAGAAAAAGCAAAGGTGCGTCTACACTGTACAAAATAAATAATAGTTTGACCACACTCCACCCTATGGAATCCTAGGATCTGTAGTTTTATCGGGTCTTCACCCTCCTCTCCCAAAGAGAACTGGTGCCTCAATAAACACAATATTGTGTAGGAAAGGATTGTGTAGGAAGTTAAGAGTGGTGTCAAACTGTATTATTTCTGCAGTGTAGAGGCACCCTATGCAGTTAAGACAGTGGAGAAAAAGCAAAGGTGCCTCTACACTGTAGAAATAATAACAGTTTGACACCTCCATCTTAAGGAACAATGGGATTTGTAGCTTTACAAAGTCTTTAGCCTTCTCTGCCAAAGAGTGCAGGCGCCTCACCAAACTGCAAACCCCAGCTGCATCTACATTGTGGAAATAACGCAGTCTGACACTACTTTTGAGCAGTTTGCACCTCCATCTTAAGGGATATTGGACGGGGTTTGCAGTTTTACAGGGCCTTCACCCTTTGCTGGCGCCTGACACACACAAACAAAACCACTACAAATCCCAAGAATCTCTAGTCAGCCAAAGCGGTGTCAAAAAGGGCATCATTTCTATAGTGTAGATGCCCCCAGAAAGGGCCATTTAGTAAGGGGGACAGCGGAGGGCCATTCAAGCAAGGCGGCTCCCTGAGGGAACAGTGTGGCGAGGAGAAGGCCTCAGTCTCGCTCTCCCTCATGAGGGTCGCCATAATGGCGGCGGAGGCATTATTAGCGGCCTCCCTCCCCTCTACTTCCGGAGCGGCGCTTAGCCCGGCCCTCCTCCTGCTGTTCGGGGCGGGCCAGGCAGGCCAGGCCGAGGGCGGTGGAGGCGGAGGCGGAGGCCTTGTCTTCCTCCACTACCCAGGCAAGCAGGCGGGAGGGAGGGCTGGCCTGCCTGCCTAGGCTCCTTCCTCGCCCTTCCCTGGAGTAGGGGCCTGGGGAGAAGCGCTGAGGCCTCGTCGTCGTGGTCGTCCTTTCTTTCCCTCAGGCGCCGCTGCAGTTGCTGGAGGTGCAGGACTTGGAGGAAGAGGGCGGCTGGGGGAGGCGGCGAGGGCCCAGGTAGGAGACCCCTCTTTAGGGCCTGCGGTGATGAGGAAGAAGGAAGGGGGCCTTGGCAGACCCTCACCCCCCAAAAACAGGGTGAACAGATGTCCTCACCGCAAAGGAGGACAAGGCACTGCAGAATGGAGGACCTTCAGGGTGGTGGTGGTGGGGTTAATGGAGGGTATGACCCAATAAAAGCTAAAAGAAAACCCAGACAAACCCACTCCTATCAATGTAAATTCATGTTTCTTAGGAATGCTCAAAATGGAGGACCTTCAAGGGGGAGAAATGGAGGACATGACCCAATAAAAGCTTTAAAAAAGACCTAAACAAACCCGCTCCTATCAGTGTATAAATGCATGCTTCTTGGGAACGTTCAAAATGGAGGACCTTCAAGGGGAAAAAATGGAGGACATGACCCAATAAAAGCTTTTAAAGAACCCACTCCCACAGTGTAAGTGCATGTTTCTTAGGAATGCTCAAAATGGAGGACCTTCAGGGGGAAATGGAGGACTTGACCCAATAAAAGCTTTATTAAAAAAAA